>VZSR01001283.1:22420507-22622231 GCA_013398615.1 Brachypodius melanocephalos | reverse complement strand
CCCCTGCAATGCAAATATGTTTTAATGCCAAGAGGAAAATGACAAGCAGTGGGAGAAGGGCCAAAATAATCCATAAATTTTATGCCATGGTGGGCCTCCCAGTTCCCATTGGTCAGCCCTTCTCCTCCTTGCACCTTGTAAACTGTAATTGAAGTGAGTGTAGTATATTCATTTTTAGCATAAGGTAATGGGCTAATAGGCAGAGAAGATCCAAGTAACTTTAGTCCAGTCAAGAGAGGATGTAATTAGACATTTAGGACATGTATTACATTAAAGATCTGATTGTGTTTTCAGAAGTTCCTTTGATTTTAGTATCAGAACTCTGAGCCGTAAGAAAGGAAAAGTGTACTATTACTTTATCGAAAGAAAAAAATTATTGTCTTTAAAAAAGAAAATGCAAGGATTTGTAGAGTCAGCACAGCAAAGTATTATCTAGTTCTGGTTTTATTAGATAATAGGGTTTTTTTGCTTATATACTTGCATTTGGCTCAATTAAGCCATAAAGGCAGAACTTCAGTGAGATGCTGCTTAGGCAGTTGTATCCTAAAGCAAAGTTTGAAGGTTTTTTCTGAAGCTTTCCTATAGAGAAGTCAACCCTGAAGAAGAATTCAGTCCATGGAAAAGAATAGCCTTGTTTGGGCCATTTTTTTTTTCTTTATCATTCTTTAACATTCAGTAAAAATGAAGACTACAAGAAGATAATGAAGTTCATAACAAGAAGTTTTCCTGTAGCCTATAAAGATGTCAAGATGTCTGAGAGCATCTCCTGCTATAGTCTAGTGAGCAAAACATTTTTTGTGTGATTTCTCAGTTCTCCTATGAGAGAAAGTACCATAATCCTACTGTCTGCCATCTCCCATCACCAGTATTTT
The DNA here is from genome assembly GCA_013398615.1 of Brachypodius melanocephalos. Classification (NCBI taxonomy): domain Eukaryota; kingdom Metazoa; phylum Chordata; class Aves; order Passeriformes; family Pycnonotidae; genus Brachypodius; species Brachypodius melanocephalos. The sequence goes on along the minus strand of VZSR01001283.1, from coordinate 22,621,359 downwards.
CTTGCTGTGGTTGAAGCCTGTGTGAGTCTGCACTGGCAAGAAATCAAACATTCAATTGAATATAGCTGAATTTAACACAATCATTTACAGCAGATCTAATTCTAAATAGCACTATATGCTATGGTCAAAATGGGTATTTAGAGCAGTGATTCCAGAAGCTGACTCCTGTCCTGTGCATAATATGTAGTTATACTCTAAGATTATGGTATTTTATGTAATATAAATACTACATAGTGCTATGAGGTCCTGTTAGTTCTAAGGATTCCTATCACTTTTCTGTTGCAATTAAATAAAGATGAAAAACAATGCTGTGTTTACAACCAACAGAACATGAATGCTTTCTGTTTGGTAGTAGCATAATGAAACTCCTAAATCAGGGTGTAATTTTGCCATTACAAGTAGAATGAACATACTATATACTGCAAGACATAGCTTATTCTTGACTGTATACAGATCTGTAATTTTTTTTTCTATTATGAAAACAAGGCAGATAGGTTTGATATGTGTATTCATAAAGATAGGTTCTTAAATATTTTCTTGAATACAGCTTAATCTTTAACATTTCCAAGCACTCATAGTCCATGCTGTCTGTCCTCCCTCCTTCCCTTCTTCTTGAGAGAAAGAAATACGTCTTTGTGTGTACTGCACATATATGTATGAAAAATAAACTTCCTCACTGGCAAGTAAACCCAGGAACAATGTTGCTAGCAGCTGTTGTGCTTAAAGCCCAGTGGAGAACACTGTTCCCTTATGAGCTCTCAATGCTCTTCTCAACATCAGTAATCAACATGCCAGAACAATGTATTACAAACTCAAAAGCCCAGGCCAGGAGACCACAAAAGCTTCTCTGTCTTATGTGAGGGAACTGAAAAGAGGCTTTCACAGTGCTGGAGAATATGCTGGCAGACTGTGCCAGTTCAGAGCCCTCAGTGTTCCGGAAGATGTTTATGTACAACAAGGACAAATCTTGTCTAATCCTTGGTTCAGAAGCTACTATAACTGTTATTTTTTAAAAATGAGAAGAATCATATGTATGTGTTGAAGACGACAATCAGATAATTACAGGCTGCTAAATGGCTGAGGCATTGAAAAGGTCTTTGTGCTCCTTCCAGCAGAAGGACATCTTATCTACTCTCAGAAATCAACAGCAAGATGTATCCTGTCAAAACAAACATAAACCTATTTCTTCCTATTTTATAAAGTAGTTATTTCTGTACTTAATTATTTTTGCAAGCAAAAATTTATAAAACCAGAGAGTGTGATTAACAACAATGGTGTTTTTTCTTAAAGATGAAAATAACAACCTAATAAGCACCCAGTTCTTTGATGTTCACTTAGGTTTGTAACTGTCAAGTTGTTGAGAAGAGTTAAACTTCCATTGGGCAAAATGGCAGCAAAGTAAAAACAAGCAGCTTCTCACTGCTCTGTCCATTTAAAAGGAAGGTACCTCCTTAGGTTTCCAGGAAGTCTTGCTAAACACCAGTGGAAGCACTGCCCTACAATATGTCAGAGAGAGGAAGATCGGCTTGGCATATAGAATACTGGTTTTTGTAACTTTATTTTAAATGAAATTACATTCAGATACAGCCCAGCTATATTAGCAGACATTTAAAGAAATGTTTAAAGCTAACTCCTATAATTAATTTCTTAGCTTCACAATTCTTTTGTCATTGATATTATGAGCTAAGACTAAATTCACTCTTTTGCATTACCCTGATTCAAAATCCCAAGCATGTTAAAAAATACAAAAATATCTAAAATTTCACTTTCCTACCTAGCTTACGAGAATACTAAAACTGCTGAAATGCTGCCATTAAAAACCCACATTATTATGATTTACAGCCATACATATTGTAGTTTAAAAGAAGCATTACTGGGTAAGCGGTCAAAGCAGTGCTAAAGAATTTGAAGAAGCTTTCCCACTGCCCTTAAGTAGATTTTTTTTTTGGCTGAGTTACAAATAAAAGCCACTTTGAAAACGTACTTTAAAATACACCAGAATAACAAAAAACTCAAGTAAGTGTGCCTGAGAGAAAAGAGAAGGCCATATTCCATGGTGTGTACTCACATTCCAAGTTCCCAGAAATAATACTGAAACCAGCGGTTTCCTTGCTTTTGATGTGCTTGGTATTTGTCTAACACCTGCACAGAAAATTAGAAAGACATCCTGCAGCTGACAAGGTGAACAATTGGCATGCTGAAGAAGAACTGAGTACTACTGAGTAAGGCAACTGAGGTGAAGTATGGCTTAAGAACAATCTGGTTAAGGCAGAGTATGTGTTTTTGAAGCTGTTAGTTTTGCTTCCACTTCAAAGCACTACAGTGTGTTTAAGAGCTTTAGTTAAAAAGACCTGGTGGAGCTGGAGCTGGTTCAGAGATAAATCTAAAGGAATTCATTACAATACACTAGACAGTCCCTCAAAAAAACCTTTGTTGATTTCATATTCTGACAGTATTCTAAAGCACCCCACATACATGTATTAACAGGGTAAACAAACATGTTAAGCACAGCTTTCTCCAAATACCCATCCATTATTTGCCCTCTGTGAGCCACAACTCCCACTGTGGATCAGACATTATCTGAAATTTTCAATGAGTGTAGCAATATGTGGGCCTAGTAATTAAATCAGGTGCAGTCCTTTCCTTGCAATGGATAGTTTTATTCCTCTATCAGGCCAAATTCTGTAAATTTTGTATTATCCTGACCTGAATCTAAAGGAATTTCTGTGGCATTAGTTTGGATTTTTAAGTGAAGACAGAATTTGGTCCATTTTAGTACGTTAAAGTAAACTGATCCACAGCTTCTCTTTAAAGAATCAGTAAATTAAAGAAAATGTATTTCTTTCTTTTAAGAGTAAAGATTGCTAGCACTTTCTATATTTACTACTAGAAAAGCCCCACTCATGCCATTTGGTCAGTTTACAATTATCATTTATCCCTTCCAGTGCTAAGAATTTCTAGGTTATTCACAGAAATACATCAAAGCTCAGGAAAATGTAACAACAGATGCATCGTGTTGTTGCATAAGCTTATGCTTAAAAATACTAGAAAGTAGCTGGGCTCTGATCATTCTTTGGCTTGAAGCTGGAGTCTCCTTGGAGAGATCAGTTCTTCCATTTGTTTGAGTCCCAAGCCAGGAACCAGCCTGTGAATGTGGGCGGTTCATGCCCTTGCTTCACAATTACAATGGGGGTTCCCTTATCTCTGCCAGAAGGATCTGTTTCAATATAGCGTTTGGCTAAAAACAGAGAGGAAATAAAACATGGAATATATTAGTTCATTTCTTTGGTATAAAAAATACATTCAAAGCCATAGTGAAAGAACACAGGGCTGCTATAACATAGTATTCAATTAATTATTTCAAAGGCAATGAGATGATCAGGTAAAGGCTGATTTTTTCCAGCTGGTAGTGAAGGAGTTTTCCATGAAATTAAAACAGAGGAATTCCTTTTCTGAGCAGTTTGTTGCCATATAGCTGGGTTTTGGCTCTTAAAAGGAGAAAGCATTTGCTGGTGCTGTGAGGATGCACAAGCTTCATTCTCATTTTGTCCATGTAAAAGCCAGTGAGTATAGTTTCCCTTGACATCTCAACATGACATCAATACATATTGAAACACAGCCAGGTAACCCTAGCTGCTCCAGGTAAACACATGCAAGGGTTTTCAGCATGAACTCTGTCAGAATAGCTCAGCTATATTAAATAACACCAGGGATGACACATGATTTTTCAAGGAGGTACATGCCATGTAAGTTGTCTTTATTTGTTCTGTTTGTTCTGTAATTGGAATTTCCTCCTGCAAATTTAACTTAGTGAAGGGTGGCACTTTAAGGACTTGCTGGCAATCCTTTCTCTATATACATTATTGAGGGTGCAGGTTAGTAGGGACCTCCTTTTAAATTCCTTCTCTTTTTGGTGCAGTTACTTTTTATAGGGCTTTCCTACATATTATTTAAAAAGCTCTGCAGCCCAGTAATGCTATCTTGATTAATTTTATCCTTCATAAACTTATAGACTTTTAAAGTGCATTTAAAGGTGAAAATAATAATCTCCTGTATTAAATCCTAATAAGCTCAGTAACACTTTGAGATATTGTAAACATAACTAGATTTCTTCTACATCATATTTTCCTCTTTGTTAAGTAATATTGATGCTACTTCACCCAGAAATCTGCCAAATTGATTTGACTTACCCGATTTAACGGATTCCTGTCGCTCAGTTTCATTAGCGTCCTTCCCAATCCAAATGAAAACCTGCCAAGAGAGGAAAGACATAACTCCCCTGGTGTTACAAGGATGTTGTGTACACCTGCTAAAGTACACAACAGTTGATTCCTCTAGAAGAACATACCCTATGAAAAGAATGCAGAGATACAGAGTTCTCACAAACCACAACTGATTTTTTTTCTCCCTTGTGAGAAAGTGTTGTTGTGCCCTCTGAAATCTCACTGCTCTCTATGACACTGGAAGGCCAGTGTTTATTCATTCTGATGAAAGGATTTCTAATTACCTTTTCCATAGGTATCTTTTACACTTTTACAAGGAAATTGCTCTTTGGGTGCAGGTAGTAATATTGTCTCAGGTTTGAGCTCTGTGTCCAAATCAACATTTGTGCCCTGTGATATGTGCTACCTACCCTGGGTGACTGCTAGATAGCCAACTGAAAAACCCAAGAACAAGAGCCTTGAGCTGCAGTCCACCACACCCCTTTTTTTTTCTCTCCAGGATTTGCTTGGAAACCAGCTACATGTAGTTCCAACTTCTTATCTGAGTCAGTATGTCCAAACTACTTCCCCACCACCCCCCATCACACCTTTTCACATGAACCATGGACATTCCTTCTTATTTCAAAAAACCTCAGCCTTTTGTTCCTTAAAGGTTAGGCTGAAGAAGACAAATAGGGCGTGAGCCTTCTCCTCTTTCCCTCCAAGACCAGAGAGAATGTACTGTGAGAAACAGATGTGTTCTCTAAATCTACAGTGAATTTGCCTGTCATTCAAAAAGCTCTCCACATTTTCAGTTTTCAGTGAACTGGGAAATGATGGAGATTATTTCTGTCACCTTCCATTCACTTTCTAGTATGAAGAAATTTTTGTAAGGATCTATCTAGTGTTGGTCCCTTTCTCTACTAGGATTTTTTGTAGGCTCCTGCTACAAGGATTTAGTGGATTCTAAACACATTTAATACGATAACTTTTTTTTTTAAATTAATAAATTTTTGTGATAAAGTCAATAACACTATTGAGAACCTTTCCAGAATACTGCTGGGGCTTATACTCTTGCAGCCTCCATTGGTTTAAATAAGTGCCTGCCATGGTCTCACATTATGCTTGGAAATTCAATCACATGTGTGAACATCAGCTCAAACATCATATAGCTCAAAAAAGTATAAATCTTTTTGATATAATTTAAAGAAAACAAAACTGCTTTCATTCTGTCAAGATGATTGTTCCTCCCATCTTATGAACTAAGTGATTAAGAATAAATTATCATTATTACCACAAAAAAAGCAATGGTCAAGTACACAGCTAACCTGCTCCCAAGCATCCAGCAACATGACATCATCTTCAGCCAAATCATCCTGAGTGAATTCTCCTGGGACCTCTTCAATCTAAAAAGGACAATATGTTTTGAGGGTGGGGTTTTTTTGTTGTTTTTAATGATTTATCAAGACCTACAATTTTGCAAAGACCTAACCTATTTTTATAATGTTAAGTGCAGAGGCTGATGAACAATTCTTTTGGGTCCTAAAGGATCAAACCCTACACTGATTTGATGAATGTATTAAGGGATTTTCTCTGAAATGAAACAAATCACATAATGGCACATCTTACAAAAGCAGCTCTCAGCTTTTCAGAGTTGGTAAGATATCCTCAGGAGAGGCAAAGATCTACATTATAATTGTTGACTACTGTTAAGTTGGGACTGGAGTCTGCTGGGAGAAGGAGACAGGGAAATTGGAATCTTGAACCAACCAAGCTGATATGAGCTGATACATTCATGCAGCTTACATTCATTAGTTAGGAAAAGAAACTGCTTTGGTTTGCAGTGGGTGAGCTCAGAGATGAAATACACATCCAACCAAGATTCCCAGACACTTGACAGTGGGACATTAGAGTTCACTAAGCCATTGAGGATTAGTCCCCAAAGAAAAGGCAGACTGCTTGCTTCTTCCAACGATGTGCAGGAAGATAGAAAGGCAGTTTAATATTATTCTGTATGAGGAGGAGAGATAATAATGTAGCTAATGGCTGCTACTTTTAAAGGATTGTCAAAGGTTTGGCTATGTGTGGTCATGTAGGAGTGCTAAAGGGAAGATAAGCAGATGGTGAAAAAGATATTCCTTTTCCCCACCCTGTGTTATGGTGGCCAGAAGGTCAGAGTGGTCCCACCTGCCTCTTCTGGGACCTCTCATGGTGGTAATTCAGTTACTAGAGAAAGGCTACAGGAAAGAGGGGATTTAAAAGAATTTGGAAGGAATTTAAAATAAAAAATAAGTCTATAGCTCCCAGCAGACTACTGCAGAAAGGTTGGTTCCTATTACTGTATTTCCCAGGAGTATTTTAAAAGCTTGTTAGAAGAATATACTTTCCTACTCTCATAAGATTTTAAAGTCCTTATTAAAGGATCCTATTTGTTTTATCCCCCTCCAAATGACTAGGCTGTGCCTTAAGGAGACTGCCAGCTATGTCCCCTGCCTAAAAATGAGTGTACCCTTGCCAACTGGTGACACAGCACTGCCCTCCCAGAATACGGTAAGTAATTAAGCCTGAATCACAGACTTAATACCCAGTGCATAGCTCTGGGTATTTCTGCCATGGAAGTAGGCCTTCCTACTTCCTTGAGCACAAGCCAATACCTTAAAGGCATAATTACACATCTTAAATCTCTATGGAAAATTTCAGACCGCTATTGGGATTTTTGGCAAGCAACATTTCTTTCCCTCACCACCACTGTCAAACACGGAAAGGGCAAGGCACTGACCTGCTCTTTCTCAGCAAATTGATAGCAATCTGGTGATGCTCTGCAAGAATTAAATTGCTTTTGACTGGGCAAATGTCTTATCTTTTTGCATCTGCAAGCCTCTGTTTCCAGGCTGGAGCAGCCTCTGAATGCAAACTTCTGCAGTATTAATTGTTCTCTTCATTCATCGCATTTGGATAGTTTAAAGCATCAAATGACCACTCTCTAGTTAGCCTGGCTAAGCAAGCCAGATCCCCAAATTCATTTAATGACCACTGATTTCCAAGCCAAAATGTACCAGAAACTACATAATTAAACAGAAAGTATTCATCATATACTCACAATAAATCTTCCTGTCTTATTAGAACAACCGTACAAGCGAGGGGGATGATCTTCAGCCTTTGCCAAGAGTTGTGATGAAGTCTGGTAATTTTTTTTACCTCCAAGTGCTTTCCAGAATTCCTCTAAAATACATAACATATAATTTATTCACCAGCTGACTTAACATTTGATGGTTTAGCTTGTTAGATAGTGTTTCAGAAATCCCCAAACAAATCTCTTTGCTGCCTCAAAGATGAATGCATTTTCTTACAGTACTTCCTGCAGTTTGTCAAAATACTGATATCATATAGTTGCACACCTAGAAAGAATCATAGAATTATAGAATGGCTTGGGTTGGACCTTGAAAATCATCTAGTTCCAATGCCCCTGCCATGGCCAGGGACACCTTTCAGTACACCAGGTTGCACAGAGCTCCATCCCACCTCTCCTTAAACACTTCCAGGGATGAGATGTCCATCACTTCTTTGGGCAACCTGTCCCAGTGCCTCACCACCCTCACAGTAAAGAATTTTTTCCTAATATCTAACCTAAACATTCTGTCTCCATGCTGTGCTGTGTATTCTCAGCTGTCTATTAGCAGCCATGTGGCCTCATACGAACCTGGTTCCTGGCCTTCATTAATCTTAGCAGTCTGGCATTTGAGAACATTGGCAATGTATTGAGCTCCTTGTTCCTCTTCTTTACTTGCTCCTTTTCCTATCCACATGTAGCCAGAGTTGTTTGGCAGTTTCAGAACAAAGACATCATTAGAGTTTAGTGACACTGCATCAACATCAACCTAGATTAAAAAAGAAATTGTTTTATTCTTCGGATCTTCAAATAATATAATTACCATTTTGCATGTTTATATGAAATGTGTAGACATGGTAATCTGTTATGCATTTGGTCTTCAGTCCTTCCCTAGTTTTACATTGATACAAATTAGAGAAGGATTAAAGACAGGGAACTGACTTGCAGAGTAGAATTTAGGACTGTTTGCAGTAGGAAAGACAGTCTCATTGGGGTTGCTGACTCCTTATCTATTCTTTGTCAACTGACTGTTCACTGTGTGTATTCTTAGAGTTCCTCCGAATGATGTAGACTGATTCCAGCCAGCTACAGCATATTCTCTTTGGTTTATTAGACGGGTTTGACAAATAGAGCAGTGGATTGGATTTGGAGTTCTGTGTTCCTACCAGATATGACTGCCCAACAAGATCAGGCAGAGGAGCTCATGGCGGCTCCATCATTTCCCACTGGGAATGGCTGGTTTACTTAGCAGGTGACCTTACCTCTGCAATCCTAGTAATGGCTGCTAGGTTCCTGCGGATCTGGAAGAGTCGTGTCGGTGGAGCAGGTTTCTGACCTTCCTTCTTGGATGTCCCATTCTTGTAGATTATAAGTGGTTTGTTTTTGAACAAGCTCAGTAAATGTGCAGGCTCTTTGCCTTGACTGACTCGGATCTGTACATATGTAAAGAAATGCAATAAAAAAAAATAAAAGGACACAAACAGTTATTTTTGGTCTTTACTGAATAGCTATGGGGATCTTAGCCAACAATGCTAAGTATGTTAGCGAAAATTAGAAATGGCAAGTTGAAAAGATCTAAAAATGTAGTTCCAGACATACAGAGCTAGAGCATTTGCGAGGATTTTTTTTCAATCACGGTGACACAAAGACAAGATTCAAGCTTCCAACACAATATTTAGCTGATTAAAATGGCTGCTGTCTACTGTAAAAAAAAAAAAAACCATTGATTTTCAAAAGAACTGTCATTTCATAGTGTTTTATAGAATGACTTAATCCTGCTGAAAAACTGTCTTGGAAGTTTAGGTGCTCTGTATTTAAGCAGAAGAGAATGGCTGTTCATTTTATTCATTATTTCTATATGTATTTTATCTGCAAGAGGATGAAAAAGAGTAGCATAAATTTCTCATCCAGAGGATAACATGGATGATGAAAATTACTTCCATTACAGATGTAAAAGATGCTACTGCCATCTAAAAAAAACCACACTGCACTATGAAAAATTACTATTTTTAGGTTAATGTATGATAAAAGTTATTTATATGCAACCATTTGATAACATTTAATAACAGTACCATTGGCCAAGGTAGAGGGCTGCAAGTCCCTGCCTTTCATTCCCAGAAAGGAAGGGGAAAAAAGGAAATAGGATATGCTGTGAACCCAGCAGAGTAGGAGAAGAGGAGAGCCCTCAGTGAGTCCTGGGTCAGCTGTGAGCCGGGGTGCCCAGAGGGGCAGCTGCAATAGGTGCTTTTACTTATTTTACAGGTAGACAGACTGCTACAGTTGTCTCGTAAGGATAACCTAGGACACATATACTTGTAATGGACAAACTGCAGCAGGATTTTACAAATGAGAAAAAAACACCTCAAACCACAAAAAGATCCCAAAAAACAACAACCCAAATAAACTCAAAAACCCCCAAATCATCCAAACAGCACAGTGAAACATATTCTTGGCAAGCCCAACGTTTTAATAGTAATTTGTACTGTATTGCCATCTAGTGACCACACAAAATAGCACACTTAAAGCTTTCAAATAATGCTGGCAGAGATGTTAGGCACAGGTAATATATTCTATCTGTTTGCATAAAAATGCACAAATGCATACACATGTGCATATATATACACATGGATATATACACATATATTCCTAAACTCATTGCAGGCTGAAAGTACTTTTAAGTATCAAGTCTACTGCAGTGAAATGGATCTTCTTCAGCTTTAATAAAAAGACTTTTTAAGCACCCTATTTCAGCAGTAATATTGTTAATAGTAGTAATATTATTATTACTTTAAGATTATCATTAGCCTTAGGTATCAGGCAAGACTGCATTGTGCTGCACATGGTTCAAATATAGAGCACATGTTAGGAATATTTCAAGTAATAATTATCTAAATGTGTTCTAATCCTTCCTTAATAATTTCAGTCAGAAATCATAACTGATTAGTGGCTAAAAGTATGGGCTGCCATCTGAATTAACTGTACCTTAGTGGGTGGGAGAAGCCTTTTGCTTTTTAATTAAGGAATGGGAATCACAGAATTATATCCTGCTGCCTAGAAAATCTCTGCTTGTCCCTTGTCATAATACAGCTTGAGCTTTTCTGTGAAAAGAGATCTGTCAGGTCTTTACCCACTCACCACTTGTCAGGAGTGATCTAAGGAGAGCACATCCAGTCAAGCTAAGGAGTAGCTTATCTACTGACACTCTTTAGTAGCCAATGTCCTTGCCTTGTTTTGCACACCCCATTTCCGCACGTGAGGATGTGCTGCTTTGATGGAGCTGCAAGCACTATGGGATGGGAAAACCCCAGCTATGTTCCTCACTAAGGCAAGGAAAAGTCAGACCCTGTTGCACAATTCCAGCAGGCTTTCCTCTTCTGTCTTTCATGTGGCTTTCCGTTCTCCCAATTTTGGGCCTCTAAAAGTCAGGTGTCTTGTCTGGGCTAAATACCACAACTTCCTCCATAATCAAAAGGAGACAGGGGAGCTCCCACAGGGCTATGGACTTGTCACACTTCTGCTTGGAGTGAGTTGCCCTGGGACAGTCTTATCACTCAGTCTCCACTGGCTACACACAGGGTCTGTAAGTCTTGGCAGGACTGAAACTTAATTTTAAAACAGTGGAAATCAAAGGAAAGAAAAGGCAGTTTTAAGTTCTGCCATATCTGTGTTCTTTTGGACAAGTGCATGAAGAAAGGGTGATTCAAATGGGCAATCTCCAGCAACTTTAACAGGATCCCCTGGTGCTTGGCTTGATACATAACTGGAATTACAGGTACATACTGGCATTTTCCATCTTTAAATGCTAGCTCCTCCTTTCAATTCTCATCAGAATTTGCATATATCATGATCTCTGTTGTATTTTATCCAAAAGACACTAACCTGCACAGCCTGATCATTTAATGACCGATCCAGCTGAACAGTCAGAAATGCAGATGCAGTCAGTTCATCTTTTGTAGCATGGGCTCCTTGCCTGAGGAAGACAAGGAGAAAGACAATGGTTAAATTTACCTTCAAAGTAACCCAGAGCTTGTGCTGTATGACAAACTCACAGTGAACGATCACATATTCATATGTTCTACTCATGAGGACATAAAGTCAACATAAAATAATGTCCACACACTGCAGGTCTGTGCAGAGGCAACCAAACATACCATGTATAGATGATCTGCCCTCTAGGGTAAGTGTAGAGGATAATGTAACAGTCACCCCCATAGAACTGTCCATATGTCTCAGGTCCCACAGGAACTCGGCCACTGCTTTCCACACGCCAGATCTGGGGGAACAGGGGAATCACTGGAGATGGGTGAACTTCATCCTGAGACGCTTCAAAAAGTATTTTACTATCTTATCCCTAGAATGTCCTTTCCATTCCCAAGTGTTATTGAATAGAAACAGGGAGGATTCTTCATGAAATACACCCTGTGCCCACTGAATTAATGATGAACATCAATAAGGGACTGCAATATTTTGTCTTGATGTTTTATTGCCACAGCGTCACTTCACAATGCTGTGCTGAATTTTCTTAATACCTTAAGGTGACAATATGATATGACATGGCACAACATTATGATCCATCATAAAGCTAACATATAATTTTGGAGAGGCACACTGCAGTCAGATAATGTGGTGTTAGGCAGATTTCTTCCTCTTTAATTCACTACAGCCCAGTTCACCTAACAGTTAGCTGCTAGGCCTATGCATCATCCCAAATGTGAGGTCAGAAACCTAGAAAGTACACTGATGAGACTGTCAGTGTTCACCCCTTCTTTTTCTTCCAGAAGCCCAACATGCCATTTGCATTCAATAGGCCATGTTGATACAGTGCCATGCCAGCCCTGTGTAGTCCAAAGATAGTTCTGAAGTGGGATATTGAGAAGTCTAGAAAGACTGTGCAGTCATCTTTTTCTCTCCAAATCCAGGCTACCTGAGAGACACACTAGAGACAAAGATGGTTCCTCTAGAAACCAAACTGGATACCGACATAAAGACATAGAACAGATTTCTGATTCCAAGTGCAAGTCTTCCCATTCCACATTTCAAGCTGGTATGAGCTTGAAGTTTTTCCTTTAGACTAAGAATCATATTTAAAGTAAATATTTACAAGGTATTGTGTAGAAGGGGTAATATTTCTGGTGTTTGATTTCTCTTGATGACTGGTCCACCTTTCATAAGCACCAAAAGAACACAACCCAGCATACAGCTGACATTCACCTTCTACCTCAAAGTATCTTTTGTCATGCTAGAAGTAACACCTTCTCTAATATAGTGCTAATCTAAGTAACAGTATAAAAATTAAAACACAGAGTAGCAGTTTAGTCCATTACAAGCATCAGAATACATTATTTAGATAAGATAAAATTTATTGCAACATGAAAATTACCTCTACTTTTCCTGAACCGTCATCTACCATGTTATGCTGGGCAGCCATTTGTGGAGACTCATGTAACTTGGTAGCATCAAATTCAATCTGCTCAATTTTAGCCACTCTCTCTGTGACATACACTTTGCCAAAGCCATCACTTTGATCTTTATCCTTCCAGTCTTTGAAAAACTGTTTGAACATTGGTGTTTCACCTCCTTCGGGAAGGACTTGAATCTGAAATGCAGGAAAACACATGAAACAGAAGGAAAACAGAACTGACACTGTTACCCAAACAGAAACTTTCCTAGATTATATGTGAAATATTGCCCTTATGTCTTATAAGCCCTTAAAAATACTTTTTCTGCTGACTTAAAAGTAATGTCTTTAATGGAGCTCAAGCTCTCCTGGTATCACCTCCATAAATAGATCGCACCTGTGTGTTGGCAGGATAATTCATCTGCTGTATGAATTGTTCAGCATTCTTCATGGCAGCTTTTCTCTCTTGAGGGTTAGCATTTTTGCCTGATTAAAACAGAAGGATAACAGTAATGGGAAAGGGCAATAAGCTCACAGAACCTTCAAAAACAAGTACTCCTCGAGCCAGGTTCTCTTTGACATTGCCCTTCCCTCAGCCTTGAACAAATGCTGGACACAGCACGAGCAAGATTTACATGAAGTTGAATGGCCAAAACAGTACTTTGGTAGCTTTGAAAATAATTAATTAAAAGGGGAAAAAAGATGAAAGACAGAAAGAAAGAAAGAAAGACAGAAAGAAAGAAAGAAAGACAGAAAGAAAGACAGAAAGAAAGAAGAAAGAACAAAATAAAGAACAAAAGAACGAAAGAAAGAACGAAAGAAAGAACAGGTGAATGAAAGAAAGAGAGAGAGAAAAGGGAAGTGTTTTGTTTTATTTTGTGTTTCTACAAAAATAAAAACTGGTTAATAATATATGCTTGGCTCAAGGTACCCTCTGGGTCTTTTCTCTGACTGTTCCTTTGCTGGGCTGCAATATGGCAAATAAAGCTGAACTGCCTCCACTTCTTCAGGCAGTGCAAAAGAGTAAAAGAAACTCCTGTTTTGTCTGGCTGGGCTTTGCAATTTATCCGTTTCCCTACCCACTGCTCCTTGTTCAGCCTTGCTCATTGTTAGATACCTCTGGAAGTCTCTGTGGGATTGACACTGTCTACAGGGTTGTGTCCCAGCAGGCTGCAGTGACTACATTCCAAAGACCTCACAGTCTAATCAGGTGCTCTGGTAAGGTATTCATTTGGATCCCATTTTGAATGAGACCATTACCGAAGTAATTCACACTTCTCAGCTTAGTGGCCTGAAGATTTCCAGCAGAGATGATAGCTGCAGTCTCCCGTGCAAGGGTGAGACTCTCAGTCTAATGGGGGTTTCCCACACATTATTTTCACTGGGGTAGCAAAGGATATAAAGGAGCACACAGGGCCACAGCCAAAGAACCTAAATCATATTTTTTTTTTTTTATGTCTGACCCTGTTGGCTTGATTCTTCTAGGATCCATCATATAGAGTGACAATTGGGAATCAGGGGTTCAGACAGACCCATCTGAGCACAATGCTCCCCTAATATTTTCTTTTAAGGGATGTTTCCCTAACTGCAAATAAAATTTTCAAGCAAAATGCTTATTACAATGCTTGCTGGGGTGACTTGAGAGACTTGAAAAATGCATCAAGTAATTATTTGGTATTGCACATGGTAAAACAAAATAGAAATGCCAAAGAATAATTCAGAAGCTGCCCCAGACAAAAAAACAAAACAAAACAAAACAAAACAAAAAACCCCCAAAAAACAAACAAACAAACAAAAAACCCCCAAACCCCCAGGAGATACTCAGCACTGGATTTAATGGCAGCACTACAGTGCAATCCAGCTACAAGGTGTCAAGATCTAATTCCACAGTGGCAGTATTCTTCTCTGGGGAATCATTCAGACAAAGCAATTGCCAACTGATGATACCTCAGAGAAATACTTGCAAGAAAAGAAGAGACATCAAAGTATTTGCAAGCTTGTGCTTTTAGTTTATGCCCTGGACATGCACCTTTCAGTTTCACACCTCTGTGGAGATGCCTACCCAAATGGAATATTCAGTGTCCAGATTTTGTCCCAGAAGACAGGTATTTGATATACAGAACTGATAGAATTATTTATGTTTGCTTTGCACTTGCCATTTAGATAAGCATTTCATCACCCCAGCTTACAGATATCTCAAAAACAGGGTCCTTAGACAAGACTCTGTCTTGAGATCCTTACACGAGTGACTATTCCATGTCCACAGACTGTGTCAGGGAAGAGCTGTGTGCAGGGTACAGTGTCCAGCCAGTGTTAAATTCTTGTTAGTGTCCCAAGGGTGTTGTGTCAACTCCTTAGGTATCTGTGTAGCATCTGCATTTGCAATACAAGTGACCTCTTACCTTTCCACACAAAGATCTTCCTGGCAGCACCATTGTCCAAAATGAAGCACTCCTCAGACAAAAGCATATCCATAGAGAAGGGGGTTTCCTCTGCTACTACGGACACCTTCATGGATCCACTTGCATCTGACACCTAGAAAACAGTAATTTCAAATTTACATCAACTCTGGCTTTTATAGACAAATTAATTTCTGCTTCTGAAATTAGTATAAAATCCAGATGCCATTCCTATTTAACTGGCTATATGAAATTTGTGTACTTCTGGGAAGTAAAGTAGGCTAATTACTATTTTTTGTTTCATTTCATTTTACATCCAATAGAGGGAGATGTAGTGTTAATTTTAGAGAGTTTGCTGAATCCTTGTCTCACAACTTAAAAGAAGTCCGCTTCTCTTCCACTGGTATAGTCCCTGCTGCCAGGCAACTCACGCTGAAGCCAAAGGTATATGTACATGCTGAACAATAGCATTTGGAACCATAATAAAATAGTCCTACACTGGCACTAACAGGTGAAATGCCTACATTTATAATCTGCTCTTCGCTAACTGGAAACTCTAATGTAAGACCTGTTGCAGAATCTGCTTTATAACCTCTACCACTATTGCAAGTTCATGTAGACCTTTAAAATCTTTTTAAAGACACTCCTGTATAGCTGAAAAGACCAGTTATTTTAGTAGTGAGAATATATTATTACTATTGTAATTACTTTTCTAACAGTCTTTATTTCCTTTCATAATTAAATATTAATTTTAAACCCACCATTATATCTTGCATTTTATATTATGGAAGTACAAAGGGGAAATTACCACTGCACACAACAAATAAAAACCAACCATTATACCTATCTTTAGGGCTCACCATAGAGCTGTCTTCTGCCTTTAACATTCACTCACTGTTATACTGCAACCATTTAAATCTAGCTAACAGAGCTCTGTTAGCAGGACCTGTGTACTTACACTAATTTATCAGATATCCACAGAAATATCTTTTTAGGATTCAAAAATTCACTTTCCCTTCTCTAGCTACATTTTACTTCAATGGTCATGATCATACATGCAGGCCTTCTTCTTTTGTTTCCCATTTTTGTTCCCTTAAACCCCCTGCTATGAAGAGAAATATGCACCAGATTTTGGCATGAAAGGAATGATTAATGCGAACTAAACACAACAGATAGACAACTGTGACTACAATTGGCTTTGTAACAACGATCACCTCATACAGGCTTCTTGTAAACCCCACGGGTCACACAAATGGGGATCCAGTGGCACTCCATGCTGTCAGTGTTGGCACTTGTTAGCCAAATCCTCCTTGTTAAGTGATGATGAGGAAGGGAATAAAGTTGTAGATATATAAAATATAATGTAACTGTCCATCTTTTGAACTCTGCTAAGAATAACTAATGACTACTAGAAGTCTCCTTGTTAAAATTAAGAGGACAGGATGATTTAAGAGCAGTTAATTCTTCTTCGACCTGTGCTGGGTGGTTCATAGGCCATGCTTTACTTGTTTCCAGAGTAAACAGAAATATAATCCATTTTTTTCCCCTCAAATTACCTGGAATATCTTGACTGATATCCTTTGATAAATTTGTCCATTGGCTGGAAATAAACTAAAATAAGAGTACGTCTGTAAATGAAGCCAGAACTCCATATAGGAGGAAGGAATGAATAAAAGCATGACTACTGTCGAGCATGCCTAATTATAAGTAAATAAATAAATAACTTACCATATATAGTTTAGCACTTCTCCTGTTTGTGATATCAGCCTGCTCATCGTCATCATCACCACACTCAGGAAGGTCTGGCTTGTTCCCTAAAACCTGTGTAAGAGAACAAATTCAATGCAGAGAGAGAGTAGGTGCTGTAGCATAAGTATCTGTACACTAATGTATTGTCGCAGTAACCCAATAATTGGGATTGTCTTTATATATAAGACAATCTAAAACTGAACGGACAGCTGACACAAACATACAGATAGTTTTTTAAAAACTGTGTCAGATCTCCAGCAATTTTATACCTACATGATGTCTCTTCCACAGGTCAATTTGCTGGTTGTCTATATGCTACAAAATACGCATACAAAGGTGTATGTGATCCTATTGTATCTGTGTGTTTACCTGTCTGTCTTCCCTTTTTCTTCCCAGTAACTTCTGACCTGTTGTCAAGCACATCTTACAGTTTTTGGAATGAAATTACTCTTAAAATGTTTAACAATAGTAAAATTAAAACTGACAAAATGTATTAGTTGAAACTATAAAGTAATTAACAATATAAAATATCAGATTATGAGTTCATTGATCTTAAAAGTTAGAGATTCTTAATCCCATTCTAAGGGGAAAATTGAGCTAGGGTTTTGAAAATAATTTATGGTGTGAGAAAAAGATTTTATTGCTCTACCACTAGAATATCAATTTTAACACTGTGCTAGTTTTACACCATGGGCGATATTATAACAACTATCACTACAAGAAATTTACAGAGGTTCATCAAGAATATGTTAGGTCAGGTAGTCATTAAGTCCTAGTTACCATTTCTTAATGATCTTTCTTTAATGATTCATATATGTGGATGGGTCCAAAGGTTACAAACAGAATATTATGGATTTCTAAGAATTATGTCCTAAAGTGAGGGTAGCAATTGATATGTTTGAGAGAATAAATATTAACATAAAATACAAGGGCAGTCTCAGCCTTCCTGTGAACTTGTGCATTATCAGTATAACATACTGTGCAATATAACATGGAGTGACAAGCAAAAGCCTTGTAAATATTTGATCACAAGGAAGCCCAACAAAGTATACAGCTGCAAACAATTTGGGAAGAAAAACAATACAGAATAAATATTTAATAGAAATCTGCCATCTGTGGAGTTTTCTTACCTGGTAAAGTCAGTAAAATAGTAAAATAAAATGAAATTAAAATAGTCTTTTCAAGTGTGATGCAGTTTAAGCTAGAACATTTTTTCTGTGATTCATTAAAGGAAAGAAAGCAATGCCCTGTTTAAGAAAGATGTTACCCATAGCTCTTCAGTAGCTACCAGTCAGCATTTCCTGAATTTACACTAGATGACTGCAGATTTACTACTCTATAGGCAAGTAGAGTAACACAACAGAGTGCCAGCGTGCTGGTGAATGGCTAGAACAGTGGGCATGTGCAGTTTATTGGCACCAGGTTTCTAAAAATGTTTCTCTTCCTACCTGTCTTTGTAATGCCAGAGTCGCAAAATTGCCAGATAACAGACATACACATCTTTACCTGAACAGACACGGAACAAGTTTGAGGGTTTTATAACATTTGCCTTTCAGTAACCAATAAGAGGGTTAAAGAGTCATGTTAATAAAACTCTCAGAAGTCTGTACTCACTAGTGCTCTGCTTAATTAGGCATTTACAGTAAAAGAAAAAAAAAAAAAAAACAACAAACAAACAAAAAAAAAAACCAACCAAACCCTGAAACCCAAAACAAAAACCCCCAACCAACTTCCAAAACAAACAAACAAACAACCCCCCAAAACCCACAAAATTTTGACTTCTGACACAGTTAAAGTCAGTGTTTTCCCTTGCTGTGCATATAGAATACCTGTGGCACCACAATTATTCTGCAGCATCTTTGTAAATCATGCATGTTGATACAAACCCCCTTTTTTTCTTTTAACTCTGCAAGTGTCATTCTGAATATTTCAAAGCAAATAGTGCCTATTGGTGTTTTTGGAAGCATCTTGACAGAAGCAGCCTCTCTATTTACAGCAAGGTCTAGGTGCTGCACTCTGGCAGCAATTAATGTAAGCAGCCCCAGTAATTTGAAAATTGGGCTTTAAATTTGTGCCCAGCACAGGTTAGATTGCTGGCCTAAACTGTTTCTGTCTTAAAACCAAATGCAGAAATGTTTCTCTGAAGAAGATAGAGAATTATTGTCAAGACTCACAAAGTTGGTCCTAGGAAATCTCAGTTCATGGGTACTAACATAGGGAGAGGATTTAGAATCCCCTTTGTGCAGGTGCAGTTAGAGATATGAGACATTCTGGTTCCAGGGAAACCCCTCCACAACTCATTAAACAGCAGCATCCACTGCAGCTTCTCTGGCCAAAGAGAGCTTCTCTGCCTAGCTTCTCCAGCCCTGTGCATCAGCACAGGCAAACAGAAAATAGAAATTATTCATTTCTGTAATTCCTCCTCTCACAAGAGCCCCCCAAAAATGGAGAAGGAGTGTCGCCTTCTGCTGCATTTTAAGTCACAGTTGCTTGTAGACCCTGGCAGTGTGGTGACCCTTGTTAAGAAGGACATGATATGCTTCTCCTCCCACCAGGTAAGAAAACCCAGGACTTCTGAGGAGGGCTGTTCAGCCAACACAGCTGTCAGAAAATGCCTTGAGCTGAATCACTAGTGGTACCTGTATGTGTTGGTATCAAAACCAGGTGATACAAGGTTAAATAACCTAGGGCCTGTGAAGGCACCAATTGTGAAGACATGTAGCATGTATACACATAGACACATACTCAATATATGAACTGATATTGTATGAAATATGTATAGTCAGTACACATCTGTATTCCTAGGAACAGTTTATGCAATTGCCAACATGCATTTGTTGCCAGTTTGTCTTACAGACAGGAGGATAAGACAGATCATGGAAGGAAAAATTCCGTGCTTAAACACGTGAAAAAATGCTGAAATAATGTTCTTTCCCAAAGAAATGCCTTCCAGTGAAATTGTCTTTACTCCTCCTAAGGCAGTCTCCCATGCTATGTCTGCACGTCATGACAATTAATAGTTTTATCAGTAAGATTACAACAGTATTTAAACAACAGCTAACTGCAATGCTAAAATTAGGTTGTAGCATTACATAATGACCTGCTGGCTCAGCTGTAGCTCTCTGGGGCACCTCCCTTTTTACAGATAATTCTCATATGATGGATCAAAAAGAAAACAAATCACTCCAGCTGAGACTGCAGTCACAGGCTCTCAAAGCTTTGCAGCAAAGTACCCCAATAAACCAACAGACCATCTGAAGGACACTGGGTCTTCTGATATTTACTTACATACACTCTAGCTTCACACAAATCCTATGGTAGCTATATACACAAGACTGTGCTCATATAATCCTCTCTGTACAGTCAGGCTGCTCCTCTGGGTCTTGACACGGTCTGGCCTCATGTGCTGACAGCCCTAGGCTGGCTCTGAGGTGCGAGACCCTGACTCACAAACACGCCAAGGACTCAGACCCACAAATCCACCCTACACGCCTGGAAATAGCAATGCACTCTTGGGTGTACAAGGCAATCTAGCTACACTTTTCCTCAGGTGTCCAACTGCACTGGCAAACTTCCAGCCTTACATCTCATAAATAAACAGGTGCACACACAGGCCTTGAAACTGCTTTTTAAATCATCGTCATTATTATCATGTTTATCATATTATCATTATTCACTACTACAGCAACAGCAATATAAAGAGTAATTAGGGACCCTGAAAGCACATCCATGCCCAACCTTCTTCATTCTTTGGGCTTAGCATTGTTTCAGCAGAAGTATTCATTAACTCCATAGCTTTAGATCTTGTCTGAAGGCACATAACAGGAAGTAAGTCAGCATTAATCTTAAAATTTTGGGATTTTTAAGTTGCGTTAGACTTTTGTGTTGACAGGTTAGTACAAGAATACCATTATGCAAACCAACAGAACATCAGTTCCTCTACAATTGCCCAAGTTCACTCTTGTGGTAAATGCAATGTAGTTTATCCTGCTTGCAAAACCTGTTTCATATTTGCATGTGCACAAGCTCTTCTCTGTAAATATGTGCACTCCCTCAGATAAGTGCAAAATACTGAGCCAATGCTTTTACTTGGAAGTGAAACTCCACCCTTAAAAAAGAATAGAAGAAATCTCAGACAAAAAGTTTTTTCAATCTAAAGGAATGTGACAAGGTAAATAAAATAAAGTAATTAAAAGAGATTTGGCAAATATTTTCTTTGTAACTGGAGTAGCCAGCTCTGCATCATAAAATAGTTGATATTGATTTAATGGAAGCAAGAAGCTTAAGGAGTTCAGTGAGGCTGAAAATCCACCTAGGAAAACAATACCTGAACAACATGTCAAGTGAAGATTAATTAAGAGAGAAAACCAGTTTTATACGGTTTAACCTGTGTAAACTAGCATTGTGTTTGATTTTCTTCTTCATATACACACTTTGAGTTAGGTTCCTGGGTCTGAAACAGAACTGTTTGTTGTGGCCATGATCTCAAATATCAGATCTCAAAACCACTCAAACTCCCATCTTCATCTGCTAAGAGCAATAGAAAGAAAAGCAATAAATTTACATAGCTTAAAGCTGTCTAAATGACCTGACATTTTATTACTTAATACTTTTGGAAAACAGTGGAGGTAGTAGCTCATCATTTGCTCTCCTGTATGCTTTGACACAAGCAAGTACATCCTGCTGCACAAATTCCAAGTACACATGTAGGTTGTTAGAGAGAATAAAGCCACTGTGCATGACTACAGGTCTGAGCAACAGACACAGTATGACCTCATTGGTAGATAAAGGCTTAGATTTTTATTAACCTCCAAAGCACAGAAGAATATTACAAAGAACATCTCTCTGAAGTAAGTATTCTCTCAAATATGTACTTGAGCAGGAAAAAAATCCATCAGAGAAAGGAAGGGATGAACATGATGCAGGCTAGTAACCACCTGGCTGACCCTGTGTACCTGCACAGAGGATCATCAGTCAAAGGTGTCTTTAGGCCTTCACTGCTAAAATAACTACCCACAGTTGAACTTCTAATTGTTTGGGGTTACTGGTTCCTCTGGCAGAGCACAGCCACTGCTGAGGATATTCTGGGCCCGACAAAAATGACTTTTGACATTTGTCGAATTATGAATAACCAAATACGTTCATTTTACTGGTTGTAAATGAACAACTCCAGTTGTAATCTGGAGCTCTTACCATAAATTTTAACAAACATTCATTGTCTCACAATAGATTACACTCCCAACAGAAAAAACCTATCCTTTCACTGAACTGCTCATAGGGTTTCTGCCTGAAATGGCCTCTCACTAGCAATTCCAGCAACAACAGATCTCATGTGCTCACCCTGAGCAGACGGCCTCCTACCCTCCTGAACACAGACTGAAAATAAGATGGAAACAGCCATAATGCATTGAGAAGTGGGCAAAAGGATAGTTTATGTTAACAAATAGTTCTGGCATGCTGTTAATTTCTGGGCATTTACCATATAATTTATCAAAAGGACTTTCTGGCATTAAGGTCTAAATCTGAGCTGTATGAATTCAGATTGCTACAAAACAGCGAAACACATCAGCTGCCCATGGCACTTTTGATGCATAAATTATGGCCTACATTTTTAGCCAGTTTCTGTTGTCTCAGGAATTTCAAATGCAAATCATAATTTTTTCAAAGCTCTGTGCTTAACTGCCTAAAAATAGGGCATTAGGCTTTGGCAGCTTTTAATAAAATATTTGCAACTCTGCATATTTGTCTGGGACAATTTGAATAAAAAGACTTTATTCACATGATAACAATATTCTAACATTAATTGGCTGTTCTGTGAAACTGGCCATAGATAATATGTTCCCAAAAAGTTGTCTAGATCAGTCTTGAGAGTATAAATTTGATTTTTTTGTTAGTTTGGCTCCAAGGTAAAACAGGCAGCTTTCTCTCCTGCTGGGACTGCACAGCTGGCAGTATCTAAGCTAGTTATTTACTTTGAGGCTGGGCATGCATGAAATGAGGAAATCCCCAGTCTACATTATCTTCAGATATCTGGCTTTTAGGATGCCTGCAAGACAAACAGTGATCCCGTGCTAAAGAAACCAGGAGGGTGAATGGCAGTAACTGTGAAATGCAGCAGTCTTTTTCTAACCATCACTGCTGCTGAATGAATATGGGAGAATTGAGCTGTTCAGCACCTGTCCACATATTTTTGCATTTATACTAATTCTTTCTACCTAAATTTTTAATCTCACTCCTTTGTTAACATCATCCTCTGATACCAGTGGTATTAAATATGGGACCCAAAGCCTGAGAGAGACTTGCACATATACTTGAGATGCCAATTTTTTCTGCTTTATTGGAACATAAATTGAGGCACACACTGAAGCCTTTGCAGCTTTGCAGATCTCTGTTTGAAGGCCTTGTGGATAAAATATCTTATGTGTTGCATGACGGTGCATGCTTATGTGTTGGATAATAATGAAATAAATCAGTAACTAATGCCAACAGGGAGCCTCAGACATAAAGAATATTTATCTGATAAAATCCACTCTCGGCTTTTCACTCCTTAAGTGCCTCCAGTTTTGCGGCTGGTCCCAAGGCTGTGGCTGGACCATACCAACATGGGAGTGAAAAGAGGAGTGTGGCAAATACTCCATAAAGCTGGAGCTGGAGGCAGCAGCTCATGATTGGCAGCCAGAGACACTGCTAGAAAATCACCCAGGGGATGCACAGGAGCTGAAAGAGCAGCAGGCAGCCACAATACACAGCAGCATCAGGGTGAGCAGAGGAGCTGCAACAAGGTGTTCCAGCACTTAGACCATGAGAAGGGAAGGTGGAAAAAGCTACTCGAGACATTGGAATATTTTTTGCAGTGCAACACTGACTGTATCCACAAGCTCAGCATTTCCAGTCCCATACAGCAAACTGAGCAGATATGCCAGGGGACCCTCTCTGGTATGACACCAAACTCTGCAATCAAAGAGCATAGATTGGACTCTAATGCTTATGAAAGCAATTCAGAGAGTATTTTGACAGATATTCTCTAATGACTTCTGCTGATGCTTGAAATAAATTAAATATTTACTAGCATAGAGAGAGCAAGTATGTTCCTTTCACCTGGTTGTCTAGGAGATATATCCTGCTTAGCTTTTTGAAAATAATTTCCTCCTGCTAGTTTAGGTGCCCTTCACTAACTGATTTATGTCCTTAAGTTTCTACAAGTCCTAAAATTTTGTGTAAAGGAGCCAAAATGTTCAGCTATGATTTACAGTTCTTCAGCGCTAGAAGCCGCAGCACTCATTACTGTAGTATTTAAATCCATCTTAATTTACCTACCTTTTATTTTTTTATTTTTAAAGGTAAATCCAGACAGTTTCAAAGTCATGGGCAGGTGTGCAAGCAGAATACCTGGCCCTAACAGCCTGCTCTGCAGTATCTCCAATAATTATATTTACAGATTTCTTCAGCATGACACACTGTGGTGGTGAAAATGCTGAACTGATCCCCCAACACACATGATGCTTTTCTCCTTACAGCTGTGCTTCACTCTGGCCCAAATGTGAGAGGACAATTATTCCAATTTTACATGGCCTGGACAGGGCAACAGCAACTTGTGCACATGCAGGGTTCTTTTTAAAAAAAACCAACAAAACAATCTACAAAGTTTTTCCTCCCTGAGCCCTTCCTGCACTGCCGAACTTTCACTATGGAAAATTCAAAGGCAACCTTGCACACAGATGCCAGTTGCTCTGTAAGGGGCTGGAAGGAGACAAACCCACAGGAAAAAAAAAAAAAGAAAAAAGAAAAAAAAAAGGAAAAAATATCCCTTCACGGTGCATTTCTGTTAGGAAGATGAAGGATTCCAGGAAGAGACTGTCTCAGAGCTTTTTACATAGCAAAGAAAATCTATCCTTTCAGGTCTTCTCCATGATATTCCCCTGTTGCAAGAAAGTACCTTGAAATAAGAGCTAACAACCTCATATGGAGATAAGTGCTAACATCTCTTGTCTTTGGCCTTCTCCTAATTATACTAATTTTAAACTTGAAAATTATAGTAGTTTTTCACCAATAGATTTCTTGATAGTATAGCACAGAAAGAAAAAAAGCCATTACAAACTCTATTCATATTCTAGCATGTAATTATAAGATTATAATTGACTTATGTGGTAGCCCTGCAAGTGCTACGGCTGCTAAAGAAGGAAACATAACAAAGATGTGAGTGGTTTCCTCACTCAAAAGAATGCAAATGAGAAGCTATAATTTGATCACAAGCACTTCCAGAAAACCAGTAGGATCTTAGAAATTCACTAGAATACCTAGTTTAGAAGCAACTTTCCTAGCATAAGAAATTAGGTTTTCAACCACTTGCTAGTAGAGCTGCTCATAAAGAATTTAACTCTTGCCATGCAGTATGGTACACCGGAGCATTTTCTTTTCTGAAATTAAATTTCTAATGCGGGCATTGAAATTTGTATTTAGAGACTTGATTAGAAGCCTGGCTTTCAGATGTGTTTGCCACTTGCAGCTCCTATTCCGTTCCCTGTCATTTAAGCACCTAGCTTCAGGCAGCCAAGACTGACAACTGCAGCTTGAAGAATATTATGGGCAACTCCTAACATTTATGAAGCTTCCTCCTTATCAGCCTCTGCCATTCTCTGGCCAAACTTCTCTTGATCTTTACATGGGTCTGGGGAAAACGCTGGGCCAAATGCTCAGCTGGTGCAAAGAAGCTAAGCTGTACTGGAATCCAGTCGATGCAAGTTTTGTCTGAGTATGAGCTGTGTAATTTAGTCATTTAAATGTAAGTTTGCATCAAGAAAAGGGACTTTCTTTAATGAAGGAGATAGGCTCCATTGCTGTAAAGGAAACAGGACTCCTGGTTGTGACAGCTTGAAACTGGCACCCTGAAGGGCAAGGGGTTTGCACTTTGTACCCATATTCACAGCCCATCATAAAGCTTAATTAAACATTGGAATGTTTGGTAAACTGCCACTCCTCCGACTGAACACGTGTTGCTGTGAAAGGTGCACAGTCATGTGTAGGATTTTTACCCCTGTAGGTTTATTCCCCTGGACTATTTTGAGTTGTATCCAAAAAACTCTTACTGCTCAAAATGACAGGACCCAAATTCTTGCTAGCACCTGCATATACCTAAAATCACTGTAGTGAAGAAGCATTTTCATCTTCCTGAGGGGCAAATTTGACCCATAGTTTCAAAGCAGCCTGAGAAAGCTGTCTGTTCATTTGAGTAGCCAATGCAACTACTAATAGAAACTACAGCTAGTAGTTCTGCTATGTAGTTGACTTTTCTGTGTGCCTGTATTACTGGGTCTTTGCACTGACACAACTTCCATTGTCCTCATCTTTCTCTCAATGAATTCATTTTCCTTTGTACATGATTGTTCAATACTGCCTCTACCCTGGGACTGAAATTCATTTCCAGTATTTATTTCACAAAATTCCTTGGAATTACATCTATTTTTTCTAGCTGTCTCAATTTAGATAATAAAAGACATTACTTTGGTTTACATATTTCCAAAGCCATAGATAGGAGTTAATTACTTTTCATATTGGGAATTTTTCTGGTCATGAACAGGTCAGGTTGGACCCTGGCTGGACAGTTACATGCAATTCAGAGCTTATGAACACGTAGCATTTGAGTAAAACTGTGTACAAGCTATACAATTAAACAATTGTTTAATCCCTAACAAATGCCTGGAGTTTGTAGCCCACAAAAAGTTAGAGTATTATTCTAAGAAGTTACCCCTCTTCCCCCTCTTGCACCACCCTCACTCCCACTGTTCCTCCACACCCCTGCATACAAAACAAACCAACCTCCCCTTAGCATGACTTGAGTTCATGATACAACCAAAAGCAAGGGAACAAGAAGAAACACAAATGTTGAGAGTAGCAAGAGTAGTTTTTGCTTTTGCAGAGTTGTGATGAGAGATCCTGCTCTTGCTGGCTCTGGGAAAGGAGCAGGTACCAAACCGGTCCCTTCGCCAGTGGGGCATGTGCTGCTCTTCCTGCCTTATGTAATGATCCATGTGACAGGGCCAGGGACTGCAGGAACCTGCACAGCTCCTTCAGAGCAACGTGTCCTTGCACTCGCACACCCACTCACATGTCATGGCAAGCTTCACATTTTCCCAGCTACCTCACTGTGCTCCATGCTGTCCTTGGAAATTATCTTTGGTTTGTAAAAAAAGAAATTTTAAGGCCTTGAATTTAATAAGAAAGGAAGTAGTGATCCTGCTTGTCTATCCATATGGGCAGACATTTACCCAATTAGTTTAAGGATTACTGGAGCCTCATGTTTTCAACATTTTTGCATTACTTGGGTCTCTAGAATCTAGAGCCTTTGCAATTTGCATTTGCAGTGGAATCTTTCTATTGTCTGTGCTCTTGGGATTTTATCCACAACGCTGAGTTAGCACTGCTGCCAGTACCTTTCCAGCTACAAAGGTAGAAAGGTGTGACTGGCTGTAACATGATCAGACCACTCATGTGTAGTATTTATTCACACCATAGGCAAAAACAATCATCACTGAATACAATGGCATTCAGGTATTCTCATGATTAAGCATTGCTTAGGGGCTTTACAGTAAAAGCAGGGAGGAGAAAGTCTGCTTTACCAGCAAGGAGGAAGAGGTTCCCCCTGTTGCTCGATATTTACACTAGCTGAATCTTTACACAAGTATTTTATGAGAGGTTTGGACTCACCTGTTATAAGGGCTCTATAATGCTCACAAAAACAGGCACATGACAA
Source organism: Brachypodius melanocephalos (assembly GCA_013398615.1). NCBI lineage: Eukaryota > Metazoa > Chordata > Aves > Passeriformes > Pycnonotidae > Brachypodius > Brachypodius melanocephalos. The sequence goes on along the minus strand of VZSR01001283.1, from coordinate 22,593,752 downwards.
CTGCAAATGCTGAGTAAATAAAAGTGGCGGAGCTTTGTGTTTAAATGCAGAGGAGTGATTCCAAAAATGCATACTAACAACATGACTCATTTTCTTGTGGTTTTGGACCTCAGCTGTCATGTTTCTCAGGTTTCATTGTTTTCAATCATGAAAATCAAAAACCTTTACAAAACCACAACAAGAAGTTTCAGCACTAAAACCCACAGCAATCATATTGTACCAAGAGTTGCAGTTTTAAGGGAGTCATTTGTAGGGGAACAATAAAGCAGTTCTATGGAACAGACAGGCCCAGAGAAAACAGAAGCATCTTGAAAAGTGTTACCTGAACACAACATGATTAAGCAGCGGGGCAGACACAAGCTTAACACTTGGTTTAGGTAAAACTCAGTCTATCCTACCTCTTCATTGGCTCTCACACCCTGCGGACTGACATAGCTGCCAACATACTTGAATGTATCATAGGGAGATGAGTCTATGTAGACAGAAAGTACTATCAACATAAAACATATTTTAGGGAGTCTAATATTTCAAATTACATAAATAGAGGAAAACAAATATACAAAGACTTTCTCCTCCTCTCTACCTCATCTCTGGAGTTACAAAAGCAGATTAAGGGACTGCTGCACAATGAATGGAGGATTGGATACTTTGCATCTTTCCCTTGAGTGATTCAGAACTGAATGCTCCTATGCTTCCTGCATTACTGCAAGCACCTTCAGCTTGCCAGCTGACTAGAAATCTTCACAAATACAGTAATTTCTGATTCCTTGTTTCTCCAGTTTGCCATTACTCCATAATATTAAATAACAAGATTATGGGAAACTCTTTTTAAAATACAGCTTCTCCAATTTTGTCCTCTCTTCAAAATTAGAGCAGAGATTCCAACTAGAATAAGAAAATTGTCTGTCTTGAGCATGGCTGCCTACTACTTTGGCTGCTCTCAGCCCTCAGTGATCTCTTGGGCAACTAAAAGCAGTGCTGTGAGATCTCTGCTTACCACTGCAAGCAGTGAGAAGGATGAGTATCAGTGTCAGCACAGTGGGCCCAACAGGGCAGATAGGGCTAGCAACAGATGCTAGAGGATTTTGGTCTTAGGTTATCTTTGAAATAATATATTTAGTCTTCCTCCTTAAAAAAAAGAAAAAGGGCATAGCTCCAATCATGGTCACTCTGCAGCTATCAAACTGAGTCAAGCATTTTTAAGATCTGGTTTTGGACTGGTCCCATGAAGGTCAAAAAATTCCTGTAACACAATTCGAACATTCAAGTGTAAGATTCACAGAATGGGTAACTATTCAGCTGTTTACATGTGAAAATCAGAGCAGAGTTGGCATCTGGTGATTTTTTTAATGTTCTGTTGAGACTAGTGACCAGTCATAGCAACAGCAGCAATTTGTCCAAGGTGGTCTGTTTCTCTTTCAATTTTCCAAGGTAGCAAGCAACCCTATCAAGCACTGCTTCTTTAAACCTGCCAGTCACCACCTCACCTAAAGCGCAAACATGGAGGTGAAGCCAGACACAGAAATATCTTTGATGTGCTTGCACAGAAAGCTTCGGCCTTGTCTCCACAGAGTTCTAGTGATCCCTGAAGCATCTTATGAGAACTTCTGTGCACCCACTGTAAGTCTGAGATTTCCAGACACACTGTGTTTCCAGAGTGCAAGCACAGGGTGGTCACTGTGTGTTCCCAAGTGGGAAGTTTTTCCATCTGTGGTGGCAGATGAAAAAGGGCTTACTGCTGTAAAACTACTCACAATACCCAGCTTCTCGTAATTCTCCTTTCCCAGGGTGAGCAAGCTGAATCTTGCTGGTCTGCCATAGCAATTTGTCCAGTCCCACAGCAGCTCTAGACAGCTCTCTCCCATGGGCAATTTCAAGCAGTGCAGCCTGTTCCCATTGCTAAAAATGGTACCTGGGAGCAGATAACTGTCCTTATGACACAAGTTCACCTCATCCACAGCACCACAGCTTCCACCAGGACAACGGAAACACCACCAGGCCAGGAAACACCACCTCACCACAGCACTGCTGCCTCTGCTAATCCTACAGCAGGATGGAAGTGTGGCAGGGTTAGCTCATCCAGCCTGTGTCTTGCCTCCATGGTGGGGTGCAGGCACAGAAGTCTTTGCTTTTCTGGTAGGGAGTCACAACTCTGTGCTTGTGGAGCAGGAATAAGATCAGTATTGGCTCTTTCTGCTGGTACTCATGGAGGGTATGTCAGCCCCTTCCTGAAGCTCCTCCTGGCACTGCATGAACAAGTTTGGCTACTGATATAAAAGCAGATTTCTAGTTCACAGGAAGAGGAATCAATCATTCCTGACATTTGTCAGGGGAGATAATCTTAGGAAATCTCTTTCTGATTTCAGTGGCATGCTGGATGACAGAATGAATATTTAAAGTATGTAATTCTTTTCCCTAGAAAATAAATCAACCTTTTCCTAAGAAAGCTGGAGATGCCAAAAATCCACCCTTCCTGATGTGGAGGGAAGAAACAAACACTATGTTAGCTCAACAGCAGTTATCCTGGGAGAGTATAACAGCAAGTTAAGAGACAATTTTGTAGAAGCAAGGAGAAATCCAAACAAAGAGTACCAGGAACTGGAAACAATTTGAGCAGGAATAAGGACTAATAAATTTTATATATTTGTGAGATTAACTACCCTCTTGACTTATTAGTAGCACACTTCAGAGCAGACTGGGACAGCCGTTGCTGAGCTGTAGACCCTGTTACGGAAGCAGCACCTACATAAGCAAGGTTAGCACAATGCAGACTAGGAGATAAACCCTGACTGCAGACACACTCACTCCAACGGAGCTCATCACAGTGGTGGCAATAAAAGCAATTAATCTAATTGCATTGAACTACCCATTTCTGTTCCCTCTATATTCAAAATCTTCAAAGAAAAGCAGAAACTTCTTCATACACTGCTGTGCTACTGAAGAAAATATTATTCCCTGATACAATTAACAATGCATTACAGGATCACAATGCAACCTTGGTGTTTTCCTGCTCTTAATCATGTGTCAAAGTTTCTACAAAACAACAGTTGCACACAAATGAAAGTCTGGCAAAGAGATGCAGGCCAAGGGCAGCATACCCCTTCCCCTCAGAGCCTATGGAGTGGGATGGCAGGGAGGCAGCCTGCAGCTGGCCCGTGTCCTCGCTGGGGTAGCACCTAAGTCCAATTTATCTGCACCTGCACCTTAGCCAGATTAAGAGGAGCAAAGGGAGCTGCTCTGATCACTGCTTCCAAGTCACACATGAGCGTATCAGAAGCTCTGTTCAGAGGCTCCAGTGGTGACCCCAGGAAGGGCTTGGCAGCAGCAGCAGCTGTGGCCAGGGGCAGGGTCCCAGGGCCACCCAGCCGCAGCTGCAGCAGGATGCAACCCAATGTTGTGAAAAATCTGTACAAGGAAGTAAAAAACCACAGAGAGGATTGTCTGCTTGGGTTTTTTCCCCGTTCAAAATCTCTGGTACACTGGGCACCATCTCCCCTACTTCTGAACACAGCCACACCTGTACTCACCCACAGGAAAAAAGGTCTTTGCAAGCATATGGGCAGTCCACCCAAAGGGTCCCCACAGCCAGGATGGTCACAGGCTGGTGGTTCAGCACCTGTTTTTCTGCTCAGGCAGTAACTAGTTACATCACATATGACCACAATGAAAGAAAGCACCACAAAAAATAATTGCGCTCCTGCATGCACCATTAGCTTCACTTCCTGAACTTGATCTGGAATACAAGACAATATCCTAGCTGTACATATTCCACTTTATTGAAGGACTGCTTTGTTACCCTGCTTCCCTCTTCCTTATTTTAGAGAATGAATGGAAGAACCTTAATTTAGGACACAAATGCCAAGTGCCAATTAGTATGCAGCCTACAACAACACATGAGAGTTTGTTAATTTTTTGAGATCTGAAAAATCCATAAATTGGGAAATTTTTTTCCACTCTACTTTCATCAGCTCAGTTATGATACCTGAAATCTGGGGATTTTAAGTAAATAGTTAAACTTTCTGAACATATGAGGAAGGGGCTCACTGGGGTTACTAGAGGCTTAGGTGCATATGATCTTGAAATAGAAGCAGAAGTATGCAAAGCAGTGTGCTTGGCCCCCTGCATCAGTATGCAATTTGCTACATTTTTTTTTTACTTTCTATACACTGCAATTCTGTGTATTTCTTTTTTTGGTGCTGTCCCAGATGGATGCTCCTTCCTCACACAGAGCTGATAGTGGTGCTTCAGTGTGAGCCATGCTGTTAACTCAGACACTGTACAGCTACCTCAATAAAGCAAATATTTGTTCTTGTAAAAGTACTCTCAGATGATTAATTATCTCAGACTCTAATGCCCAATTAACTGGACACTGCCTGGACAAGGAAGGACGGAAAAGGTATAAACTGGCCTACTATACCCCTTATCTGTCTTCCTACCATCAGCCCAATCTGATTTAGTTTCGGAGGTGCAAAACTTTTTATTTACAGCTCTGTCAGCAACAAGTTAGCACATTAGAATACCTCTATGAGCCGGTCTGGCTCACTCCCTTCTTCCACGGTAATTAATTTAGACCTTCCATTTCGTTCATTGTCCCGAATGCCAACAGCAACCTGTGTAGCCTTCAGCCGCTCGTATTTATTGCACGATGAGCCACACCACTGATAGATTTCCTGAAATAATGAAGAGAACACATTAGCAACAGGATTCAAGACAGCAAAATCATGAAATTAATTTTATTAATAATTATCCTACTGGATCTAAACCACCAGAACATCAGTGAATCTACCTCTTTCAGAAGTACTTTCTAGAAGAGAGTAGCTCAATCAGGTAGATATTTGCAATATCTATGACATAATCTCAAACTGCACCAAGAGAGATTTAGGTTGAATATTAGGAGAAATTTCTTCACAGAAAGCATGAACCAACATTGGGATGGGCTGCCCAGAGAGGTGGTGGAGCCACACCCCTGGAGGTGTTTAAGAAAAGAATGGATGTGGCACTCAGTACTGTGGTCTGGTTGACAAAGTGGTGTTCAGTCAAAGGTTGAACTCGGAGGCCTCAGAGGCCTTTTCCAACCGATTTCATTCTGCAGCATGTGATGCTGTAATATACAAGATATTTACATAATATAATTTAGCTTCCACATACTAGGAGATCACTTGAGCTCAGAATAGTCAGAGTTTTGGTTTGACAGGGTTTTATCCCAATTACATATAGAGCTTCAGCTAATCAAAGAACCAGAAACTCCTAAATTTGCTACTGCAAATTTTATATATGTTAGCTCCTCTAGTATGGTACTTCAGCAGTGCTGGCACTCACCTGTGTCAAGAAACAAATTCATTTCAAAATCTCAAGGATGATCCTGACTGTATGTATTACTAAAGTACATTTAGATCTTTCAATCCAGTTTTTATTAGCTGACATTTGCAGAATGCAGCATGTTCCCTCAACACGTCTCAGGAAAGGGAGACACCAGAACCAGCCTAAGACAGGTCACCTGATTCAGCCACACAGACCAAGGTCCTCAGTTTTGGCAACTTCCATTATTCATCCAGAACTTGAAGCATTTCTGAATAAAGAATTTAGATTTCAGTCTTGATGAAAAATACGAAAAAAAGGCATAACATAAGCTGCAGGGATGCTAGAGGCTGGGCTGGAAGGAGCCAGTCCAAGGAAATTACTCAACTTGGCTGGTTGCTTTCCCCACCTTCTCCTGGAGGAAGGTAATTTGACTCTGTAACATGATTCTGTCAAATAGCTCAAATAGCACAGCAAGAAAGGTACACAGTCATTTTCAGTTTTAAAAAGGTTCAACAGGTTTGTGTTCATCTGCAATGCAAATTTTAACCAGAGGCCTCACTGAATAAATTACTTGGGTTTAGTTTTATGGGTTTATGTTGTATATACAACTGTATAAAACTTAGATTTGAGATAATAATCTGTTTCATAAAAAAACCCTGAAGTTATTTCTGCTGGCCACTGTTGGTCTTTAAAATTACTTGAAAAGGTCACTTGAAACAAGTGAGGGATGAAGCAGTTTCTCAGTACTAGCAGATGCCAGTTTTTAGAAGATAGCTAATACTGATGGCATCTGCATGCAAAACAATGCTAGTAACTTCCAACAGTTACTTTTCACCAGTTTGGACATAAAAAAACCCCACAGGGAGACCTCAGTGATCTCACTGTTCCCTTCCAACCTTCCTTCCCTCTTCAAAAGCATCTCTTCAAAGACCAAGTTTTAAGCTTTGTCATGATTACACCACAGATTCACAGAACTGTATCCCTTTTAACTTGCAGGTGTTATGCAGTGAAAGCTGTGAGGTTTTCAGCTGGCCTTTAACAACTTGACTGTAGGTTTAATAAAAAAAAATTGCTTCTAAGTTCTGGTTTAAATACTGTAAGTTTACCTTATCTTAAATCTGACTTTCTACGTTTCCCCAGGAAAATAAAATGTCTGTTCATACTTTGGGAAATAATTTTCTAAAGAACTGAATGCACAGTAAGTAAAATGCTCCATTCTGAGCAAATTTTTTAATACATTTGTTATTGCCAGGCACTATTTCAGCCCTTTTCTACCAACTTCATGAAGATTTTCCACAACACAGACTCCTTAGCCTGATTCTCATCTTGGCCTACATCCTACTAATTGAGCTTATTTGCAATTATGTGAGAAACAAGGAGTCGCTAGAAATAGTGCAGCAATAAACAGGAATTCTTTATTTCCCAGTGTCTGTAGAAGCAATAAGGAAGAGTAAGAAATCATATAATAGAGAACTAGGGAAAGAGGTAAGGCAGCTATTGCCTTATCTCAGTGTTGATGTGGCAATTGGTGGAGATTGCTCATTCAGAAAGGTTAGAAGTGCAGCTTCAGTTGTACCCATTGGCCTTCTCTTGGTTTTTTGGTAACTGGAGATGGAACCTCAAACAAGTAGTTTCATCTACAAAATGAATGTTTTTGCTCTACTGACCACAAAGGATATTGTGAGACTTAAACTGCCACTGCAAATTACAAAGACCTTTACTTCTTGGACAATAACTTCACATTTTCTTTTCTTAGCATCTTCTAAAGGCCCACTGCACCCGTTACTCCACACTCAGTTTGTTCTCCCTGTCTGCCTTCAGTAAGCAAGTGACTGAAAAATCTCAACCCTCCTACAGTCCACAGGCTCTAGGCTTCAAATGAGCCTAAAGAAGGAAAAGGACCTAGATGGAAAATCTAGGAAAATCTAGAATAATGGATTTCAGATTTTTAAATTTGCAGGTTTCATTATTTTCCTTACGGCATCTAAGTTCCAGGTTTTTCTAAATCTAGTGTTGGGGAATATGGATGTAGATTCTTCTACTGCATAAGCCACCACTTGAATCAACAAGCAGTGTCTGAAAAGATCCTTGATCTGGAGATTCACAAGATCCATGTTACACGGTTATTTGAAAAATACTGATAAAAAAAGCCACAAGCCATGACAATGTCCTAGAGTATATAATATTGTAATGTATTTATTATGCTCAGTAAAATATCTTAATCATTCAGTGCTAGGAGCTTTCAGGAGCTTGGATTTAAATAATTTTCTCTTCTGAACTAAAATCATCTAATTTTCAATGTATCTAATTTTGAGGCCTAGGATAGACAATATCTGTAAGTTTCTACAATATCTGTAATATCTACAAGTTTGCCTTCCTGATGTAACTCATCCATTTCAACCTCTAGGCAGATTCAGTTTTTCAGCAATTTAAAATGAGAAAAACAGTTTTAGAAGTTAAAGCCCCTTCTTGAGAAGGCTAATATTTAGATCTGAATTTACCTGTAATGCAGTTAATTAATTATCTAACCATATCTAACACATTATTGGCCTTTTGGATCATATTTCATTATTCATGTATTTATTTTTTAGACATATAAAGTGCTCAACTGTGGGCAAAATATTATATTTAGCTTTAGCTTGCTCACTACTTTCACAGTTTCCTAGCTGTACTACACCTTCACTATTTTTAGGTTTGTTTTGCTAACTTTATTTGGAATTGGCAAGTTGACAAAAAATGTTTCCATTAAAATGAAAACAGACTTCAAGTGTTCACTCCCCTCAAAATAAAAGAGCTTCATTCATCAGTAATTCCTGCGCCAAGCCTAGTTTATTTTCAGAAGTTTGCACTACCAATATTTATTTTTTTAAACCTCTAAAACAGAATTCTGAGAGAGATACCCTATATTAATGTTTATTGATATCAATATAGTTGTCAGATCACGGTGGGACAATTAACAGCTGAGGGCAAGAAAACCTTATAATGACTAACTTTATAATGAAATGTTATAATTAAAAATGTTGTCATGCACAACAATGACCACCCTAGAGCTCCTGAGTGAGGCTGGGAAGGCAAGCTGGGTCCGTGCCATGCACACTGTGGTCAGAATGAGCTCTTCTTTCAACTGCCCATTTTGGGGACACAGTTTGGTCTTCCACCCATAGAGTGTCAGAATTCACTGCTCTGACTCCTAAATAGTTTCTGGCTTGCAGAGTGACCTTGTACAAGTCACGTGAGATTTCTACAGCACATTAAAAATGACCCAACATTTAGCTTCTATACAGAAGTTGTCCATCAGGATGATTATGCATGGCTCACATGTAACCCTGAGCAAGAGCACCTTGGCATTTTTTCCCTGTATGGAGTGGGACTGTGAAAGTACACCTCCTGCTTCCTGCTCCAGCCCCAAAGGGCATACAGAGCAGGAGAAGGAAAAACAAAACAAAAACCCCACTTATTTCAGAAGTGACATAAAACCCCAATTTTTTCCCTTCCAACACACAGCCACCTCTGTATTCAGCTGGCAGCCTCCTTAGTTTGGAGGCAAATGAAAATATCTTTTCTGGATCTTTTGTGGTCATTTCTGTGGATCTTGTCCAGGACAATGACAGGAAAAGCCAAGTAGCTTAAATCCATGAAGTTGTTTTTCTCGAGTTAAACATGCAAATGTTTCAAACCTATATGTCTGCTGAAATATCTACTAATTTCCAGGCCTCTACTGTAATTGCTGATCTGCATTCTCTTACATGAAGATATTAAAAAGCTAAGCAAATTAAATAGGTTTCAAAACTCTAATTTGAAACACATTTGTGGCGAAACTTCCATTTAGGTAGAAAATAACAGTGAAGCATTTAAGTCCCGTTAACCGTAAAATATTGAAATAAACTTCAAACTTTAATTAAAGAAAGAATTTAAGCCAAGCATCACAAGCTGGTATGCCTCTATTCTTTGTTTGGAGGCCCTGACACACCTTAAACCTGTCCACCTTTGCGCACATATACCCCAGAACACATTCTCAGAATGTAACAGCACCTCAATTTAAATTAAAAAAAAACCAAAAAACAACAAAAACAAACAAACAAAAAAACACTCTTAGCTGAGAGACAGCTGAAATCTGTGGTGTGGATCTGTTCACATTGTCATGATGCAACTTATGCTAACTCACTGTCTGTCAGTCAGGATGTTGTCTTCTATACCTCTAAACCACAACATTTGATGCAGCAGAGGTACAGCTGTAATGCAGAGGGACTCAATACAAGAAAACTCTTCAGCTAAATCTGCTCACTCCTGTGAAACACCATATTACATTCTCTTTACCCCCACAACTCAGACTGAAGAGCTGAAAGCAAGGAAAGAATATTTGTAAAGTTATAATTGCTGTAATTCCTCTCTTCTCTTTGATTCAGCTGCTGCTGTTCAGAAGCAGATCAGAGCCTGGACAAATAAGCACATCCTAGAAGGCCACTAGGTGTTTCACAGCAGGTAGAAGGAAGGCTGAGATGAGGCTTCTAAGAGTCAGGAAGAAAAGAGCTGTGATGTAGGAGTCCTCAAAAGAGGCAGCACTCCTAGTATTCACCTCCTGAAGGAAGTGGAAAAAAAAGCTCAGCAATGCTAGGGACGGATGGAACATACACCAATATTGGCAAAGCTTCACATACATCTTATCATGCTACTATCAAAATAATGGGCAGGCACTCAGCTGAGACTCTTCACAGTCATTAGTGAAGAGTTGCTCTGATAAGGCACAAGTTCCTTTTAGCTCATTAAAAGTTTAGTCCTGTGATTAAACTTAATATGCTTAACAAAGAAAGGCCAAGACAAAATAGAAATAAATTTGGAAAAAAGTTTACATATGATCTGCAAGCAACAGAAATACTTCTAATGGCTTCAATTCTGTGTATTTGTAAAATAATGGCATATTACATTGGTATTTATATTTCAAAGACCAAGTTTTTTGAAATAAAACAGAGAGCCCTAGAACAAGAGTATGGAGTTTTTATGTTTGGTGTTTTTTTAAGTACACGAAAGTGCTAAATCAAGAAAACAAAGTCCACAGGGTGGGGAAGATAACTGAACGGAACAAAAGTAACTGGAATGCAGTGCTTTTTGTCAGCTCACTGACATCCAGGGTTTTTAAAGGAACTGACAATATGTATTAAGAATGTTTGGATTCAACCAGATTAATATAGACTTCTGAAGGCATTTTTCTCCTTATTCACTTTTTTCCCTTTCTTGGCTGTTGAATTCTTGATACAGGCAGGGAAAAAACCCTCTCACTTCACATATCCATAAAATCTAGTTTGTTAAAACTCTAATACAGTGAACCATTGAAAGTTGTGGAGTTTTGATAATCCAAAACAAACTCCAAATTCATTCAGACAGAATACCTCTGAGGCCACCATGAGCCTGGCCCTAGTAAAATTACAATCATGTCTTTGTAACCAGTCTTTGGAGTCTCTCATCTGACTCAAACAGAACAAATTTTCAGACTAAAAATAAGTCAGATATAGCAGAGTCATGCACTTAGTACATTCATTTTTCCTCTCACACCTGTTTTGCTAGCATGCACTAGGAATAGCTCTTGCTATACCACAGTGGATTAAGGGGTCAATACCAGGATAATCTTAATTCTAAACAACAGCAGCTCAAGCAGCAAAACATCTGGAATTCCTACAACATCACGGAGAAGGCTAACTTAACTGAATCGTCATGGATACATGTGTGTCCAGTCCAGCTGAAGCTTAAACAATGATCTCTGCTTCAGCTACTTTGCTGTGTACAAGGGGGGGTAAGGGGAAACTTTCCAGTCCATAGAGTATGAATAAAAATCCATCCTCTGAATACTTTAACTGAAGTGGGGGGCAAAAGGATTTGATTTTTCCCCCCCCCCTCCATCTGATGCCTTTTAGACTATAACAACTTCCAGAATGCTGGCATTTATACTGCTGGAGTAACTGATTCACAGAATTACAGAAAAATTAAGATGCTTGCTTAACAAGATACACATTGTATAGACAGAACAACATTTTAATGCTGTTAATAAGTCTATAAAGTTAATAAAGAACCTAAGCACTGTAGTTCTTCAAGCTCAGCTACTTATTTGGCAGCTTCCTGCTGCAGCATGAGCAATAGTTTAACTCTCAGCTGGGATAAACTGGGGAAGAGGTTAGTTGTAGGAGAAACATGTGAATGGAAAAATAACATGAGTCAGTTGTTAGAGCCAGGGAAATCAACTAGAAATGTAAAGTGATGAACTGCAAAATACAAGAATCTGCTCTTCCAGCCCTGTTTATACCTTAACAGTGACTTTATCAAAGCAGTTAATATGCCTGTTGTGAACTGCGTTATCCAGTAGAGGAGAAGCAAAGCCACCTAACAAATAGTGAGCAAACAAGATTACAGAAGCCACCAAGACAACTGTGCTTAAGGTTGCAATGTGACGCTGAATCATACCCCATGGTCATAATCGTAAAGCAAGTATCTATTATCTTACTCTTAAAAAGCAGAAGTTAATTTTCTTTTTGTAAACATAATTTAATCTCTACTAAGTTAACAGTTGTTATGAAAAGTAGCTGTCAAAAAAAGCCAGTCTTTTTGCCTAATGTATTTCTTCTAGGGTCTTTTTTGCAAGGCAGCAATTTTTTTTCTTCTGACATGCTTACTATATCAGGTGTTCTGGTAAGAACATGCTGACAGATATATGATGACAAGAACTCTTTTCAGTCATACTTTTGAGTTCTAACTTCATAATTTTCATTCGGATTCATGAAGCCCTTGAGAAATACATTGATTGCTAGATAACACAAGTTATTTCTAAGAATATTGTAGGCTCTTACGTTTCAAACCAGCAACATTTTGGCTGTTTATCAATCACTTTATAAGCACCACTACAGGAATAGGAAGAATGGACAACTGAGTAGAGTTAATCTTCATTTAGCTTGAGCTATAGTTATCACTTCACCCATCTGCACTCTTTCTTTGGGAGAAGGGTGATGTTCCACATGCAGAACTTTTATTGTACTGACAAACATTTCCAGCTGCAATCAGGCCCAAGCTCAAACCTCAGTGGTAGATATCACACATTGCCCTTTACTCCCTTATTTTAACAACTGTCTCTTCATTTCTTTGAGAAGGCTGAGCAGTGCAGCGCTCTCTGCCAGCCCTTTGCAGTCACCTAGCTCATGGCACTGCTGCTGTCTCCCATCAAGAGATTAATCAGAGAGAGTCAAGCCTTACATTTCACAAAGCTCTATCCAAACACATGCACAAGAGAATATTTTTGCACATTACTAAGAATACAACTTCAGACAGCCTTCATACAGCAGGGCTTCCTAAACCAAGTTGGGAAGTATTCAATAAAATCAGCTGATCAATTAATGTTGCTCTTTTACATTGTTACTCCCGTTATTTCTGCTCCATGTTTTGATAACTACCCAAATTATTGACACATCTCAACATTCCAATTTCATAAATAACCAGCATACACCAATATACACAGGGTTAATTTCACACTACTACAAGTTTCCTCCCCACTTTAAACAAGGAAAATTGACAACATTAAAGTTTTAGCGCACCTTATCATAAATATACACATATACAGTATATTTACATATGCATCTAGATAAACTCTAAAATAGCCTTGAAAACTGTATGTATGTTATTCACTAAATGGCACAGTGATTCACCTTTTCCCTTGCCTTCCGTGATAATTTTCCATGACCTCCTGCTCCTTGCTGTTTTGAGAAATGTCTTGGTTATGAAGTAAGAAAGAAGATTGTGTCTAAGGGGAGGTGGCTGGAGGATGGGGTGAAACAGAGAGAGCTGCATCTGGAGGCAAAGAGGAGCACAGAGCAAGGCCAGGCAGTTTAAGGCCGCCAAGGTCAAACCCATCCTGGTGCCTCTCAGGTGGGATACCAGCAATAGTTAGGACAGGATTTGGAGGTGCCTTGAGGGGAAGCTGTATGAGGATCAGCTGAGATCACTTTGCTGGTTCAGCCTGGAGGAGACTGGGGAAGACCTCATTGCAGTCTACAATTTCCTCCTGAGGGGAAGAGGAGAGGCAGGCACTGATCTCTTCTCTCTGGTGTCCAGTGACAGGACTCGAGGGAATGGTCTGAAGTTGTATCAGAGGAGTTTAGGTTAGAAAGACGTTCTTCATCCAGATGGTGGTTGGACACTGGAATGGGCTCCTCAGGGACGTGGTCACAGCACCAAGCCTGACAGAGTTCAAGAGGAATTTGGACAATGCTCTCAGGCACATGGTGTGCCTCTTGGGGCTGTCCTGCATGGGGCTAAGGGTTTGACTTTCCAATCCTTGCAGCTCCCTTCTAGCTTAGCATATTTTGTGATTGTGTGGCAGAAAATAACAGCTCCTGGGAGGCCTTGAGCAGAGCTACTCCTGGACAAGATGCACTAAGCAGCACCTGACAAAGTAAGGTGTGCTCCACTCCAACCTTCTCAGCAACTGCCCTGCACTTGTCTTGCCTACCCAAAGATTCCCTTACAGAGAGATTCCCAGGTTCATCAAGGAGGTGCCATGGAAATGTCATGCAGAAAAAAACACCTCAACTTAAATTAGGGTCTGGCATCCCAGCACTCTCCTGGATCACTCACTCTACAGGAAGATCAGTACAGTCACAGCTCTCAGTTCATGATGCTACAGAAGACTGCTTGACTAAAAGGTCTTCACACATTTCCCACAGATAACAATTCCCCTCAGAGCACAGACAGTGCTTTCTCTGCCTTCTGCAGCTATTTTCTCTTCCAGCCAAGACAGTTCAAAGGAGACAAGATGAGACCTGGGCAGGGTACTTAAAGTGCTGTAAATGTGGTTTAGTAACAAATCAGCCAAAGTGCTCTGTGGGTTGTGCACATGGGACACACAGACCCATGGGATCCCGACCGCTTTTAAGAGAGGGGTCAGGAGAGAGGCAGTTACAACACTATTTCTTGATCTTATTTCCAGCCAAGGTTTGACTCCAATAACTTAGAAGGCTGGATCAAGACAGAATAACCTTAATTCAAGGTCAGGTTGAATGAGGCTCAGAGCAACCTCAGCTTGTTGAAGATGTCCCTGATCATTGCAGGGGGAGCTCATCTAGATGACCTTTAAAGGTCCCTTCCAACCAAAACTATTCTATGATCTAGATATGAGATAAAACTTGTCAGAACTTGAACGGTAAATATATGAACCTAGCTTAAAAGGCCCACACACATATTTCACTTAAAGCATTATCCCTGTAAAGGAAATCCTAGCAATAAGTAATGATTTTATTTCTATTCATTATTATCTTTCATAATTTTCCCTTATCTGTTCAAACCATGAGTTTAAATTACTGCAGTAATTGAGCTCAATGGGAAAACTGAAATTATTATGGCAGTTCTTCAGTGCCATAGAGACCATACATCCTGTTAGCTAAGAGACTGGGGAAAGTAAATCTTGGAAATTCATCTTATTTGACACAATATAATAATTTGATATTAAAAGCACTGACCATAAGCTCATTATTTTATGCAGTTACTACCCATTATTCTTGGACAATGAATCTGCAGTGGTCTGCAATAAATGCCAAGACTCAAAACCAACCCTATTTAAGATTAATTTTATTTCAATTGTTAAGTAAAGGAATCTACTTTAGCCAAAATACTTTTCTTTGTTCAAAGGAACCTTAAATTCAATTAAGAGCTCCTGTAAAGACTCATAAAGCCTCACCCATTTACAGTGGGCCTCTAGTCATGGAAAATTTCAATTATTTCAATTATTTCAGCTTGAAATATAGTTCTTATAAAACTTGAGCAAGGTTTCTCCTATGACATTGTATTTTCTATCACACCCCTTTATTTAGAGGAACTTCACTAGACTTGTACATCTTCATCCTGAACTGTCACACATTTTCATCTCCCACAAGCATAGGTTTATGCAATAACCTATGACTATGAATATCTAGATGCTAAAACACTTTTTTCCTTAACATGTCAGTACATCCAGAAAAACCCATCTCTCTTACACAGCTGACATAACAAGACCAAGAACTGTTTTAGTCATGTGATTTGACTAACATTTCCCATAGAATGGAAAAAAAAAAAAACTAGATGTCATTCATATCTAATCTTTCTTCCTGCAAAGACACAGTGTTGCTCTGCTGCTTGGCCTGTCTTGTCAAACAGTGAATCAGAAACTGGTAATGTTACATTAAAAAAAAATAAAAGACTCCCAATGTACATTCAGTATCAGATAAAGACTCTAAAGCCATATTACATTTAAATTGCTTAGTGACAGCACTCTCCTCTCACCAAAAGACATGGGCCCCAAGCTATACATATAACACTGCAATACACCCATAGTGCATTTCATCAGTGTCACTGCCATGCCTGCAGTGTGGCCTGAGTAATTACTCAAGGTTATCTGTGTCACTGCAGCACAAGAAGGGTCAGAACAAGTTGAATTCATGGAGTACACCCAGTTCCACAGCATGTCCATGGGAGGTTAAATCCAGAAAACTCAAGCCCAATTACAGCCTTACTGCAAAGGCAGCATTTTCTAACAATGTTTAGCTCCAAACTTTCCATCTCCCATGGGCTAACTCTGGAAGGGAATAGATGATTTGGGTCTTCTATGCAAAGTGACATTGAGAGATTACACCAGGCTGCTCCAGACAATTAAACCACATTGACATAAGAAGAATAGGATCATAGTCAAAAATCACTACTTGGTGTTCTGTCTGAAGGCTGTGAAGCATAATAAAAATCAAAGACATATTGGTATCAAGAAGCTATATTGATTATCTTCAACTGTCACACTAGGGGACACTATCAGAGGAAAAGCCAAATGCACACCCTGAATTCAAAAGCGCCCATTTTTCAATAGGTCAGGGGAACTCTGACTCTTGAAGCAGCTGACCACTTCCTTGTGAAACACTACAGTTAAAATCAACTGCAGATAAACTGTTTCCTTTCACATGCTTTCCATTTTATAGATGTGAGCATATAATAATTCCAAATTGGTAACCAGCATCTAATTAGTCTGGACTACATCTCAGCTGCTACTCTTAGTATCAGAAACTCCTAGCATGTATTCTGAGGTGACAGCACTACACTTCAAACAATTTGAAGCAAGCAGAATTATCTTCTCTTATGTGTCAATATTCTGTGCTGTGTCTACTTGTTTTCAGCAGAAAGCTTTGAAGCACAGGATCACTTCTCAAGTGATCTCTTGAAACATTCAAGTAGTTTTATAATCACTTTTGCAGCTATTTCTTTAGGGTCTACTGTCACTATCAAAGTTTGATGGCTATGAAGAAATGCTCTTAAGAGAATGGTTGAATTTGTGTTCTGCTCTAAACACTGGCACTGATCCCATTCATTTGGTAGAGAGCACCAAAGTCAAAATGGACTCAGAGTGAACTTTTTAAGCTGTTCAAACACCAGTAGTGAAAAACCCCGATGCCTTGAATGGGAAAGAGAACTGTTTCTTGAGGGATAATCTGTGCACACTTCAGGAAGTATTTAGGGCAGTTTGAAACCTTTCAAGTGGTGTGACACTAAAACTAATTTTCTAAAGCAGATTCTTTCTGCTGGTTCACATGAGTGAGAAAATCAATTTTGCATTTTAGGGAATGACTCCAACATTGGAAGGGATGCAGCTCTTACTTTTCAGTGTTTTGCTCTATAAAATACTTACATTTCCAAGGTCAATAATGAAACAATCTCCTTTGTTGAAGCTGGTCCAAGCCAGGGGGACTTCTGTGGCTCTTACAACTCTCCGGCCCTTGATATGCAGCAGCCTCTGAGCACTCAGATCATTAGTAACAACATGATTAAATCCAGAGGCAACACCACCTGCCTGAATAAAACAAAGCATCCAGCTTTATTTCAGCTTAATTTTTGCAAAGTTACTCTTTTTTTGGCTACAGATGAGGAGTTAGCAGTGGAAAAAATGGTTTATGTAGTGAGAAGCAAGCCAAAGTAATGCACTGTTTAAGAGTACTGACCATAGACCAGACAGACACCAGTGCTGCTGAACTCTCAGGTGTGAACCCTTAGCCTAGGGAGCAGATGTCCTTCAAATAAAGGACAGATTTTCAGATTTTGTTTTCAGATAAACAGCAAAAGTGAAAGCACAAAATTAACAGCACTCTCCAGCCTCCTTCAGAGGATGAGATAATACTGAACTTCATTTTTAGGACAAAAGTCAGGGACTGAAAAAAAATCAGAGAAATATGCAGCTCCTTTTGAAGTTTTCCAAACTTGAATCTCAGAGGTCCAGCTGGTTTTAGCCCTGGTTACAAGGAATGAATAATTCCACAGCAGCTCTGTAATTTTATGAAAGGAATATTTGCAACTTAAGAGTCAACATGGCAATGAGTACTAAACTAGGGGAAGTGAGAGAAAACTTGATTCATAATCTGTGAGTGTAAATATAAGCATAATCCTGTAAACTGGCTTGGATGTCTGCCTTTGTGAGGCAGCATTCTCCACTTCTCTGGGAGACCCAGACCTTGTGTTGGAACAGAGAGTGGCTCTTGAAATCACAAAAAAAAATTAAAATGTAAATGTTTGGGTGTGCCACTGCCAACTTCACTTATGCAGAATTAAAAGCTTGGTTGTGTAGGAAGAGAGAAGTTGCAAACATTCATAATGGGGAAAAAAGGCTGAATGAGCTATGGCTCCCAGAGCTTCTACTATAGAGATATTCTCAGGAGATACATTACTTTACTCTTAAAAAACCCCCACAGTTGTAGAAAAAAAAAAAAAAGTTGCTTTTCAGCTATTCAGCTTCTAGAAGTAACACAAGGACACTGACACTACACCATTCCAAAAGCTCAAATTTAAAAAAAAAAATTTGGGAGATTGTTTTATCTACTTCAGAAAAAAAAAACTGCAGTAGGACTGCAAAAGCATAATTTTTAGATTCAAGTGAAATTGTGATCTTTTCCACTCTATTCATGTTTCTAACTACTTGAGCACACTGCGTTCTGCATTTGAACAAAAATATTTGGTTTGCAAGACAAATCATTTCTGTGAGATTTAACACCTCCCAGACACAAAGTCTCTACTGTGAGCTCTCTTAGACACACAACTATAAAATTTCAGGACAGCTTTATTTTGGGGGAAAAATTAGGAAAGGTTTTCTCATATCAAAAGAGGCACTGACAAACAAGCTGCTGCTTTCTGTACAAACACTGGGACTCCTACAGTTTAGAATGGGTAGTTCAGATCTAAACCCACATATAACCCATATTTAAAGCATTAATACACTATTTTAAAATCTCCATTTACAAAGCAAAACATTTGATTTTTACATAGGGAAAAATGTTACATAAAATTCCAGAATGTATTTTGACAGACTCTTTACCCTGTATTTAATTCCTCCTTTGAAGTAACCCACAAACTCAGTAGACTCATATCCTTGAATTTCTCTACTCTGCACAGGCTTTCCTCCTAGATAGTCATCCATTTGAACAGCAAAGATAGCTGCAGCTGTGCTTTCATCCTGGGTGCACTCTTTCCCTGAAATAAGAGGAAATATGTCAATAAAGCATTAATATAATTTTGAATTAAGTTGGAGAAATTATTTTTGCAACAATTGCGCACTGCCTTCAGCAGGTTGTATAACCCATGTTTATGTGGAAACAAAGCACTGAATCACAATCTTCTTCACCACCAAATAACATGACCTTCCAGACCATTTCTTGACTACTTGCAGAACTGCATTCATAAGGAAAAAAGAATGAAGAATAGTGAAGCTCATCTTCTCTATAATCTTCAAACAAAAGAGTAATTTAATTGAGTTTAGCATGACAACTGTCAGTTGTAACGATTTTTGGAATTTTAGTAGAAGTTCAAAGAAAGAAAGGTCACATGAATGGACAGTCTGGATAGTAAAACATATTTCTTGTAAGAACAACTCACCAAGCCATAAAGCCAAAATAATTCAAAAGCAGTCCACTTGACACTATAATGCTAGCAAGATATTGTGCCTGGTACATCTGGGAGTAAGAGAAGCAGCTTTGGAGCTCAGATATTTGCTTCATGAGGTCACACTTTGTTTTCAACCTTATAGAGATTAGCCTATTCCTAAGACTGTGGCAAAATAGTCTCTCGACCTAGTGTGCTGATGCCTGTACATGCCAAAAAAGGCTGTATATTAAACCAAAGATTTTA
This sequence comes from Brachypodius melanocephalos, assembly GCA_013398615.1. NCBI lineage: Eukaryota > Metazoa > Chordata > Aves > Passeriformes > Pycnonotidae > Brachypodius > Brachypodius melanocephalos. The sequence continues at coordinate 22,574,288 of VZSR01001283.1, read as the reverse complement.
ATGTGTGCCCATATACTTTTGATGAACATTTTCAACAGTTTTAAATGTTTCAACAAAAGCACAAATAGAATCAAGTCTAAAGAAAACAGCTTCTTAGTAACTATAGAAGAAAAAGGAAAGGTGAGGTCTTCCATTTGGTTCCAAATCATTCCATGATAGAATTTGCTATGTTCCAATATGCTTTTTGAGACCTGGGTACCACCTTAAAGTTGGTGGTAAAGTTTGGAGGTTTTAGGGATGTTTTGTTTCTTTTTCTACATAGTGGTAATCATATCCATTAAGACTAGATCTTTCTAAATTATTACCTGCAATTATGTAACAGGGTTCAGGGTTAAAGAAAAATGTTTTTTGAACAGAGTCAGAGATAAGAACTACTATCAGACTCAGTCTCATAGCTGTTAGGCAATAAAATACTCAGTGAAACTCCATTAAAAAAAATATCAAGTGAGCATCAGTGCAAGCATAGTTACTCAAGCTTGTATGAAAACCAGATTTACCTTACAGTCTAAGGCACAAACAGCTATAAATAAGCCAGAGCATAAAGGAAAACACCCAAGGTTTTAGCAAACAGATGCCGGTTCACATAGACAGATTTTATGACTTCATTTCTGGGAACAAGGGTTAAAAAACAGTTTAAAACCACCATGCATGATTTCAGTAAAGATACTAAGTGAGGTACAGCCAATCTCACTCACACAGGTAGTTTCATACTGGCACAGTGCATGCTGTTTCCATTAATGATAGTTTCAAGTCCAGACAGCTCCCTTAGGATTAGTACAGCTACTAAGGCATCCCTGAAGTGCCAATAGAGCCAACTGAGTCAGGATGTCTGAGCAACGATAAAAGTGGATACAGCTGCAGCAAAACAGATCCATATTGATTGCTTGGCCATGCCAACAATGTTGATACACCCAGGTGAGCTTGCTCAGAAATTATCCAACCATAACAGCATCTCAGTATATGTGAGATACTTGGGAAAACTGTGGCTTTCCCATAGGAAGCTGCAGCATGGCAGAAGAACTGTGGGGTCACTGTATCCATAAGATGCCAGTCACAGCTGAAGACTGCCACACAGTGAGGTCACAGACCATACTCCCATGGGCTAGGCCTTCTTTTAACCCTTGGAGGGTGCCTAAGCAGGGAATTAGGAGGACCTTTGCCACTATGTAATAGGAAAATTTGATGCTGGGGGTCTTTTTTGCTGGTTAGAATCTCAGTCACTGTATGTGGCTACCACAGTAACATACCACAGATGACAAGAAGGAGTAGGACTGTGTCACGAAATGGCAAGGCCCTTTTAAGTACCTAAGACCAAAGTCTTTACTCCATCACAATCCTTTCCTTAAATCCCAAAGTCTGAGTTATAATGACTGCTGCAGCTATCCAGAGACACTCATGGAAGTCTTCAGAAAGACCCTATTGTGATCTTCCTAGCCCACAGGTTATAGAGTCTTTGCTTACAAGGCAAAAGTGTAATGGTGTACATTACACTTACAGTGTACATAACAGCAGTGTGAATCAGTTAAAAATACCAAAATGATTCTATGGTTCTTGCCCTAGGTGTGACTGGCCCTCCCAAGACACCTTGTTTGAAATCCTGATCTCCTGTTGCTATTAAGTGTGCAGCAGTGTTTGAGATTTTTCCACCCCGCTACTGAAGTATCTTGCAAGCCCAAAGGGATCTGCCAGCAGTGAGCCTCCCTGCTGCCACCTTGCCAGCGGCACAGCAACAGTAGGTGCCCAGATCACCCAAAGCCATTTAGGCTATCTAGATAGCACCACATGAGCACAACATGTACATCAATGTGTACAACTAAAGCTCTTCAGCCACTAGCAATGAGGTTTTAATTGCTGCAAATGTCAGTCACTGTTCTACCTTCCCTCCCCAAGAGCTGCAAACAGTCCTTACATCGCTCCCTGGCATGTGTCCACTAGACCTTCACTAAGACATGAGTAGTTCCAGCTTCATTAACAAAGGTCTACACAGCCAAACCCTGCCACAAATTAGCAGCACTGCTGACAGAAAAGTCTCTGCCAGAAATTCATTCACACTGCCATCTATGATTATACTCTTACCAGAGACAAACACTATTCTGCTTGCCAGCTGGAAAACTCCAAAGACATGCAAACCTCAACACCCAAAACATTTATGCAGAAATAATCCCAGCTTTATCTGCAATTATTTTTCAATGCATGCAAAAGTACAATGAGAACTGCAGCAACTCAAGCACAGTAATGTTAATATGCCTATCTTTATGTGCATTCATTGAGATGATTGCCTACTACCACAAACTTGTTGGTGAAACAAAAAAAAAGTAGTAAGTTTCAGGCAGCTAGACAGCAATCATTGTGACAGGGGGGCTCTGTCGCCAGATGGGGAAGTCACATGAAACCTCCAGGAGATGAGGAAGTCACGTAAAACACAACCTTATGTCAGGCTTCAAATATGATGTAAAGTGGGCTAGTCAAGGAGGAAGGCAAAAGACATCAGCCTGGTTCCAATCCCCGCAGGCTTTCAGACTGATATTAACGAGGTTTTAAAGAAAAACTGTAAGTGTCTTTGCACCATATGGTCTCTGTACCATAAGAAAGCAAAATTAATCTAGCTGGAAATGGCACACCCGGACTCTAACCAGGGCAACAACACCACAAGGAGATGGCCAAGAGGACATTTTCATCCAGATAGAAACAAAGGCAAGAAAACTCTTCCTGTGAGTGAAGGAAGGATTTCACTCCAGAACCTCTCAGGCACAGCCAAGATTTCACTTTAACACTTCAGTACTTTTCCAAACCAACACTACAAAGTGAGCAAGTTTTCACCTTTCTGCCATACCCCACCGTCCCACCACTTAGTCCCTCAGCATCGGAAGGGATGACGCTTGGTACCACCCTGATCCTTGGTGCCAGCCCCATTTCTGCCTCCACCTCGAGTACCCCTCTTGGAAGCCTCGCACCCCCAGCCTTACTGAGAAGGGCGTGGAGAACCCTGCTCCTGATGCCCTGGAGCCCAACAAGCCCTTCAGCAGCAGGGTGGGCACTGCGGGCTGTCCCCCACGCTCCTACCGAGCCAGTAGTGCAGGCGGTAGGCGACGTTGGTCCCGCGGCGCTCCGTGCGCAGCACCAGGTACGCGTCCCCAACGAAGAAGTCGCCGTGGCAGCTCGGGGGCACCGGCACCAGCTCCAGCCGCTCAACGCGCCACACCTGCAGTCCGCTCTGCTGCCCGGCCTCGGCGAACGCCGGCGACGGCCGCTCGGGAGCCATGGCTGGAAGCGGAGAGCCGGGGAGTCTCCGCACCGCCCGTTTATAGCACCGGGCGGGCGGGCGGGCGGAGCGCGGCGGGGCCGGCCCGGGGCGGGTGCGGAGCGCACTGAGAGGGATGCACCCGCCCCACCCCTTCCAGCCGCACCCGCGGCCGGCTGAGCTGTCGTTTAGTTATTCGTTTTTAACACGCCTGTAAAGCAAATTCGCCCGGAATCCCTTTTGCTTCTGTGACCAGCGCCGTAGCAGGAGTGTTATATTAAAAAAAAAAAAAAAAAAAAAAAAAAAAATCAGCCACCCTCACTGCAAGCAGAGAACGTTTATCTATTCTAAAATAATAGAACACACCAGAAAAGAAAGAAAAGTATAAGTGGGCTAATCCAGTGTCTGCGGATGTTGTAGCATTGTGCTGTTTGCTTCTATAATTATCACATCTGCCTTATATTAATTGCTCATACCAGAACACGGAGTGGTTATAACTTGCACTTGCGGCGGAACGCTTTTTCATCCCCTTCTGGAATGGGAGAGCACAGCTCTCATTCACCCAGTAATCTCATTTCTTTTGTTCAGTAGTGATAGGAATCTTTCCGGGGGGGAGGGTGGGGGAATCTTTCATCTGGGATTTCAGACAAAGCCCAGAATTTATATAAATTTCTCTTTCTCAGAAAATTTAAAGAGTTATGCTGGTGTTTTTCCAAAACTGTGCAGCAGCCCTAAAGGTTTTAAACCCATTTCCTACTTGTCTATAGGAATGTCTTTATAAATGCTTGGTACATCAACATGACAATTGCAGTTTTCATTGCAATATGAAATTTATAGCAAATCACAGTTTTCCATCTAATATTGACAGGCAGATCAGTCTGGGTACAATACAAACAGGCAGTGCAAGCTGTCAGTATATCAAAAGATATACATTTCGTAGGAGGGTTTTGTTTAGCCTCATCATCTTATCCACCTGGATGAGTTTTGAAGCTCGTGATTTGCCCACTGGGTCGCTTTATCAAGTTAATTCAAGCTTTATCTTCTTATACAAAAGTGCAAGTACCCACCCGCAGGCAGATCAGGGCTCCCTCAGCAAGTGGGAGAGGCACTGCTAAATGCAACAAAGCAGCTGGAAAGCACTTTTGCTGGCAAAACAAAAAGTAAAAAAAAACACATCACAACTAAGAAATTTGTGTAATCATCTTCTCTTTATACTGTCTTGAGGCAAAAGAGGACATTACACTGTGTGTACCCACTATAATCTCCCATTTTGGTGGGTACCTTGTCATTGGTTTGCCAAACAGGTGCACAGGCACCCTCAGCTTTATCCTCACTGTTTAAGAAAGCAAACTCTGTGTGCTCTGCTTTGTCTAAAGTCCAGCTGAACATGGTGCAGCTCACCTTCACAAGTTCATAGCCAAGCATTTTAGCCCTCATTCTGCCAGGGCTGCAGTAAGCCTACTTGATAAACAAACAATGTGTAATTCCCAATAAAAATTGGGAATTCCCAGTAAACCTGCTTGACAAACAATGTGCAATTCCCAAATAAAATACCTTTCTCAAGATGTTCATCATGTGAAGAAGAAAAAAAAATAAGGAAGAGTAGCCAAAAAAATCTAGCAGTTCCAGTTTCAATATGGTATCAGAAATATTTTGAAATATTCAAAAGTGATTTCTAAAATTTGTCCTCATATTTATGCCAATTGTTCTTCTGTTCACTTTTACTCACTTAATTACACCAAGCAGCTTTTCTAGTTGCATGCCTTTTTGCATTGCTGTGCATTAGCTTGCTTCAGTCAGTGAGGGCAGAACTTACCACATACTCTATAATTGTATGGGTTTACTATTTCTTCTGAAGTTGTCCAGGTGAACTTGCTTTGCAATTGTGCTGTTTTGCCCATACAGGAGCTCAAACCAGTCCTGTGTTATGCAGCTTCACGTCTCCTACATGTTCTACTTGTCTCACCAGGATAAAATTGTTCACGCACACATTGCATAGAATGGGTGCGTTAAATTTATATCGTCTTATTACAACTTTAAATTTTAAATCTACAGACTAAATACTGTTCTAAGCAGAATGCATCTTACTGGCATGAGATGCATGGTGTTTGTTTAGCATTGACCATTCCCAGTACCACACACCAATGGACAAAGGTTAAAGACACAAGAACAGTTTAATTGTTTTGTCTCAGTGTCTGTGGCACTACTCAGACACAAAGGATGTTAGTACTGACAGCAGTTTTCTCATGCCTGAGTTTGTTTTACTAGGATTATGTAATCACTTACTGGCTGCTGGCAAAGAAAAACTTGGATTGAAGTTTGTATCCTAAGTGCCAGGATACTTGTTTGTACTCTTCAGCGTTAATTTTTTCACTGTTTGCAAATCTTGCTTTTGCAATCTCACTTCTAAGGAAAGTTGTACTGTCCTCTGTCTTGATACATCCTTTTTTTTGTAGAAAAAGTAAGAACTAACATTGTTGACATGACAGAATTTCATAAATTTTTAAATAATCAAGAACTTTCTTACATGGTTAATGAAGAGTGAAATTTTGGAGAAATTTTGGAATATCTTAAAAGCTTCACATTCAGAAACAATATTTATAATTACTTTTTATGTGTTTTTGCATGTCCTTTGACATAGTAATTGGAGAGGACTAAAAATAATATTGTTTTTGTGACTCAGAAGTCCTTGGTCAAATAGTAATTACTACGCTCTTTAGAAATTGCACTGTAACGGAATTTTAGACTACCTTAAAACTTAAAAGATTTTTTTTCTAATTTACTAAAGATTATATCTTGCTGATAAACTATGGCTTTCTCAGAAGGGTGGCAAAGGCCTAGCACTGTTTTAGCTTTGTAGTAGCAAGCAGAAATAATTTTGCATCATACCTTTTCCTTGGGGGGAAGGCCTGTTGTAGCAGTTGGCTGCTGTCACAGCCCAGGAACACAGTTGTGGGGTAAAGATGCAGCTTTCTACCTGCTCAGTTGCACTGTTTGAGGTATGACCATCTTTAAACGCCTGTCTTTTTCCCAAGTCCTGATAGATCACACAGGAGTGTTAGAAGATGTTCGTGCTCCTCATCTAGTCCATGGAAAAGCAGATTCAAATGTATTGAATTTAAAGCTTTGGTATGACTCAGAGAATTCAAGTATTTATGAAAAACTTTGCCATTTAATTTTGCTCACTTATTTCCTAAGTATTTTGTTATACTTAATAACAAACTTTTTCCCTCAAAGTATTGTTGTCATATACTGCATATATGCAGAGCATATATGATACACCAGAATACCAAAATGCAATGTCCCAAATTCTGATTTTTGCCCCAGTCAGAGGAAAGGTTCACAAAAAAACAAGGTGGTGTTTCCAGGTGACATACACAAGGAACCTAAAAGGGCTCCCAGAAGTTAAGGCCCAGCATCTTTCCCAGCGGGAATAACTTTCAGCTTATACAAAGTCTAAGGTTTGAGTCCTTCTACAAAGCCTGACTTTCAGTTCTAGGAGCTAACAGTGGAAGGAATGAACAGGGAAAGAATATTTTCAAATGTCTCATGTGTTTCCTTCTGTAAAGCTTATTTCTTCTTCACCACAATTGGCAAATACCCTCCTGAACTCTATAACCCTGCCTAAACAAGGAGATCACAGATGTGTCAAAAGCACACTCAATCACAGAAGTCAACCTCTCTGTTCTCATCTATTCTGCTGCTGAATTACAGATCAATAGTTATTTCAGATTTAGCCTAAATACAGTGTCAGTTTGAAGATTTGAGCTAAACTCTTATTCCAATGTTCACCAAAAAAAAAAAAAAAATTACTGATAATGTAAGAGCTGAAGGAGAATTTGACCATACAGCTTTAAAAGCCAAGTTATCAAAACAAGCTGTAGAATTATGTTACCACTTGCTAATTTTCTCCATTCTCTCATCATCCTTCCATCCTGTGTGGTAGCTCAGCTTCAACTGGAGAGAACATGCTGAAGAAATACTGAAACCTAACTTTGCTCTTTATTGGCAAGGTTTGAGTTATGAGGCTGCCAGATGAGAGGTATGAAAAACCTGGCATAAAGGTATGAAGTCCTCGTTTACCTTCAAGACAGGAATCTGGTTTTAATCCTTCAAGACCAGAGCAAATAAAGGGCCTTAGTGTGTAGCTTTGAGGCAGGTGTCTAAGGCATAGAGAGGGTAGGATTACAGCTCCACCGTATGCACCACTTGGCAACTGGCTGGCTCCTGCCTGCTTACTGAGCACTGTCGCTCCCTGCGGAGTCCTTGGGCTGCCTGGACAGGCCATCAGGGATTCCTCAGTAGCACCCACCACTCTCACTTGTGCAGGCAAGGACACCACGTACCCAGCAGCTGAGAAGCTCTGACTCTCCAAATTCATCCTTCAGCAATGGTACTAAGTAGGGCATGTAGAGAAAGCGATCTCTCTGAGTGTTGGCTTCAGTCAGAGAATCTAGGCAAACATTTTTGACACTGGGATAGTGAGAAGTGAAGTGTTAATTATGAAGTATGTTATAGCTCCCTGAATTTTTCTTATCTTCTTCCCTTGAAATGTTCAATGAGCAGCATAAATGTTTAATCAAGAAAATCTGGTTTTATGTTCATCTCAAGCCACTGTATTATATTTCAAGAAGTCAGAGAGGGAATTGAAACACTCCTTCAAAAATCACCTATCTTCCAAAAGACAGAAGGTCTCCTTTATGTTCCTGTGACATGACATTTCATGTAATCATCATGAGATTAGATAAGATTTACAAAAATATATTCTCAGGCTCATCATTTTACTCATCTTGACTACCTAGATAGAGAAATGTTGCCATGATTCCCATCAATGATTAATCATCCTGTCCACATTACATGCTCATTTGGTCTACCAAAGGAATAAATCATGTTGTTCTCTATGTGGCCCAGTAAGTTTCACCAAGACCATCCCACTGATCCTTAATTTTGCTCTCTTATGTTTAGATATAGTGGTCTAAAATTTCGTGGGGAAAATATCCAGCCCTTTCAAAAAGTTCAAATTTTAGTGTAGTTTATTTAAACTAGAAAAATGGAAAGGGCATTCTTTATTGAGAAATATTCAGAAGTACTGACCAGAAGGTATTACTCAGAAAGTTTAATTAAAACAAGACTATTTTATATCAGGTGATACCTTTGATTATTGCTACAAAGCCTCTTTCACACACTTTTATCAATCTCCACTGTATTTCTGGGACTCAGGTGCACATTGCTTTGTGAAGAAAATATTGCAAAGGATGGATTGTGGACATAATTTTCTAAGAGACTTTTGCCTGCTGGGCAGTTGCTGGTTTTTCTCTATGGGAAAAGCTGTCAACAACTAACTTCTCTCAAAACAAATTTGGCAAGCAACCAGCAGTTTCTCAAAACAACCTTCTGCAGATGGTGTTTTGCCATTTCTTTAGTTTAACTAATGAGATTGAGGAAGTGTCATTCCTATTCACCAATCCTGTTAGTCTGTATCAAAACACCTTATAAAAGATGTCAGGAATTAGATAATAAAGCTGCCTAATTCTCTTCTGCCTGCTGATTGGAGTCAAGCATCATTATTCAGTGTCCTATTGCAACAGATGAATGGGAATTAAATCCTAATTTCTGTATTTAATTATTTAGAAAAGGTCAAATACATAGCCTAAAGAGGGCTACTATAAGGTAGTTACAGAATTTGTCTGCATAGACTGATATTCTGTAAGTGTCAAAGAGTATGATTATCCATATTGAATTTGAAAATACTGTAAATTTGGTCTGACTATAATTTCCTAATGATATTTTGTGTGCTAAGAAGTAATAATGGAAGCTTCTTATTTCTATATTGCAGCTACAGGTTCTGATGATAGCTTGAGTTATTTCTGAATACTTGGAAAAGAGGTACAAGGAAACTGCCACACTTCCATTTACCATCAGTGCAGTAATTAAAGTTAAAAGCACGTAAGTAAAACTGAGGAAGAGAGAAGAGGAAGAGAGCTTTACTCAGAAACAAGAATTCAAGAACAATTTGAAGAAGGCAGAGTCATCTTCTGGACCCATTCATTAAATATGCAACATTCACTAAGGTCAAAGTCTCCAACATGAGGTCCTTAAATCTGTTGGAATGCCTGAAATATTGGATATGGCAGTATGGAGAGTGCAGAAAATCCAGGGAAAACTATCTTCTCCATCTGTATAAACCAGTGGCTCTTCTAGACATCTACTCACAAAGAGGGAAGGGGTAACAATCAAATCAATAGAAAAGCGGTAATTAGCAAAACTGCTAGTAGTTATCTAAACTGAATGAAGATTTCAGTTTAATTTATTTTATTTAATTCTTAAAAAAATGTTTCCCTCATTATTTCCTTGATACTAACTTGTCTGAGGAGGTTACTGAAATTAGTATAGAAAGGAACAATCATTGTGCGATGTTAAATTAAGATCCTCAGGAAAGGATTTTTTTTATAAGTTTCTAATTACAGGTGTGTTTTGAAATGAAGTTTATCCTGAGACAGCTTTTTCTCTTGCATGAAGACTATGTCAATGCCTTTATGCATTTAAACTCAATGCACATAACTTAAACTTTATGCACATAAACTTATCCTGGATTTGAAAACCATGTATTGAAACTATTTTTTTAAAAAACATTCATTAACATTCACGTAAAATTTGAAACAATGTCTAAAAGTTTGCATCAATTTTTAATTCACTGACCATGAACACTTACCTAAGTCACTAAAATATCTGAAGCAGAACAGAAAGGGAGGAAGAGTGGAAGACTTTCTCTTTTCTGACTTTGTGAAAAAAGTTTGCTTGAAAGTTTCTTGAATTTAGTACACCAGCTTGAAAAAATAAACATTTTCTGGGCTGTTAAAAATATCCAGTATTTACCAAGCTCATACAAGAAAGTGTTTATGCCTCACATTTATTTTCTTAAGCACATGAGTATTGTTAGACTTTCATTAAAGAAAGTGGTTTTAAACTCTCCAAGAATAACAAATTTGAGAATTATGAACCTTGTTACAGTGTGTCAGCATTTATGTATTAGCCAAGCTGCCAACATAACACTAAGATCACTACCAAAAGTCCTGTCACAGCATTTTAGAGTTAATAGTTTCAGCACTGCTTCAGTTTCAACAGGACAGCAAGGCTTCCTTGATCAGCCTTCCCCAATTAAATGAGTAGTTTCTAAGATCACCGATATTTATTGGGGATCAGCCCACTGAATTTAACAGATCTGAAAGCAAAGTCCTCTGAAGAACAAAGGCATCCATACATCCGTTTCTACATCAAGGGCACCAGATTTATAAAATTAACTTCTTCCTTTTCTCTGGGGTATTGAAATTATACTAATTTGTCAAAATGCTGCTGACATTTGCAATCCTGCTGAAGGCAGCTTCTAAAATAATTATCTCTTGCTAGCCCATGTTCAAGATCGGACCTTGATATTGCTCAAGAGGTCTACAGAAAGATCTATTTTAAATCAAATTCCTGTTTCAAGAGTCCAAGACACACTTACTGGAAAAGGACCCAACTTCTTTGTTTTCTGATTAGCACTATGCCAAGAAAGCACGGAGGTGCCTTGACATTAAATGTTGTCCTGCCAACACAACATTTATTTGGAAGCTGCTTTCATAAGTCTAAGTGACAAGGAAAGGCATGGAGGAATATATTGTTACGGTTTTTTGCCACTCATCAAGAACAATAGAGAAAGTCTGAAGAACATACATTTCCTATCAACTGAAGTCTGATTAGTAAATCATACATGTCCCTCAGCCTTAGATGCCAATGCAAAAGTTAATCTTACAGGAATCAACAGTCCTTCTTAGTGGCTTGTTTTAAGGAGCCTGTTATCCTAGAGAAGGCATGTCCTCAGGGACACAGTGCATTATCTTTGCAGACCCTGTTCTCCTGATTCCTCTTCCTATTTGATTATCCACTGACAAAGGGCAGATACCAAATAAAATAAAACATAGGGTAAAATGTGTAACTGACTTGAAACTGTGAAATGTGCAGTTTATTCACACATTCTCAATTCTAGCTAGCATTAGGCATAAGTCCCAGAATAAATTAATTTTCTCACTAAAAAAAGACTTAAAACCTAATGTCTCTGATATTTGTCATCCCTTTATTTCCTTCAAGTTAGTAATATGTGAGGAATGTTAAAGGTAATGACTCAAAACACTCAGCCATTTGCAAAAGCCACAGAGTGCTCTGCTGCCCTTGGGCAGAGTAACCACCCACGTGCAAGGGGGGACACATGTCCACCACGGAGGCTATAAGTTGGGGTTTGAGCCAGTTAAAGGAAGAGGGCAATAACAAGCAGATCCTGCAAGGTGAGATAGTGTTTTTTATCATGCCAATGTTCCTTCTTAGATAATTGGCTCAGACACAAAAACTCCTCTCTGGGGAAGTACAGGGACATTCACACAAAGGGCATAATTCACTCAGCTATGCTGATGAGAGACAGCTGTAATGTCTTAGAAGGGGTCATAAACAATCAAGACCCCCAAAGTGCTCCATGATCCACAGTGTTACCTCATACAGTGTAAAACTCCTCACCCCAAGAGGAGGCACCTGGGCATTCCAACCAAACCTGAGAGTATGTTAACCCATTCAACTTTGTCTTTTGTGGGCTTTCCCATCCCCAATGCATCAGGACTGCCACTGTCACGTATCAGAATTGCAATCAAGTCTTGTTGCTGGACCCACAGGTGGTAATAAGATGTCTTTTTACTCATATCCTTTTTTTCTTTTCCCTTATACATTTTCTTAAGTGTTATTTTTATGCTTTTTTATTATTATAGATAATAACCAAAATGCCTACATAGTGCTTTCCATTGCAACCAAATTGTTTTAAAATACACCCTACATATATATATATTTATAAACATTGGTCATTCAGTGTCGTTTCACTCTAACACATCCCAAGGGATCTATTATCAAGTACCTGGCTTACCCTTCCCTTCTGCGGCAGGTTGTAACAAATACTCTATATACATGTGCTCCCAAACAGATCTACAGCATTCAATATATCCAGAAAAAAATTGCTGAACAGATACCAACCAGCCTTTAGATTTTCTTCCAGATCAGTAGTTTTCCCTGGGTCTTCAGTTTATTCTGCTAACTTAAATCCCATCCCACCCCCTTTGTGCAATGCTCTGAGGTCTCTGACATTTTCCTGTCCCATGTTTCCAAGCCTTCTTGACTAGACCTGCTAGAAGTCAAACACAAATGTTATCTGCATCCCAACCATTCCCCCTTCCTATATTACTTCTGAGAGTACATTTCTCAAATTTCTAGTTCTATTTCTAGAAATAAAATCCTAAACAGTACCACAAAGGAATGGGCGATGCCCAGTCTTACAAGACCTACAATGCTGTGAAACTGTGATATACCGTGTGATGCGAGGAAAAAAAGAAACCAAAACAGACAAAATAAACAAACAAACCCGCCCAAAACACCATAACAATAAAGTCAATAAATAAATTTACAAATTTTGGGCTCTTTTTTGTTCAGTGACAACACAACAGAAAACTATGTGCAGGGACAATGTGCTTGCAATTGCAGATATGGAAGGCACTTAAGGCTTTGTCCTTCCTGGATTCAAGAGAAGTATTTTCCTTGCTCAGCCCAAGGTAGCCAGCATGACGCATTTACACAGCTCCTGCATGGTAGGGTTCATGTTTTGCACAGGCTATGCCAGCCAGCTTTGAAAGACATAATCAGAGGGATGTAATCAGAAGGATGGGTGCATATTGTAACATTTGTTCCAGTACAGGCCATTACATCCCCTTTCCTTCCTTGCCTTTTCCCAAGGTCAGAAAATTTCCTCTGTTGGGAACAGAAAATCCCTTTGCTATCCTTTGACTTTCTCTGTTGTTAGTTATTTTCACTAGTACCATTTTGTTATTTACTTCCAAAAGTACATAACCATCAACAAGAACAATTATACTCACAGGAAAAACACAGGAACACAGCTTTTTATGGCTCTGTGTTTTGACATTCCACTGGCTGTCAGGCGATTGCTGTTTTCCTACCCATCTCTTTCCTACCCCATTTAAGAAATAATCATCACTGCTTGACTACCATCTTCTTCAAATAAGCAAGTAAGAAGCAAGTGAAAATAACCAGTTTCTCTTTATGAAGTAAAATATAATAAGCAAAGAGTCAGTTGAAGAACACGTTATTACAGATAAATTTATTTTCCAAAGCATAATTTTGGTACAAACTGTGTGACAGACACTTTCTTGATTTACTTTTTCCAGCTAAGAAAAGGCCTCTGTGGAGAAAAAGTAGCACTTCAATGTTACAAAGTTTGATGTTTTAAACAGTTACAGAATAGAGTTTCTGTGTTTCACACACTGTTGGTTTGTAACTTGAGGAAATCCCAGGGTACTAAAACTAAACTGACTATGAAAAGAACGACGTACAGGTAGCCTGCAGCCACAGCTGCCTTTCCAGCTATGCACATCCCACTGCCTCTTCCAAAGCTGTCTCCTCACAACTCCACAGCTCCCTCTTTTCCCAGTCTCATCCCTGCCTGTCCTTCACCATGGTGTATACAAAATTCAGCCAGAACAGTTCCAGCACTTCCTGAGCTATTATAGACATTGGTGTCAAAGGAAAAGAAAGTATAATTCTCATCTAAGAGAAAGGAGGAATACCACAGTATTTTTCATTTGGCTTCATTCCTTAGCATTGCACAGGTCTCTATGTGTCTTTTGGGATGCAGTTAGTGCCTTATTAAAGACATTTCCTTATTTAAAAAAAAAATAACATTTTTCTTCCTCATATGAACTAAATAGAGCAGTGTTAGCTAACTGCAGTTGTGTTATTAAGGTAATAAAATTACCCCACTGCTATCAGCACAACATGATACGGTATAATGCAGTGTTCAAAGCAATATTCAATGGAGCAGAGAAGTATCCAGCAGAAAATTATTTTTTTCCATTTTTTCCAGTATATTAATTTTAATTGCAGTCAAGACAAGAATTTTTTTTTAAATTGCAAACCAACCTGCTATCTTAGCCATCTTTTGTAAATCAGAGCTCAGAAAGATTTTAATAAATAATTCTTTAAATGTTAGATTTTTAGTACATTGTTAAGCTGATTATTTCGTGTCTTTTTATGATTTTCTTCCACAGGAAAGGCATAAAATTTGGTATTTCTAAGGCTCACTGTGACAAAGATATTAACACTTTCAACAGTACTTAAAATTTGATGACCACCTGAATACTCTGGGGGTGTGTGCTAACATTTTCAAATGTATGGGTTTATCATGGAGGATGGATATAGAAAAATGTCTTTTAGTGGAACTTGGGCATAAACTCATGGCAAAGAATGTAATCAAAGTTATAGAAGTATTGACAGAGATTAGAATTAGGAATCACAGGACCACAGAATCAACTAGGCTGGAAAAGAACTTAGAGATCATCAAGCCCAACCTATGACCTAACACCACCTTGTAAACAAGACCATGGCCCTAAGTGATACCATCCAGTCTTTTCTTAAAGTCCTGTGTGTAATTCAAACACTGACTTTAACTGCATAGTAATCATTCAAGAGTTCCAGAAATCACAGGGGACATGGCTAAATCTAACCCGAAGTACAACAGCTTTAGAGATACATTGAATTTGAAGTATATGGGGGATGGCAGAGGATGTCCTGAGCAGAGACCATGAAATTTGTTTTATTATAAAGTTTGTTTTATAATAAAGGTATATAGGGTAAGTTCTATACATATGCAAAATACAAGTATTAATAACTTACAGAATCTCTTGATTTGTCTTTATAGAGTCAGTATGTGTGGGTGACAGATCTGAACTTTTGTGCAACACTTGCTCCTTCTGATCATTTATGAAATCACAGTATCTACAGTTAACCTGTAAGCCTGCTTCTTCCTTTTAGGATTTCAGAAAGTATCCACATTCTTTCTGCATGTATATAAGCTGTAGAGGTTTTCATAAAGCAGTTTCTAAAGGAACAATCTCATAGTGCTGCTGAAAAAATAACTCACCTCCATTAAGCCTGTTTCAAAGTACACTGAAGTTAATGGAAAAATATCGACTGACTGGAGCAGATTCTAGATCAGTGTCATTTTTGGTAATGGCTACTGTGCATTACTCCTATACTGGGCTAAGAGGTGTTCACACTGAAGGTGACTGTATGCCCAAAGGCTGACATAGCTGTCAGCAGCATTTACAGTGCATTTTCACCCCCTCAATGAGCATGCAAAAGGAAAAAGAAAGAAGAGATTTTGCCTGTATTCCTAACTGCTGAGGCATGAGAACATCACTTTAGATAGCCCTTGATACAAAAACCACACTCTGCTTCCTCTGAAGTTTAAGAGCTTTGCAAAGCGTCTCAGAGGAGATGGAGATCAGCCTGAATAGCAAACATCTCTGCAGGGCAGTGTGAACTGGAGTGTGTAACAGTGGCACAAGCTGATGCTAATCTGAGGCCAACATGAAGAGTTGTCAGAGCACTCTGCTCGGGTGCTGCCTTCTTCCATGTGTACCTCTAAACAGTGCAATGGGCAACGGTGCAGAGACACAGCAGAACGCCAGTGACACTGCACTCCTGCTGGGCTCTGCTGGATGTGGCTGCCCTGCACCAAGCTAACTGCAGTGCAAGCAGAACTGCTCTCTAGAGAGCTTCTCAATCTCCATGTTGTAAAGCAGCATCATCAGCATTTTCAGATCAAGCCTGGGTGGGTAATGGGGTCTTCTGTCTGCACAGCTGGACAACAGCACTGCAGCTGCCTTTCACAACAGCTAAAGCTGAGTGTCATACCCCCTGCAGGAATTTGGAAGCAAGATATCTGTCCTGCCAGTAGCAGTAACGCTCTTAAAGATGCTTTTTTTGCAAGGATGTGCTGTTGGAAGGAAATTTTATACTTCACAGTGCTCTTAACAGGAATAGTTGGGTTTTTCTTACTTGTATATATCACATATGGTAAAGGTATTTAGCATAAACAAAGCAGATAAACAAAACAAGCCAGCATTTTCAAAAAACTCTCAGTTTATATTCTTATTCTTATTTCTTATTGTATATTTTGGAGTAAAGAGGATTATCGATGCATAAATTTACTGTAGGTAACTTGGTTTCCTTAACAACCTTTGTACCCCAAGGTCTCCAGCAATTGTACTCTCCTCACTGTAGAGCAGATCTGTGTTTTTTTCCTCACTCTACTAAGTGAAAGAGTAATGTTGCCTAAGCCAGGAAATGAGTGTCTGTAACATGTCTGTGTGTCTCACTCTCCACTGCAGAGCAGCACAAGGGGCTACCTCCATCTTGTTGGTCATAATGAAGATACCCACATTTGTAAAGATGAGGTGTCCTGCACAGAGGTTAAAGAAAAGTTCATTCCTCTTTTCCTCAGGACCACTTCACATGTGTTACAAGAAAGGCCTTCATATGTGTTACAAGAGATCAAATTCACTTGCAAGGGTTTGTCTGGCCTTGTCTGAAGTTGACTCTTCCCTCAGGCTTTTGGGGCAACTAATTTACCTGCTCTGTGCCTCCTTTTCTCCATCTGTCAAAAGACCAGGTCAGTACAATTCCTTTGAATGACTTCCACGTGTGTCACTTGATTATACTATCACTCCTATCACTACGAAGAGGTCCAGCTAAAACTTTCTCATAATCCATGATTAGTCTAGATACAATGCTATTATCTTATGATTATGTCTACCAAGCTCTAACAAGAGCTCCAGATTCTAACATTTAATTTGTCCTGAGCCTTTCATTTGCCATGCACAGAGAAATCACCTTTTACTGGGCTGGGTTTGCGTGGCATTCAGGAAATGAGTAATTTACAAGCAGACTGGGGATTTTATCCTTTTCAAACTGAAATTTGGGGAACTGCAAATTTCAAGCAATGTCTGGAGATTTGTTGCAATTGACAGAAAGCTCTCTTGAACAAAATATATGCACTTTTTTATTGTCAACATCTTGCATAATTTTTCTTTTCAAGTGCTGCATCTGGAAAATCCTGGGGAAATGCCAACCTCCCAACAGTGCATGCAGAGACAGAAGATCCTCACATAAAGGATTCTTCCTAGTGTCCTTAGCTTTCTGCAGTGGAATATAGCTCACTGTCTTTGGAAAAGGCAAAATTATTCAATATGCAATTTTCTATGCTAAATCACTTCCTGGGATGCATTTACCATGCAGCTTACACACAGTTTAAGCCTAGAGATTTATATCCAAATATGGCCCTGGATACACCTCCAAAGCCCTCAGCGATGCAGACCATGACTAAAAAGTGCTTCCCCCTGTTGCACTCAACATCCACACACACTGCTCAGAAAAGGAACTGAAACTACCTGACTGTGTGGAGCTTTCAGCAGTCCATTCCTAGTAATCAGAGTCAAGAGTAAAGCAGATGTGTCTATTGAAGGAAGAGGGAATGTATGAGGGTTTATTTTGGCACAGTCTGCTGATACCCAGCTCC
The DNA here is from genome assembly GCA_013398615.1 of Brachypodius melanocephalos. Lineage (NCBI taxonomy): Eukaryota > Metazoa > Chordata > Aves > Passeriformes > Pycnonotidae > Brachypodius > Brachypodius melanocephalos. The sequence continues at coordinate 22,556,604 of VZSR01001283.1, read as the reverse complement.
TGGTGCAGAGGACAGGGAGTTTCCAAAGTAAGATCATGATGGTACTCAGCATCTGGAGTTACCAGGAGCTTGATGGGCTGTGCCCTTTCTTTTATCTCCAGATAATTCAGGGGCTGGTTAGTGATTTGGAAGTGTTGGTAAGTAATTTTTAGCATTAGTGAGGGGAATTTGTTAAGTAGAAAGATATAATAATATTGATTTCCATGCTATTTCAGAAATTGGGGCCTAAGAGAAAGAGGTCAAATACTCACTAATATACCAAAGAGCACTTAGTGTGTTTCTGCTCCATATTTACAGTCATTTATATGTTATTTTCCCCTCAATGCTCTATTAGTTAACCTTCAGTATTGTAAATGGGAGCTGTTTTATATGCAAAGGCATTCTACTTTGGAGATCTCTACATTCAAGACTTTGGTGTGCATATATAAACCATAAAAACATCCATCCAGCATCTGCTTATTCTGAAATAGTCTGTGTCTTTGAACAGTCTAATATGGACATCTTGATTCCTAAAAATCAATTACCACATTGTGTAACGTGTACCATGAATTACCACATTGTGTAATTTTCTGCTAAAGGCTGAAATAAGAAAATGTTCTACAACAGACTATCTTTCCAACTCCATCAAAGCTCTCAACAAGAGCTAGAGAAAGAATCACACTCTTGAAAAGCTAAAGGAAATGTATGGTCCCATGTCTCTAGATCTCCAGTACAGTGACATTTCCCTTAGAATATGCAGATATCCTCTCAAGACTGGGTGATTCAAAATATTCTGGAATTAATATAACTATTATTGTTGTTGTTATTATTGTTGTTGTTATTTCAAAATACTTTGATACAGAGAAAAGCAAGAAGTTGTCTTTTAATTTGACTAACCGGTAGTAAAGCAGATTTAGGTGGCCAGAGACTCTTTGGCAGTAGCAGCTGTGGATCCCACTTGCTTTCATGAGACTTGTATGTAAGAAATCTGTCACAGTCCTTTTGCTTTCCTTTCCGTGGTTCAAGTTGAGGATCTGAAAATATTAAGCAAACAGTATTTATAAGCTATAGGAAAAACTGTCTGGATTCTAGGATCTGAAAATTTGTTAATCAGCTAGGATCCAGAAAAAGGAGCACTCAGACATATATAGTAAACATAAGCAAAAAATATTCTGTCTATGGCCTTGCTGTAAACAAAGCCTTGCCTTTGCCTACAAAGTAGTGTTTTATGCTATATGGTATGTATGTGTGTGTACTTTAATTTATGTGTAGTTAATTATTTTCAAAGAAGCTATCCTTATGGGAGGTGAAGCTATAGAAACACTAGAGGGCAGGCACCCCTTCCTAGACCATCCACTACAGCAGGAATGCCGATATGGATATTGTATCTACAGTGTGTACAGCAGACATTGGACTTGAATCAGTTGCCTGGGAATAACCCCCATTACAAGGCTGAAATTGCAGTCTTATCAGAAAAATCAACATTAACAAGCAGTTTGCAGCTAGTAATCCTGCTTGTATCAGATGTCCTTAAATCTAAGTGTCTTTACATGACTGAACTACTGTATTTTCTGTGATCTGAGTCTGTTATTTAGAGCTTGGAAGTGGAATTTCTCTTGAAACTTAGGGGAAAACTACTCTTTGATCTTCAAGTTTCAGCTAAGGCCACTTCGGACAGGTTTGAGGGTTCTGCACTCTTATTCCTGCTCCCTACTGTTGAAGTAATGTTCCTAAATTCTCTAACACAATAAATGTGCATGCTGTGAAGGACTCACTCATGTTTAAATGCTGTGGTTTTAATTTCAGGTTGAAAGGATCTCTGGGGTAACCTGTCACAGAATTTGGTAAATTAGCTTCACACTGCTTTTGGAAAGGAAAATGCATTTTAGCATCAGAAAATACATTTTATTTTAACATAAAATACATGCCTAGAAACAAGACCATTGAAAGAGGAAAGAAATTGAAAAAACGAAATGTCATTAAAATTTTTTTGAAACAAACTGAAAACAAGAAAATGGAAAGGGATGACATGAAGTAAAGGGAAATGGACCAAACCTTGTCAAATTCATACTCATTGAAATGGCAAGGTTTCATTTCCTTTCATGAAATGAAAGAAAATTAAATCTTGAAATCAGAGAAGAAAGTGTAACAAACACTCTGCAACAGAGATACAATAAAATCAAATGCAATTTTTTAAAAAAGAGGAAATTTGGAAATGGAGCGAATACAATTAAATGTATTGGGATAACATGAAGTGCAGGGAGACAGACCAAGTCTTGCCAAACTGATCCTCACTGAAATCACAAGATTGAAGTTCTTCATTTCATCAAAGGAAATGAAGTCTTGAAGTCAGAGAACAAAGTGTAACAAACATTCTGTAAAGGAGATATGAAAAGAAGCAGATTTGGAAATGGAGTGAATATGAGGAAATGGACTGGGATGACATCAGGTCCAGTTTCAAGGACCGAAACTTGACAAAATTATACTCATTGAAATCTCGAAATCAGGAAACCAAGTGAAACAAAGGGACAGGAGAAGAAAATGAAGAAATGAAATGCCATTCAAAAAAAAAAAAATCCAATCAGAGTGAAACTGATGAAACCAATGAAATAGAATGGGATGACATGAGGTAGTAGGAAGTTTATTGATAAAGAAAGACACATGTCCCTGCTGAAGGGGTACAGGGCACAGAGACGGAAAACGAGAGATGAAGAGAGAAGACAAGGACAACATTACTGCACAACAATACTGGACAACATTGCTGCACCTCGGGGCGCTCCATGGGTGTATGTTCGTCAGATGGATTGTGAGGCAGATGGATCGTTCTCCAACATGGGCGGGCTCCTGAGGGCTGGTTGCTGAGGGCTGGTTGCTGAGGGCTGGCTCCTGAGGGCTGGCTCCTGAAGGCTCGGTGCTGAGGGCTCTGTGCTGAGGGCTCCCTGCTGAAGGCCGGCTCCTGAAGGGTCTCTGCTAGGAGTTCTCTGCTGAGGGCTGGCTCCTGAGGGCCCCCTGCTGAAGGCTGGCTCCTGAGGGCTGTCTCCTGAGGGCTGGCTCCAGGCAGCGCCGGAAATCCCGCGTTGGCGGTGGGCTCCGTGCAGGCTGTGGCTGCTCCAGCGGGGAAACAGCGTAGCACGGGGCTGTCTCGGTGACCAGCTACCTCGGGGAGGCGGTGAAGCAGGAGAGGAACGGTGCCGACAGGACAGATAGCCAGGGAAGAAGAAGCACCGCAAGGAGAAAAAGGCGAGGAGGGGACAGAGCTGACGCTCCAGGAGAGCCCCTGCTTCGTCCAAGAACAGAAAAATGGCAGCCCCAGGAGCGTGGCTCTGGTAAGTGCTTTCATATACTAAGGCTCCTCAAAAATGCCCAACCTACCCGGCAGTTTTTCCTGGAAAGCCGATCTTCTACCCCACTTGCAAGGGGTCCCTTGAAGCCAAATCATGGAAGTTTCTCTCCCTTCATTGTCTGTCAAACGAAGTCGATTGAGGACTCGGCTCCCTGTCATGTCAGTACAGCACCTAAAGAAAGTTTTCACATCATGTATAACATATATTGAGGCATAAGTAAAAATCAGGTTAGTCCCTCCATACATGGGTGATGCCAAGGAGCAAGATGTAGAGGGAGAAATGCTGGGGCAGTGCCGTGCTCCCCTTGGCGTGCCTTTTGTGTAGTCATTGTCCCTGAAACCCTTGGGTTTGTAGTTTTCTCAACCTTAACCCTAAGTGTAACCCCAATGCTAAGTGCAGCTCTGGCATGACTGTGCCCTCAGAACTCCTTTTTGCCTTCAGTTTTCCTTTTTCCTTTCCTATGGCTTCTGAAGAAGGTTGGATGACTTATAGAGCTGGTATCTAAAATCAGGAGGTTGTTTCAGCCATAAATCTGTTTTGGCTTTGGATTGCTGCACTGCAGTCTGTTGTTGTGAGAAAGGCCAGTCAAGGCTTTTGAAATTTAGAAATTTTAGAAATTTTTCCTTAGGTTTCAAATAAAAATTTTCTCTCTTCTTGGTGGAGGATGAACATAACGGCCTGGTGATAAATTTTGTCTTCTCAAATATTGCAATTCCTGGTAAAAAGAAAAAGAAAAACCCACCACACACATGAATATACAACAGTACATTTATTACTGATTGCTACTTTCACTCTGACTGCACAACCCAGCACATTCACTGGAGATAAATATGTGGTTGTATCTGTACTTATTTTGTACCTGTGCTTAGAAGAAGTACTGCTTTTTGGTTCTGTGTTTCACTTCTGTAAAGTGACCTGATGAAGAAAACTCCTGAGCCTAGAGAAAGCCCATCTGAAGTCAAGACCATGGATGTTAGGAATTTACAAATTCATACCAGCCTGTAGGAACAGGAGTTCTGAATTTTAGCTTACTTGAAATACTCATCACTATGTAACAACACAAATACACTCTTTTTTCATTTTTTTAATTCTTGTCTCACTAAGCACTACATCCCTACAGGAGACTAAACCTGTGCACATGCAGAGCAGTACAGCAGAGGCTTGGGGTTATATTGGGGCACAGCTGGCTGCACATTAGTGTTACTTTGTACAAGTAGAAGTGACAAAAAGAACCTCAAAAGAGGGAAATATTGAAGCTTTGCTTTCCATTCATCCTGACGCATTTTCATCTTTCTCTGCACTCCTGGGCACACCCAGGACACAGTGGTAATTAGAGCTACCCCATTGCTATCCTAATATGCACCCAGGTGTTATGTCCTTCCATGAGCTATCACGTCAACCAGTGCCACGCCCTTCATCTTTTTGCCCAGAGGTAGAGGAAGACCTTTTCCTACACCCAAGGATGCCCTTGGGCAGGATGAAAGACCATTAGAGCAGCGTTAACAGCCTGAATAGGCAGTAAAGTATTTAGCTCTGTGCACGAGCTGGACACAGATATTACCTTATCCATCTTTTCTGTTTTGTCTCTGTGATCTAAACGCCACTCTCAGACTGTTAAATTTCTTATACAAGAACTCCTTTTATGCCCTGAAAATCTGGAAGAAAGACGTGGATCATAAGGGTATTGCAGCAGGTCCCAACAGAATACAAACAATTTTTTCCTATTCTAATACTCAATGCTCAGGAAACCTGAAGGAAAGCTCTAACATTACAACTTTCTCTTCTTTGTACTTATTCATTCTGAGAACAGAATGGGTTTTTTTCTAAAAGAAGGTCATGGTCCATTGAAGGATATGAAGGATATGAAGCATATGGAAGTATGTCCTTACTAACAAAACTGTGTTTCTGAACAAGGATTTGGGTGGGCAGCTTACTGGAGACAAATCAAGTGCCCACAAATTACTTCTGGAAGGTCACATTTCTGTGCTCTTTTTTTCAGGTGATTTTGGTTCCCAGGCCATGCTCAGCTGTGCTGTGCTGCTAAGACAGGTTCCTTCCAGCCCAGGACCACATGGCTGGAACACTTCCAGCTGCAGCAGATCCTTGCCTTTGGGAAGGGGCCAAAACTCAATCTCTGCTTCAGGGATTATACACAAACTATCCAAATGCTGAAGCACAACCTGGCCCCATTCCTGCTTAGAAGGAGGTGAGTAGGCTTTAGTGGGCATTTTGCTTCTGTGTTCTAAGGTGGCTCAGGCTTCCCATCAAGTGTGTGTGGGCAGTCTACAGGCAAACCAGGTGTCCCACCATAGCCAGCTGCTGTGTTTACTCATGATTTAATAAATTTTGGGAAAAAATTGACAGTTGATACTTTATACATGTAAAGCAGCCTTTTCTTGTTTTGCAAATAAACTGAGATACTGTCAGACTGACTTGGCCAGCTTTAGGTCCAGGTAAAACAGGTGCATGCCAGGGTCAGTGGGAGGAACAACACTAGTGCTTCTGTTCTTCCTCTCTGTGCCAAAATTGTACTATCTGAGACTTTACATTGCTGCTGGTGCTATAATTAAAAGATGAGGTATGCACCTGCCTTCTACAGGCATCAGGAACAGAAATGTTCAACTCTGCAGAACTGTGTGTCCTTCTCTGCCCCCTTTCCTCTCCCTCTCCATGGCAATGTTAGTCCCACATTGCAGAGGCAGCAAAATTTGGAATTTGCCTGTGTTTCCAAAAAGACTCAAAACTGCCTAAAACTTTGCAGAGATTGTGTTTAATGGATATCTTTTCTCCATTTCAAACACAGGTAACAGACCAGTGGTTGTGATTTTTTAGTTACTCTGTATTCTTGCGACATGTTAGTTGCAAGAATACATGTTTCCTCCTTAACCTCTCAATCCTCTACCTATTTCCTCCAGCCCTAGTTTCCTTCCTAAAATCAAAGGCTGGCACCCAGAGTTTCTAAAGCCATACGATTCTATGACCCTCCATTAATTTCACCAGAGCAAAAAGTCTGTATTTTCACACATCCCACCTCTGGCAGCTTTGTTACCATTGATTTTTGGTGCCTGTATTTGTATCTTAGAAGCTGAAACTCACCGATCCAAAGTATCTACAAATCCATATGCACAGTGGTGAATAAACAACCCAGAGAGATGCAGAGAACAGAAAAAATAGAGATATGACTCACCACTCTGCAAAGACAGGGATTTCCAGGCAAGCTTCATCTGCTGTATCTTCCCTTTCCTCTCTTCTCTGGGAAATTAAGTGAAGCAATGGACTTGCAGCACACACTTACTCAGGGAATTGTTTATTCTTCCATTGTACAAAAGAGCTGGAATATACATTCTACCCATCTGTGTTGCTAAGAAACAGGGCACTGTTGCCTTGGGACTTGATTCAGAATTCAAAAATGAGAAGAATGTCTCAGTAGACTGTATAAATGCAGCTTGAAACCTAGCAACAAGGCCACAAGTTCAATATGCTTCTCTTATATGCTAGAAAACAAGGATATTAGGAGGAAAATATATGACCGAGGAAAAGAATTTGTAATTTGAAAACAAAACAGTGGTGTTCTATCACCAGTTATCCTAATGGATGGAACTATGTTTTACTAAACATTACTAAACATTACTTACTTACATAAAGACCTGTAAGATCTGATGCTGCCCTGTGCTTTGAGCAGGTTCGTATTTACTAAAACAACTGAATAGAAAGGAGCAACAGCATTTACCCCAATATTTCCTAAATATTCATCTTGTTCAGTATAAGTGACAACACAAGAGTCAGGACAGCAGAATTAATTTCCATTTGTATTTCAGTTTTCAAGCATTCTGCCAGCAGAACAGTTTAATAGTTGCTACACACACCTTGAAATGGTGACTTAAAATGGCCTGGATTATATAATTGGGTGTGATTACTTAGCCACACACACATAGGCTGTTTCCTCTATTTGCTTATGTGCAAGTGAAGTATAAATTATAAATGAAAAATACATTATACACCTTTCACCTTAACAAATGGTCATTATGTGCTGTTGGAAATTACATTGGTTCAACCAGATACTTCATTGTAAAACCTGTTCTCTCTGGTTCCAGAACGTCACTACAGCACTGAAACTTTGGCCAGCACTCCAGCAGGGAAGGCCAAGTTTGAACTGAGTTATGGTTCTCAGCTGATTTAACAGAGCTTGCTTGGTTTTTTTTTTCCTTTCTGGTGTTCCATCATAAAATTATAAAGAGATATTCTTCAGATGATATGGCTGTATACATAATGGATTTAACTGGAGATGGAGAAGGAAGCAAAATTCAGAAGTACAAATCACCTAGAGCCACATAACAGTCATCAAATTTGTCCCTTGTTTTTCTTCTTATAAAATATACTACTTCAAAAACAAAGAAAAGAATTAAAGCTTTCATCCTTAAATGTTTCTAAGTTAACAGCACTTCCATGCAGTACTTCAGCATTTATATTTCTAAATTTTTCAGAGTCAAGAACAAAAGACTATCTGGGAAAATATATTTTTGTTTGCTTGGTTTTAAAGAACATTCAAAATTCTTTGAGACGGTACACCTTCTTCTCTGTCTTTAAGGAAATTTACATTTTTTTCAGGCTTTTAGCTGAAAAGGAATTTGCAGGTTGTAGTTGAGCTTTGTGACAGGACTTTGTATTGGTTCAAATAAGAAGGATTTCACAGGGACCCTGAAGTAAATTCTAAGATATAATTGGATGGTCCTTTGCAAGTTTATGCTGCTCAGATACCTACAATTTTACTGAAGACAAAACAGCATCAAACAAACTTTCTTAAGAATTTGAAGATTTGTATTCCTTAAATCATTTGAAGAAATAAAATAATTTCTCATTGCCAACAGATGGCAGCATGTTACTTACTTTGCAAAATAAAGGAGTTTAAAACCCAGGAAAGCCAAAGAGTAAGCCTTTTTGCTCTACCATAGAATAGCAAGAGGGCTTGACATTTTCCTACACAAAACCACCTCATCTTTTCAGCTAAATATAAGCTGTTTGTAGACTTAAATAAGATTAAGGAGATCTTAAGAGTTCAAGCTGGAAAAAGCAGTAAAGCTGGTCAGGATCCTAGTCTGAGCTGCAGAATCGTCTTAGGGACAAGCAAGCACAGATGGAATATCATACCCAAATTTAACCTTGAAAACTGGAGCTACAGCCAACAGGACCTACACTTTTTACTTTGAGAGAAGATATTTCAAGGGAAAAAAATGAGAGAAAAAATCCAAAAAGAAAGAGCAAAAAAGAAAGTAAAATCTTCCTGTTCATTATTTCAAATGGTGAAAAGAAAAGGGATGAAATACAATTTTTTCAATCACATTATCAGTCAAACCAAACGTGTAAGAAAAATACATCCCTTGAAAGGACCATAAGCATGACCTTAGGAGCATGTTGTGTTCTTTGAGTTTTAGGGTTTTTTAAACTTTAATTGTTCTATGCTGTATTGATTCCAAAGAATCAACAACAGTAACAAAAAGAGAAAGAAATAAAGAAAAAAGGAAGTTTACTTTTGATTTTGAAAACAGATAATTCTTATCACCACTTCCCAGCCTGTGTTAGAAATGGAATATTTTCTTTCCTTTAGGCTCTCAGCTTCTTGAGGTAGTGACCTACTTTTTCCTGTATTTCTGTGTCAGCTAAGACAAAAAATTTCAGGACATTTGTTTGGGATATATCCTAGCAATGTTCAAAAAGCAGAAAGAAGACACTAGGTGTTTCTGATTAAGTCCTTGCACTCATGCAGAATCGGAGTATGTTCACTGAAGTCAGCGTAAAGGCAATGTGAACCAGAATTAATTATTGAAAACCACTGCTGGAGCAACAGGAAGAAAGATTACATTACAGCAGTTTGCATTCTGTATAAAATGCTGATCAGTATGTGATAACAGGATAATATTTCATTGTTCCTTAACTAGGATATACAGTGGTGTTTGAGGGTAAATGGGGGCTTAGTGTTCCCTTGCTATAACTCATTTAGGCAAGGAACAAGCCTACAGATTTCATAAATCCACTTCTTACTTCTCAAATCTTATTAGAGACTGAGTAGAATAAATCCTGGTTTACACTAAGATAACTGTTTCATTTCCCTCTCTCTGAGTAGTTGTTCATCAAACCAGAGAACACAACTCTGAAATATCCCAGCTGACTCCAGGATCAATGCCTACAGGTCCAGGCCGAGGTGACACATCTGTTGTTAGTAATTAGTCTTCATATTCAGTGTCACGCAAACATAGCTCTTTTACATTTCAGTGATGGAGTTGAGAAATGCAAGCCAGCTCAGAGCTATTTTGGGCTCTTTTGCGCTGCACAAGGAGTTGTGAGGATAATTCCTTATCATCATTCCTTTCACAGAGATGAAGGAAAAATAAAACAATCCCATAGTCTTGGCAGGGGAAATTCCCATTTCTTGAAAATGAAATAAACATGAAAAACAGCTAGGGTACCTAGAATAACAAACCAAACAATAACAAAACCCAAACCCCTAAAACTAGCATCAACACTTGTCCAATTTGAGTTTCTCCTTTTATCTGGGTATGCCTTCAAACATCTTCATTATAGTTTACAGTAAGACATTTTATGATACAAAAATAAAAGTCTCATCAGGTTTGACAGTGAGAATTACCACAAAAATATTTTAATGGAAAATTTAGAAAGTGACTCATTAAAATCATCAGAAAAATATTTTATTTTTCTAGTCCATTCTGATAACAGACTTTCATTCTGCTGTTTCCAAATGACACAGAACTGAAAAAATAAACACATAATAAGTCAGCAGTAGAAATAGCAAAAAATAGCAAAAAATTCTCTTATTAATTGTAATGTCTTTCTACAGCTTAATTAAAATGGACAGCAATTTTCTCCCCCTTATACGTCTCCTCTCCAGTAAGAGCCACAAATATAAGTGTGTATATGTGTATAAAATCAGATATTTATTTGGTATTTCTACACCTTAAAATGGCTATCACCTGAATATATTTAGTGTTCTTACACCTTGAAACAATTATCACCCCATAATCTCAGTCTAAGACAAGTTATAGCCTTTATCACAAAGTTCTAAATCCCTCACAAATAGGGTTTAATTTAAAATTGCTGACAAAACCAAAACAGAGAATCTACATTGCTGTGGGTTTGAGTCATTGCATTAGTTGCTGATGAAATGTTCTCTTTTCTGAGTTGGAGTTCAGTGGGATTGGATTATCTGAATTTTGAATTAATAAAAAGCTAGGCACTATAACAGATAGGCACAGTGATTCAGAATATATAGATTATATTTATTTGGTTAAATAATTTGACAGACAGGGACATCCACAACTACTCTGGGCTGCCTGTTCAAGTGCTTCACATTCATACACAACAGGTAGTTCAATGAGTTTAAGCACAACATATGAACTATGTATAAAATATAATAAATGTTCTCAAAGCTACCAGTCTGTGAGGGTTTTAGAGTAGTCAAAATTACAATGTCATTCCGACACACCAAAATAAGTGTGTGTGGGGGAAATATCTGTAAATACCTGGGAAAACAAGGGTTTAACCTCTCTTTCCAGACCTTGTCTTCTTTAAGCCTCACAGAAGTGCCTATCTGTATCAGATATTTATGGCTCAGACCAACTTCTACAAATTAAGAGCAGCGCGTAACAAAATCATCTTATGGAAATATAGCCAAGAAAGATATTTCTTTTTAAAACAAAAAAACAGGACAGCAGAAGAAATCCTATTTCTTAATTTAGGTGTTCCTACAGCCCACTGTGTTGTTGCAAATTGAATCCTGTGAGTCCAGCTGTCCCTATTCAATATGCTCTGTCTCAGTAATATGAATCACTTCTATAGCCAGGCTCCTAACCCGAAGGCATTACAGCAGTATGCAGTACAGCTCCTAAAATATTCTGTTGAATCCTGGTGATTCTTCAAACACCACTATCTTTAACAGGCTGTAAACAGAGCAGAGAAGAGAATGAGTTGCAAGAAAAGCAGGAGGGAGTAGCCAAGTCCCAGACAGCATCATAGGCATAGACATGGTATGGGAGGACGAACTGAGACCAGTCTTGATTAGCTCTACCTTCAGACTTGCAGACAGTGAACAAGAGAATACCTACTGATTCTGTCCACTGTGAATAAGTAGGGACCTAATAAATGTTCTATGCAATTGTCTTTGGAAGACAGTTTTAGTCATTACTTTTTTGTCATTTGCTAAATATAAATAATTTTGCAGAATGGTTTTACTAGTAGGAAAGTCATTTTTAAACAGCAGACAAAAATTTTCTTTTACTAGAATTCAATAATTTCTTAATGAAGTTAATTCTTTAATTATATAAGTTATTTCCTCTCACAAATTATTTTTCCAGTAATATTCATATTTCTCTAATAGATGAAAATAATTATATTGGCTCTGCTGAGTAACTTTAAGTCATGAAAGTCCTTTAGCGAAGCATATTTTTATGAAATAACTAAATGAACACCGTCTTTGTAATGAAGATCTGCAATCTCAAATGCTTTATAGTATAAACACAAAATTCTACCATTAGAGGTTAGATATAACAGCCAGGACTCTTTCAGGTAAATTGACTAATAATTTTCCAACCCACTAAATTGTGAACTGCACAATAAGGAGTTAAAAGTTCTGAATTCACAAAGGTCTTTGTTCAGTGTTTCAGAAGCCAAATCAAGTATAATTTGCATTGCTACAAAGATGTTAATAAATATACACTGCTTCCAAATGCTGAATATAAACTTAAATAGATTGTGTATATGCACAGCTCTAAATCAGATTAATTTATAAATGGATATCATTATTTTTACCACTATATTATGTTAATATGTCACATTGTCAAACCTGCTGTATATTCACATCCAGGTGGATGGAGTTTGTTTTCATTGTTCAATATGCTTAGCCTCCAAAAATAAATGGAAAACAATAATGAGTCAGATTGATGTGAGCAGATCAGTGCATAAAAAACCCAGGGTTTTATTTATTTAGCACTAAAATAAATTTCAAAAGAAAACACTTATCTAACAACACCCAGATGTTACTTTTATTCTCTTAAAATATGTCTCTGCCAAGCTTTTCTTGTTGTGAAGCATGTTGGTGAAAGCAGCCTCTCACTTATGAACTAAACCTTTGTATTAGAGTTCCCTTGTGACAGAACCATAAAAAGACACAGCCTTTACCACCCTTTGCTGGAATGCCAACTTAAACATGTTCCTCTATTCTTTACAGTTTTATTTCTCCTTTTGCCTCTGTTTTAGTCCCTTGGTTTTTGTCTTCTTTTACTTTATTCTCTCCCACCACAGGGGTGGTAGGATGGTATAGCATCTGTTGGTGGCTCTGCAGAAGTTAGACACCTTTTCTCTTGACTAAGCTGAACAATTGGGATATTAGATGTACAGCATTTTTTAGTGAACTGCTCCAGAATTCATGTCTTATGGACCATTATACAGAGACTGTTGCAGATGCAGGAAGGGAAAGCAAGAAGCTGTTCTTCTTCATAACACATTTGTACTTCATCTTATCAAATGCAGGTTTTTTCAGAGAAAATACCAGATTCTACAAACCTTCCAAGGGAATACTTTTTCTGTCTGAAACTGTTCAATTTCAATATTTCCTTGTATCATCTCAAAGATGTTGATGTCACATGGAGCTGGTGCACACTACTTTGTACGTGAAACTGTGCGTCTACTACAGCTTCACCTTGTATCTTCCTGACTTTTCTCTATCAAATGTCTCACATTAGCTGCACGGTTCTCACTAAAAGGAGGTACCACTTGTTAGAGTGATCTGCAATTTGATTATAACAGCAACATACTCAAAAAAATTTGTTATTATCTACTGTTTTATCTTACAGCTCGTTCAAAAATTAGCCACTAATTTGAGAATGTCAACCCCATTGCTTGGTGAAATGCAACTATGTATTTAAGAGATTCTCTGAATAAATATAGGTTTAATTACACAGAGAAGGGTCTTACTGAATTGAGATGCTTGTCGTAAAACATGAACCTGTGTGACAGGTGAGTAAAACCTGCCAATGCCCAGTACTTGCTGTGCCAAATCTGATAACAATGTTCTGTACCTGGTATCTGTGTACATGCTCTGGTTCCAAATGCAACTCTTGTAATTCAACTGCAACAATATATACTAGAGTTTGACTCTCAGTTTTCTTGACAAAAAGGTAGTGAAATTCAGAAGGAAGAGCCATCCACTGAGCATCTTTATTTCTATGACTTTATGAATGTTATCCGTATAGAAATAAAACAGGGCAGCATCTTTGGCACTCACAATACTGCATATTTTCAGTCAAAAAAGTAAAGTTAAAATCTTCCACTTCAAACCAAATGATGATACATGAGCACATTAATAGAGATGAAATAAAAAACAACTTTCTATGATAACAAGAAGGTATAGATCTTGTATGGTTGGCTTACAGACAAACTCCCTTTAGTAAGGACTGATGCAGGCAGTTAGACAGTAAAAGCCAGGGCAGTGAAGCAAAGTTTAGTGGAAGCTTACAAATGAAACCACAAGAGAGTCACTCCTAAATCCAGATTGGGATGTGTCATCTGTCAGGCAAGGCTTATCTGGGTGTCTATCCCTCACTAGACACAATTTGAGCTGCTGTTTTTTGAGCAAGAGATCAGTTCCAAATATCTCTCACTTTTAAAAGACAAGCAATTCATGTTCTGGGAGGCTTCAAATGATGTCCCCCAGTTAGAGACATTCTGGAATATTTCCCCAGTGCTGCATCTTGAAAAAATAGGTGATACCAATGAATGCTAGCAATGAATGTTAGCAATGAATGAAATTACTAGCAATGAGTGAAGTTACTACATATCAGTAATCATCTGGAAATTCATAATAGGCATTATGCAGAACTTCCATAACAGCGATTGGTATGGCAGAAAACCAGAAGCCTCTCTGAGTTCAACTTGCTTGGATCAGGACAGTTGAATATATAGATGAATAAGCTATTAACAGAGCTTTGAAGAAAAACAGCTGGACACTTCCATCTTGAAATGGAGTAGAAACGCAATCACTGTCATAAAGTAAAAGAGAAAATGGAAGTTAGCACAGGTGAAAGTGCTCTTTTACGTGCTTCTGTGCTGAGGTCTGTTCACCTGGATGAACTACTCTTCATCTGCATAGTATGCCTGCAGAGAGACCTGGCTAAAAACAGCATGTGACTAATAGCCGTGTAGAACAGTGTTGTTGCTGGAATGGATAGTAATACCTGAAACCCTCATTTTTATTGTTAGTTCACTTTCCCAGAAATGGTGTTTGGTTTCTGTGAGGAAAAATGCATTGCATAATCGAGGGGAATTGACAGAGAAGTAGAGACACCAGAGAGTTAGAAATCAGCAGTATTTATGGAAGACAGTACATGGGCAAGTTCTGTATCACAGGTCTGAAGGATGCAGAAAGGTTCAAAGTTCTTCTGGATTATAAATTTGGACAGCACAGATATAATCTACATATTCATAAGAAATATTCTGCCTAAATTGTCTGCTATGATGAGGTCATGGTGGAAAAATTCCACTACCTCAGGAAAGCCAAGATAAAGTTACAGGAAAATCTTTTTTGCCTCCTAATCCCACTCATAATGACAATCATAACTCATAATTACAATAAATTAATTTGCTGACAGACTGATATTGACTTAAATTAAGGATGTTGAGATAGATAGATTATATTTTCACCTCAGAAAATTCCTTTTATTTTTTGGTCAATGTACTATTCCTGAGGATCTACTTTAGACTGAGAGAGACTTTGATCTGAATGGTATCACTCTGTCTCCAGCTGCCACTGAGGCTTATTGCTGGCTTTACATGGAACAACAGAGATTTTTTTCTTAATCTGTAAATACTGAAAAACAAACTAGACATGGATGGAGTTTCTAAATCAGCTGTTACCATTTCAAAAGAGATGCAAAAAAAGCCTTATAGTGACTTCTCATTTCAATCTGTTTGTTGATAGTAAAATACCTGCTTTCTGTCCACTTTCCAGCTTTGGTAGGTCTCAGAATGTAATTCTGATCTCTAACGAAACTGAAAAAGTCAACAGATTCAAACAAGTTATATTTCCTTTTGGGGTAACTTCCCCACCTCATGCATGTTGCCGGATGCCCAGGTCTGGAGACATATTTTATTGATATGATACATGAAGAGGATTGTAACACTGTGGTTGAGCCTCTGGAAAGGTCAGAACCTTTAGCTTGCTTAATTAATCTCATTCACACCTGGCTCTGTGCCAGGTTCAGCTCACAACACAGGTGCAGTTGCAGATGTGGTACTGACTTATATGTACAGAGCAGAGGCCAATAACTTGTTGTGCATCCTCACCCTGTGGAAGAGAGGAAAGAAGGGCAGAGCTGAAGCTGTAGTTCCTAAATTCTTAAAGAAGTGCTGCAAAGGAAGGCAGCAGAAGAGCTCTTTGTTACTTCTAGTGAAGCAAAACCACCAGGAAATCATCCTTCCTGGAAGAAACAGGAAAAAGAGAAATGAAAAACTAATAGGCTGCCTCCATCACTCAGCAAAGGTCGTTGTTCTGGAAGATGGAATTTTTGGGTCCTCTTGTCTCCATATGAGTCATTGTGGTGATCTTTTTCCTGTGCCCATTACTCACCCTAATTAGAGGCCACAACTTCCCTTGTGCTCTTCCTGCCATGTCTGCCCCAACCAGGCTTGCAAGTGCAGTAAAAAGAACATGGGTTAGGTCTGAAGACTGAAAGGTCTTTATAGATTTGTGCTCTAGCAAAACCAATTTATTTCCAGTCCATATCTTCAGAATTTGTGTTATATCTAAGTCAAATATGCTTCTCATGTGTTTACTCAGTGATAGATAGGAATCAAACAAGATAGTCTTCCACATCCCACAAACAGCTGTCTCCACTCAACTGAATAGACAAGAGCTTCTTAAGCCAACCTATCATGAAATTATGGTTTACCACGTCAGGAATTAATAGGCTTACTCAGAAAAAGAGCACAACACGTTTCCTATCACACAGATCTTGCAGCTTCCTTTCTATTGACTAATAAATCCAGAATTTCACACACTGTATTTCAGTTGAGTACTCTTAAGGACAAGTTGCATACATAGAGCTAGTAGGATTATGGTTTTCAGTTCTGTGGTAAAACACAGGTCCTGAAAGATATATCTGGAAATCACAGTAGAAGCTTCATGTTCCTTTAAAATACACAACATGCTTTACAGTATGTGAATTGTGTAATTTTGAAATAGATAATTGTCAGTTCCTTTCAAAGTTAGAAAATTTTCTTGTATCATGATCACTGGAATAGTCAAACCTTCTCTATGTCAAAAACCTTAAAATCAATTAATTTTGTTAAAAGATTTATGACAGGTCACTGGTTCAAAACTAAATTCGGTTCACAGCTGAATAACTCCTGTTCCTGCCTATCTGTGTATGAAGCTGAAATCCACATAAGTAAGCCTTATGAACATCAGAAAAGGCTTTTTACTGCTCTATGGCAAAGGACACTTCAAAAATTAGTCCTTAGTAACCCACAGCAATGCCTGGTCTGATGTCAGACACCTGTTAAAAGAAAACATAATTTGTGACAATAATGATTTATTTGAGATTTGCATTTTCAACTTCCTGAGGCCACTTTTTGTCTTGTTAGCAAAGTTACAGACATATAGTATACCAAGAAAAACAAAGTTCAGTACATAAACCAACAATATTTAGTTTTGCATTAAAAAAAAGTCATATACTGAAAGATAGTCTTTGATATATCTCTAATGCTAGTCTAATTATGTAGTGTAACAATATAGTTTGCTTTTTCTAATGACTATTTTTCCAACTTATTTACAAAATTTAACTGTGCATGTATTTTAATGCAAGGACAAGCCATTCTGATTTGACCAGTTACATAAATAGGTCTCAACAAATTTCTTTTTTCTTGCTACTTATTTGAGCTATGGGTTAATATAATTATTTTATACTACTTGTAATTTTCTGTTAGAGAATTTTTGAGTTTTCTATATGGTGAGCTGTCTTAAGAAAAAGAAGCATCCTTCTTTACAAATGGAGTAAATAAAATAAATAAAATACACATAGGATTAAAACAATATCATGCCACAAGTCTGAGACAAAAATGAGAATGTTAAATTTCATTTCCAAATTAAAAGCAGCTGTTTGCTTTTATGAGGAAATGTAGAAGGAGCACAGGTTGACATATAGCAGAAGTAATTTAGATTGAGCAGAGCATCATACTAATGCCACTAGAGGGTTTCCAGAACTAGACTCACTGGTTTTCAGTTGTCTCTAATATTTTAACACATAGACATTTCTAATGTCTCAGTAAGACATCTACTATCAAATGTTATTGAGACTAAAATCTGCACTGTTTCACCAAAGCTCATTTCAAGCAAAGTCTGCATCCCTGTCAGCATAAAATTGTAACATTGTTCCACCTGTAGCATCTGTCTTATATCTTATTGCAATTAAGCACTCCAAAGTCAGGGTGTAGCTTCCTGCATTTTATTTAAAGGTGTTTGTGACACAGAAGTGGAAGGATACATTTAGGTGAGGTCTAAAGCTTTCAGGAAAATCAGGAATATATGCAGAAAAAGTCTTGTTTCTAGCAGAAGTAGTAAGTTGCATTTTTAAAAAAAGAGATGAGTTTAAACTGACGCTTTCCTTGGTTTCCTCCTAGTTTTGTCATTCTAACACTGAGTGCAGCAGATGCCTTTCAAATCTCTCTCTTTAATGGTGCTGAGATGACTTTCTTTGCCAAATTTCTAGAATTCATTTTTGGAACTATTTAAAAGTCTGGTAGGCCAAATATCAAATATTTGTTTAAATTATACAGCTTGGAAAAAAAGACTTTTTTTTTTAATTGGAAACTTGATTTTTTGAACAAATGCCCTCTAGTCCTTGTTTCCTGAGATTTTTTTCCTATTTGTTTTCTTCACCCCACTCAGTTTTGATCAATCCCTATCTTGTTCCTCACCTGAGTCACTTCATTTCCAAGCAGTAGAATCCTGCCATGGGACAAAAAGTAATGCAAAGTCCAGGGCAAGGGCCAGGTGCTTTCAAGTGAGTGGTCCCATAAGTATCAGCTGGAAATCCAGGCTTGCACCTAATCCCTAGAACCATACGGTTTTTCAGGCAAAGTCTTGTTTTCAGTGTTTCTCAGTGTCTCTAAGCTCAATGCATGTCTTCTCCTGTGCAGAAGACTCTACATACATGTTTTGCTTTTAGACATGTCAGGCACAGTGCCACAGCCAGCACTGAAACAGCATTCAGCATCACTCCAGGGTTACCTTCCAGTTACTCTCTTGATTTTCAGCAGTTAAGCCTATACCTTCTACCTGTATTCCATTAAGAAAGGGAACTGTTTTTAATGGAAGCAGAGATATTTCTGTTCTCCCACTGGCATCATACTAAATGAAACATGAAACCAATACTGAAATGATGAGGAATAGAGATTGTCAGAGTTTCAAGGGGCTGTTTTTTATTAAATGTTACCAAAATATTTTAAAAATCTAATTTCCATTTCAAATGTTTACATTTTGCATTTGATGAGCCTGATTCAGTGGAACAAACACTGTCTAAGAGGATGTAGACTCTTGCAAAGTGTTCTGGTGAAACAAACCCATTATCTGAGAACCATGGGGTCCATCTACTTTGTTAATCCCTCTTTCTTTCATCTTTAACCAAAGACAATGGCTGTCCCAGCAAACACTCATTCAATGAGTCTTTTCTTTGGGAAAGAGGTTATACAAAAGGGAAAAAAACCTTAATCCAAACCAAACATTCTTACTCTATCAAGTTCCTTCCTGCCATTGGTGTCAATGTCTGTTTTCACTAAATAAAGATTAGATATTACTTTCATAGGGCAAATGCAGAATTGGAGAAACATTTTCAATAAAGCCAGTGTATTTGGCATCTCAGGAAAGAAACTTATCCTGCATCCCAGTTCAGTACAACTCTTACAACTAAATTGGTGGAGTTGGGGAGCCAAGATGTGCTATATACCTGAGGCACTATCAAAACTTTTCAACTTGTACATAATATATACAATTTGTGGATCTGCTTTTCTTACATATGGGAAAAATGACAAATATGGCAGATGCTTTGAGAATTTAGTGATCAGTACCAAAACAACAAAGATTTAAGGATTAGGTGCTGTGAGTCTAGGAGGAAACCAGTATAACCAGACAAATCTCTTCTGTCTTGCTTTCAGGACACCTACTAAGACTTTCCCAGTGAGAGGAAATGAGTTCCACTAGGTAGCCCATTGTTTGTAAAGATGGTGCATAAATGCCATTGTAGCTTTTCTGTAATTATAGTTTGTGATGACATGTGATTTTGAAGCATTTCAGAAACTGTGTATCAGCAAATATAGGAAAATACTTTTTGTTAGAAAAGAAAGGTGGTCAATTACAGTTACAGAAATCCAACCATAAAGGAAATTACTCTATCTTAGGTGTTCCTGACTCAGACATATAATTATTGTGTAACAGGCCAGAATCAGCTGTTATTCTGGAGTCAGAAAATTGGGCAGATGAGCACTGCTCTGATGCACTACTTTGCTGGGGTTTCTTTGCCACGTCTCTAGCCACCACCCTTACTGCAGTATGCACTGGCCCCTTGTCCCCTACTGTTTTTTTTAAATGAAATACAACAGCCCCTCCCTTCACTGCAGCAGCAGCCTGGATGTCCCTTTACCCTTCATCCACAGAGGTCACCTGGCTCTGAAGCCTGCCTGTCATGCAGCATGCAGGGACAGAGCTGTGGCTGCCTCTTGACTGTGGCTGAGCAGCAGCGCATTCCTTTGCCAGCCATTCCTGCCTATGTTATCTGCAGAGAGTGCTAAGGGAGGGAAAATGCTCAGCAGGACACATGAGGCCCATCTGCCATGTACCCTATAGATATATTCTAAAGGAGTGTGTAAAAACTGCAAACTATGCATACAAACAAGAAGACTTCCTCCTAGGCAGCTCTTCGTAGTTTCAAAACCCCTGTGATTTTTGGGGTTTGTTTGTATTTTTTTTTATCCTATCTCTTTACTCATACTTTGTAAGAATATAAGGACATCAGAAATAAAGTGTCCAGAAAACTTTGAAAGCATTTTCTCAGTGATAACAATGAAGTTGAGGATCTTCTTCATAATTTCTTGCTTATATTGTAAATGAAATATAGTATCTTAGGTTTTATTCCCCATATAGGAACAGAAGTGTTACCATCGCTAAAACACTAGAATAGGACATTTGAATTAACATCTGCTTGGAAAAACGTAAAGCCTTTCATTCAGTTTCTCTTTATAAATAGTGGCAATATAATATATACTTCTTCATTTTCATACCCTCCCATACCTTCTTTGAATTAATTTTATATTTTCTGATTCTTTGTAAAGAGGAAGAAAATTTGGAAGGCATTGCACATATCCAGCAGTAAAGAGCCATGCCCCAACACTTTTACTTAGATTTATTAAGATTTTATTTAGATTAATGTACATTAAAAATTAGTAGAAATTGGTTTTTTGTGTCTGATCAATCACAAAAAAGCATAATCTACAATTACAGTTATAAAGAAGTATGTGCAGAAGCATGGAAAAAAAAGGACAATTAAAAAATTCCCTGGGAAAAAATATAAAGTCCTTGAGCATCTCCAAAAAGAAATTTTCTCTCTTTATTAAAAGATGATTACATGAAGAACAGGCCTTTCACATTACTGTCCTTAAGAATGATAGAATGATAGAATCATAGAATGGTTTGAGTTGGAAGGGACCTTGAAGATTCCAACCCTCCTGCCATGAACAAGGGCACCTTCTATTAGACCAAGTTGCTCAAGGTGTGCAATCCACGTGAAATATAATCCAAAAGGCTTGCATGCTCCATATACACGATAAATACCACTTCCCCAGCAGCTACATACTGTGCACACCTGCTGTGTAACCAACAAAAGACACAACAACTTCCATGTTCACCAGGCAGGCACCAGCCTCTCTTATGGCACAGAGCCATCCTTCATTCCCAACCCAAATGATATTTTACTGTTTTTCCATTTTTCAGTACCACACAGTCACCGTCTTGAATAATCCAGTGCACTCCACTACTTGTAGGTCTGTGCCAATGCAAGACCTATCCATTCAGAACTTTTCTGGTTTTTTAGCCTCTGAAATATTCACCTCAGCTAATTAAGGACATCATCAATCTTTTAGTAGGGTTCTATGAAGAAAATTTTGCAAAAGGCAAAATCTTAAGAATTTTTAAAAGCAATCTGTTCTGACACTCACTCTGGTCCCTGCTGCAGTCTGTGGTGAAACTTGCCTGAATGTTAATGTGCCCAAATTTCTCTTGTCACAATTTGAGAGATCTAAAAGAAAATAGCAGGAAGGGTCTGAAGTGATCCACTGTTTCAGAAAACTGAAAAGTCCTAGAGAGTGGCCAAGATAAGGAGTACTGGAACTGATGTTCTCCCTAAATATGAGCCTGCCTGCAACTGAGAATAACTACAAATAGTAACTTCTCCTATTAATTTTAGAAAAGCCTTGCACTGTTTTTACTTCTGTGAGAAAGTGCCTAGTCAACAAAAGAGATTATGACAGAAATCTCATGCTTAAAGAGATAATAGATGAGGTATTTAACATGTACAGCATTTGGGATCCAGTTAAATGAGGAATGTAGGCTGCAAATGCTCAAGGGGATCTATTAGCAACAAGGTCCTGCAGTGAGAGTACCCAGCAAGGTAACAAAATCATTTGTAATAAGGGTATTCCTCAGAAAAAATAAATCATTAATGTGTTCCTGCTGTGCTAGGAGTATTCATGACTTATGGAGAGACAGCAGTGGTAACTGGGCTGGAGGAGTAAGACAAAGAGTCCTTTTTACAAGATTGATGGTGTTATTTTATACCAACCAGGTATAGCAGGGAGTAAAACCAATATGTGTAATGACAGCTTACTAGAGAGATTATTTATGCTGTGCCAGAAGATATCAGATGCTGAACTTAAGCAGCCACCCACCAAGGAAGCATGGAGAAAGAGCAATAACACTTGAGACTTAGTTCAGTTTCCAGGCTAAAAAGACGTTTATTGATTTTATATAAACAGTGAGATTTGATGGGTGTTTGATCTTTGAATTTCTCTTAATCAATGTCTGATCATACTGTAAAGATTAGAGTTCATCAGAGGCTTGGCACATGACCCAGAAATCTCAAAATTTTGGAAGGGTTCTGCCTCGGTCACTACTCCACTGTACATTACCAAGGGGAAGAATTTAGTACTAGATGCAAAAAATGCCACAATTTCAGATTTTTTTTTCATAATTTTCAGGCCATATTTCAGAAATCTTTCTGGGTATGGGAGTCCAGTCCCTTGAAAATGAATGAGAGAATTTTTATCAACACTAATGAGCATTTAATCAGAACCTAAAAGGAAAGAAACTAACTGCATATATCAGCTCTTTCTCAAGTTATACTCTTTTGACAGTAAGAGTCTGTGTAATCTGTGACCGACTTTCTTCTAACATACTCAATTTTTCATTGGCTTACTGAGGGATGATGCCCTTTGATAACAGAGAGTTAATGGATTTCTTGGCACTTAGAGATTTTTGAAAATTGTGACTATCTCCTTTGCAGACTGTTACTTAAACTTGTAAATGTTTACTGAATGTCTTTTTGAATCCTCTGAAAGGAAAGTTTTAGATAAGGCATTGTTGTTTTTTGTCTCTGATAGCTTAACTTGGGATTTGCCTTGATGCTGAACAGAGCATTCAGGGGAAAACTAGAAACCTTCTGGACTTTGGAAGACTCAACCTTACTTCTTAGGCAAGAGAAAGAAAAAAACCTTGGTACTCATTATTTTTTACTTCCCTGATGATATATGCAGTTATAAAGAGTTTCATTTGTAAATTCTGGGAAAACAAACAAAAATTTGACAGCATCTCTCACTAGTCCTTTGAAAATGGCCCTGGAAGGAAAGAAAAAAATATTTTTGATTTATTCTAGAAGCTCAGAATTTACATGAACAGGAAATATATCCAGTGATGATATATCACAAGCAACTACCAAAAGCCAGGAAATTGAATCTATTACTTTATGCTTTTCAACATGGGCTTTAGGAATTTAGAAAAGAGTGACTCTCTTTATTAAAAATATGAAAATTTCTCTTTTCCAGTTCCTCTTGAGATTTGGATTTCCTTTTTTTGCCAATGTGTTGTGTTTTTCCTATTCCATTAATTCATCATTCAGTCAGTCAGTCAGTCATAGCAAAATAAATTAATATCTTTTTGAAAAATTATAAACAGAATGAAAAGACGGAAACTTTCAGCATATTCATTAACTAGTTCAATAAGTCCATCTTAGTCCTCTCTCAGGTTTTGCTTCCTGCCATACAGTGGGTTACCTATTGTCTTCACCCCTCAACCACTGCATATGAAAAAGGGATATTACTGAGTAAAAAGATTGATTAAAATACTTTTTGCAGCACCACAGCAGTTTAATATAATTTCTAAACTTTTCTGTTGCAAAAATATCCAAAATATCCAATATAGATTTCTGGTTTGCGTTGATTTCTCCTAAAAAACACCTACAGTTATTTCACATTTTCTAAGAGCTACCTGTGTGTAAGTTTTTCAGCCCTTGAAACAGCAGCTCTGGTGTACTGATTTTAGTGATCATTTTGAAAAGTTGCTTTGGAGCTTCTATTTTCCTTCCTATGTACTTTCTAAATTATTAGTGATGTAACAGCCCAGTGTCTACTTATGAGCTCCTCCATACAGAAGAGTCATGGACACAGGAGAGCAAGTCCAGTCAAGGGCCATGGAGATGATTAAGGAGCTGGAACATCCAGTAAGAATCACAGAATCACTAGGTTGGAAGAGACCTTCAAGATCATTGAGTCCAACCCAAAGAAAAGAGGCTGGGAGCTGGGAGTGTTGAGCCTGGAGAAGGAGCCCAGGCAGATCTTACCAGTGTGTGGAAGATAGCTTTCTTCTCCATGCAGTTTCAGTGTTTCTTCCATCACTGCTCCAGGGCTGCTTGTGGCAGTTAAAAAGTTTAGTGCAGTTCTGAAGTTTCTGAAACACTATCCCATTAACACTTTCTTCTTTTTTTTTGACTCTGTTTAGTCACTCTTCCACTCTGAAAAGTCCAAGACTCTGTGTTACAATAGTCGCATTGAAAAATGTAATATACTCATTTAGTCACAAACTCTTTCTCCATGAGACAGTGTGCTAAGGAATGCCTCTAAGCTCAGCCTCTAATGTTCTGCAAATTCCACAGTGAGAGACAGAGTGGAGATAAATGTAATTGGACCTTATAGACTGGGGGAAAAAAACCAAGCAAGCAGGCAAGTAAGCTGTATATTTTTAACTGTATTACAGGAACCTGTGATCACATGAAAACCTGTAGGCTAAGTGCCTTCTTTTGTATGACTCTTTTTAGCAAACCATTGTTTATAGCTGTATTTGCAATCATATTTCAACAGACCTTTTCTGTAATATGAATGCATGTTCAGGGACTTAAATGGGAAATCTGTTCAGAAGCAATTGCAGAACTATGTCCTTAATGATAAAGCTGAAATACAGCTATCAAAAATAATTACTTTTATATACAGAGGTGAGACTGAATTCTGCACTGCCTTGTACTGTGCAAAGCATAAACCAGACAGCAAAATTATTGATATTTCAGAACCTATCCAAGTTATCTACTATTCATTTTTCATCTGCTTTTGGTTTAATTTCTTAATACTTCTGACAGGAAAGCTGTCTGATAATATGCTGAAGAAGTAACTAATGATCTGTCCTGGAACAGTTATAAAGGAAATTAAAGTTCTACATAGAAGATTCTACAACAAACATTGCTTATGAAAGCAATGGCATCACGGATACTACTGGAGGAACAAGAACAAGAAGAAAAGTACAGAATTCTATGAACAAGAAAAGAGGACTGAAAACATCTGTGGAAACAAGTACCATCTCTACAAATAATATTTTTAATGTCATTTTCCAATTCTTTTAATGTACAGAACTATCTGCTTGAGGCAGTGCAGAAGGGTGAGAATGAATATATCCTCAGCATGCCAGCTGTTGCTCTGCAGATGGATAGGCTATTTTATGCCAGGCACCATTTAGGTTTATAAGAAACCTCTGCACATGATTTTGGAATAGTTGACTCAATAGTATTCCATTGCCAGGAGCAGCAAGATCAAATATACTATCTCAGATTACAATTACCAATTCAATGCACAAGCAGGAATTAAATTTACAGTCAAGAACATCAGGATGCAGAGCCAATAATCCCACCCTATGAAGCCACCCTGCTGTTTTTTCTTAAGCAAACATAAATGGGTAGATTTTCATTAAACTGTTTGGAAAGTGGTAACCTGCCAGATCCACTGATCACACTTGATTTGGGTGGGTGGGCACCTTGGTGAGAAATCTGATTAGTAGGAGATAGTGCACAAGCCTCAGTGAAATGTTTTGTGAAAAGAGACAGCCCTGCTGTGCAATATTGTTGTGTCTCAGCCATGCCCTGCTGGGATAACAGATAAAGCAGGAGTAGTTATAGCTATAAAAATTTACCATATGACTGCAATGCAGCAAAAAGGATTAAACTTCTTTTAGTGACAGCACTCAACTTTAATATCAACATCACCAGAAGGGGAAATTTTGGGGAACAAAGAAAGCCATAATTTTCACAGCTTTCAGTGCTGCTACCAAATACACAGCCCAACTCTGGCATAACCAAGTTCTTGGCCATTTTTGCTTTTTATGTCTGAGAAAATATTTGTTGCATATCCAAATGGTTGTCTGATTGGTATAAGTATGACAAAGTACTGCAAAGGAGTATAAACTTTTGAATACATACACTAGCATGCTGATGTAAAACTATGTCTTGGCTCCTTTCATCTGCATTGTGCTTTTTCTTAAAATAGGGTATATTATGGTGGCAAAGAACAATTTTAACTCATTTTGTCAAGTACTTTGGCTCAATCTCTTTGAACAAAGCCACTTGTTCTCCTGTACTGTCAAACCTATGGTCTTTTGACACACACTTAATTTTTTTTTTAAGAAAACAATACAGAGATAATTTATGAATAGTTATTTTAAAAGCTCTGAATCTCTCTTCTGCTACTGCTCATATGCCACTAACAAAGACAAAGGAATAACCAAGACAGACAGCGCCTTAAGCTCCTATGCCAAATTTTACCTGTTGACACTCAGCATTCTAGGAATATGAGTAGATCAGTGGCCTCTGCCTGAGTTTCCTTCCTCCTTTAATTGGCAATGTATTGTGACATTTACTCTCAAATTAGATCCAGACTAGATGGGAGCAATTTTATAGCCATTATTTTGTTAGGTTCACTCTGAGCAAACTTAAACTTGAGTGAACACTACTTTGTTACTGAAATCCAAAGTGCTGCATCAAGGCAAAAACTGCAGCAAGCATAAAATACTCTTAGACATGTCCATAATTCAGTAGAGACAAAAGGAAATTCATCATTCACTGAAGTGCTGGGACTTTAGTTGCCTAAGGTTGCTGGAGAAAAACTGCTGAGAAAATCCTTGCTGCCTGCGTTCGGCCACCTTCTTGTTCTTACTGGTTTTGGAAATGTTTACCAGGATGGTTGGCTTCACCACCTTCCCAAGGTTCAGAATGAGCTTCTGGATCCTCCTCTCTGTACTTCTTGGAGACAGGGAAGATTTGATTTCTTCCCAACCTCAGGAACCTCCCCTGAGGACCATGACATTTCAAAGATAATTGAGACATTGGCCAGATCCCTCAGCACATCTGGCTGCTTTCCACACAGTCCCAAAATTTTATGTCCAGTTTGTTTAGATGTTCCCTAACCTAATCTTCCTTTTAACAGACTTCATTTTGAATGATTCCACCAGCTTTATTTGTTAGATTTCAAAAACTCATCATCTTCAGTACTTTCTTCCTTTATTTCTGAGCCTTACAGTAGCTTGAGTAAAGCATTACCAATTGTTGGAAAGCAATCTTACTAACTTTTCTACAAAAATATTCAAAATTTCAAACACTGCGGTTGCACTGCTACTGGAACAGAAGTATTAAACCTGTTGATCCAGAGTACTTTTCTTTCAGCTGTGATTTCATATTGGATGTATTCTCTGTACAGTAGATATTAAGACTACTTCTCCAATCTGTGAAAATTTATCTAAGTAGAAATGTATTTAACAAGATATTGCCAGTCTAATAGGGCACAATAGTGACTCGAAATTTTGAAAAACATTGCTATGTGTAAATGCAGTAATCAAGTTTCATGTATGAGACCTTAAGTCTCATTCTATGGAAAAAAATGCATCTTTCAATGAAAAGAAGGAATTGCTATGGTTTTCTATGAGTTAAATGTAAAAGTGTAAGTTCATTATATATGCGTATAAATTTGATTTTTCTTAAATCTTGAAGAACCGCTATAATGTCTAGGCAGCTCTTCATGAAAGAAAATGAAGTATTAGAATATACATGCAAAGTGCTTGTACTTAAAGAAGCTGATTATAAATCTGTAGGTAAGTTTTACAGGTCCTCATGTGCATGGAATATATTGTTTTACCTTCTCATGAATTTTTTGTAACTGTAGTCCACGGGATCTAGAGAGGTCAAGGGATTAATAGATAGCATCAAAACTACTTAGAAAAACATTTCTCAGCTGCTTGGGAGCAGCACGTTTTGTCAGGATTTCAGCACGAAGATGTGCTTGCTGACCTTGGCTGTGTGTCCACCTTGCACTCTGCAGCACAGCCATTTGGCACCGTGGCTGTGAGTGGAGATGTCCCACACCATAACTCTGCAGGACAGGGAGGGCTGCGTGCTTGTGTGCATGCTCGTTGTTATTTCAGTGCTGGCTGAAGGCAGTTTGCAGTAAAAAAAAGAGTTCCATAAAAGCTTACTGAATAAACATTCAAGAAAACTTAGATGAGATAGCTGTAAGCCACTGAGACTCATTTGCACGAGAAAATAAAAACATCTGTTTATTTCTTTAAAAGCACTGCTATCACACGTTTCTCAAGCATATGCTTCAGAAAAACAAAACAATAGAAACCAAAAAACCTGGATATCTGCCATTTCTCATAGCAGTACAATAATTAAATAAAAGCTACATTTTTGTTCTTGGTAAGATAGCATTTTTTTCCTTTTAAAATGTTGTTCTATTGTGTATATTTTTCTGTAAAAATGTAGGAGATAAAAAAACCTTTCAGTCAAAAAGGTTAGCTGTCTCTAGAAGTATTTGCAAACAAAATATCATGAGGACAATTGTGTCATGTTTTCTCAAGTACGTAGAATGTTTTAGGCCAGAATTCGACAAAAATGTAAGAAAAACCATTTTGATTACAAACATTGCAATTCATGTAAATCATGTGTACAGAGCTGCAGCAACAGCTTGCCATGAAAAATTTCTTTCTCTCTTCCACACATTATCTCCCACAGAATCCCCAAGCTCTTGGGACCAAGAGCTGCCACAAACCTGGAAGAGTATAAACACATTTCTCATACACATGCCTCAGTATTTAGATTATTTCACTGTAAACAACTATCACCATCATTTAAGAAATGGGATATTTGAAATAATATTGCAGACAAAAATAATATTAAATAAAATATTGAATGAAATATGTAAGACTTTTTAAAAATCTTGTGATTCAGTTTAAAGACAAGTTTTTCAGACAAGACTTCTTTTATGATATGTATAGGAATCACTCTAATTTTGTATGACTTTCTAAACTAGATCTAACTGACAGTAATGACTGAACATGGAGGTAACCCCATACAGTGATTTCCTTTTCCTAGGAAGCAAAACCATAATTCCTCTAATTGGAAATGACTTTAATAAAATTCTGAATGCTTGATAGATGTGAAAACCATTCCTTAGATATTACAGTATTTTTTTTTTTGCATAGATGTCAGTATTTTACTACTTGAGAACCTTATTTTTTTAAAAATAAAATCACATTCTCTGACAACTTTTCACATATTTCAAAAGTTCCTTCTAAATAGTACTAAGTCAAAATGCAGGAAGCATGAAGAATGCTGTGAGGATTTGGAACACCAGTAGCTTTTTGTGAAGGATGCAATTTATAAAACAGTTTTAATGATGATCTTTAGACAGTAATGATGGCTTTGAAACTGGCTTGTTTTCTTAACCAATTCAAATGCAGAATGGTGCTCCAGGGTACATGTTTTTCTGACCATCTCTTTTTTTAGCCATGAGAGTACAATCAGATTAAAGGGCAGTTTATTTCCAGGACTGATGAAAAACGATGTGCTGATGGAGGATTGTAACACATGGCTCAAAAAATGGGCAAACCTGCTTGCTGAATGAAGCAATGTGTTACTTCATAGCTTATCTTGCTATTCAGCTCTTATTACTCAAAAGGAAGTGTGTCTCCTAGTCACTGCTTGTCTTGAAGACAATGCCAGCAGCAACTGAATTTAGTGGGGAGAAAATTTTGTTCAGTCTCTGGTGCCCTCATAAACAAATTCTATATGTTGTAGTGATCTTTGCCTCTTCATTTTATGGGGTCTTTTAGAAAGAAAACTTTTCTGTTGTGCCATTCAAGGACATGATAGGATTTAATTTGAATTTTGCAGCAAATATAACCTTAGAAATATCAATGGACAAGTGAAGTCTTTAATCTGTTTCATGAGTCTAAGAATACCTTTTACCATGTATATGTATATGTATATATGAGGCAAAAGTACACAAACAGATGTAAGAAAAGACAAAGTTGTACAAAATACTCTTCATCTATCTTAAACATGCAAAAAAACCTGGCTTAGGAGAGGAACTAGAAATAGCTGAACGGCTAGAAACAACTATAAAGTTTTCCGTGGTCTCTACTCAGCCAAACCTCTCTGCTTTTGAGTTCTGTGGCAAAATAAAATATCTTTATGGAAACTCGATTGTATCTTTGTTTGTAGATAGCTATATACTTCTCTGTCTATGAAATGTTTTGGTTTTACTCTCGACCTCAGCTTTGGATATACATATTTCAAGTCCACTC
The DNA here is from genome assembly GCA_013398615.1 of Brachypodius melanocephalos. Lineage (NCBI taxonomy): Eukaryota > Metazoa > Chordata > Aves > Passeriformes > Pycnonotidae > Brachypodius > Brachypodius melanocephalos. Next base: position 22,526,277 of record VZSR01001283.1, on the reverse strand, counting down.
AGTCATCTTAAACATGCATCTGTTGCCATATTCATTAGTAATGAATGCATATGCCCATGTACATTTCTGTTTGAAAATGAGCTCCATTAATTGCCACTGCATGTGATACATGAAGAGAGGCATAATATGTAATGTCTCCTTTGTTGGAACTGTTATTGTTTTTCATATCCAGAAATGAGTGGGAGGGGAAAAGTCAGACCACAAGACATCATTGCATGCCCCTTCGTATCTGGTGTGGGTGGGATGGCAGTAGGCTCAGAATTTTATTGGTCATAAAGCCAGATAAAATATTCTGAGGGAATGACATTAAAGTCCAGTGACATAAAATTCCACTGAGGTAGAGATAACTATGTTGCATTCATTCTAAGGTTTCCCAAAATATCAACATGGACAGGTCTGTAATTATGCTGTAATTAGGTCCCCAACTGTTCCTGTTTTCAACTCCTTCCGTTTCCTACCTAGGAGGTCTGTGAATGCATGGAACAAGAAAAATCTAGTCCAAATTAGAGCAGATAGGCAAAACTTCCAACAAAACAGTTTTCCCAGATGAAAAACACCTTAATTCTTGTGAAATTTCAGTGAAGCAATAATCTGAGTTTTTGTCAGGTAGACGGCTTAGGAGACCAGGACTCCTAAGTTTGTCCTTGCCAACAGCTTCATCATGATTTATTCTGAAGCTAAGAATCCCAAACAATTAAACAGTGAAGCTAGAAGTACAGAACTCTTTTAAGTTAAGCGTAGCAGGTTGACTCCAGATGGCAGATAAGCCCCTCCCTAGTAGGATGAGGGAGAGAATCAGAAAACAGAAATAAGAAAACTTGACAGTAGAGACAGATTAATAGGAGAAGGGCGGAGAGGAAAAAAGCAAGTGATAGAAAAGCAATTACTCACTACCAGCTGACTATGCTCAGTGTCTGAGCAAAGGCTACTTTGGAAAAACTCCCACCAAGTTCTATTGCTGAATATGACATTACATGGACTCTCTGGTCAGCTGAGAAGAGCTGTCCCAGATGTGTTCCCTCACAACCTTTTGCCCATCCCCAGCCTACTGGCCTTTGGTGGCGTAGCTGGAGAGAGAGCCTTGACACTGTGCAAGTGCTGTTCAGCAGCAGCCAAAACATTGATGTGCCAACAACACCGTTTTGGTCACAAATCTAAAATATAGCTCTGTATGGGCTGCTATTAAAAAAAATTAACTCCACTCAATGAGACCCTGTACATTAAGATTTTTAATAAGTGTTTGGCCTTGAATTCCACAAAACCAATGCCTTTTTTTTTTTTGCTAATTTGCCCAGTTTTCATAAGGAAGTGGTGATTGCTTGAAAACAGTGATGGCTTCATATTTACAAATGACTTCTTTTTAATTATAACCTCTCCTTCTTATGCAGGTTTGCCAAATAAGACAGAAGTTAGGAAAACATTCCTATATTTGCAACTTTTACATTTAGATGTTGTATTCTATTTGCTATTTTCTGCCTGCCCTGTGGATCCCCTTAGGCTGCAGGGGCACAGCTGCTTCACCATGGTCTCACCACGGCCGGCAGAGGAATCTCAACTCCAGTGCCTGAAGCACCTCCTGCCCCTCCTTCTGCACTGACCTCGGTGTGTCCATTTTGTTTTCCTCACATGTTCTCACCTCGTCTTCTTCTCTGGCTAGCAAAAAATATACCCACGTTGTTTTGATTTTTTTCTTAAATATGTTATCACAGAGACATTACCAACAACTCTAATTGGTACAGTTTTGGCCAGCAGCATGCCCATCTTCAGAGCCATCAGGGATTGGCTCTGCTGGACATGGTGGAAGCTCCCAGCAGCTTCTCACAGAAGCCATCTCTGTTGGTACCCACTACCAAAAACCAGACCATGCGAAACCAACACACATATTCAATGTGCACCTGCATAACTTGATAGTGTAGAATGGGAAGGAACACAGCATCAGTCATTTCTGCAAAAGTCAGCATGAGGCTTTTGTATCATGGTTTAATAGGATTTAAGTGATGCACTGGCTTTGTACTGGCTTTCATACAGTGGGGACTATGGGTCAGACTCTTAAAATTATGAACCCCTAGCTAGATATAAATACCTAGCTCTTCACTGGAAGTCAAACTTCTGGGGACGTTAGCATCTTATTTATTTTTGTAGGTCTTAAACATCTGGTATCACTTGGCTTTCAGATTTGGGATGTTAAGATTATTGTTTCCTTATCTTAAATCTGAATTAATCCCACTTGAAATCTGGCGAAGGCAGTGGTGGCTATCTAATTTGTAGATAATTCTCCTTAAGGGTTCTTTTACTTTCTGAATTAAAGGCTATTGCACTATGTACCTTCTATGTACTAGTAATACTTTCTATAAGAAAAAAAAATTGATGGTTTGTGTTATTAAAAACTATTTTGTTAGAGAAATAAAGTTCACAAATGTGTCACCAAAGTGTCACAAATACAGCCTTCAGATAAAAAGTTCTGTGTCAGCTACAGATGCATTGCCAGGTGAGCAGCCAATGACATGGGAAGAACTGGTGGGTGGTAAAGTTAGTTTGCTGCCTCACACACCAGCTCAGCTTTTAATTCTCTTTATAATTATATATGAGAACACATTATACAAGCAATCAGGCTCAGGGGAAGTCCTCTTATTTATTATCCAAATAAAGTACATTGACACTAAATAACTATCATGAAGAACTAAGTCATTGTCTCCCACAGGAGAGCTGTTCTTTTATCTTGTCTCAGAGATTGATCATTTCAGAGCCCACAGACAGGTCTCATCTTCTTTACCATGTTTTTTCATTTACATATGCTAATGGCTATTCTGTAGATGGTACCACTTTCCTAAAGCCATTCTTACAGAAAATTAAATTTCTCAGAATTGATTGATGACACAGTTAAAAATGTAACTTTATTAAAAAGTACAATTACTAATATGTGAGCTAACCTTGACAGAAGAAGTATTGCATAAGGAGTAGACTTAAACAAGTGCTATCACAAAAATAAGCAATATAATACATTTATTTTGATCCCTCAGATCCCATACTTGATGAATGAAACAGCTATTCTGCTACTGTAAAGATTATCAGAGTTATTCTCCTCAAGGAAATAAAATTAATCCTTGATTCTTGTAAGTGGAAACATAACTGCCTACTTCAAGTTTTACAGGAGTATTTTAAGCTTTCTGGTGAGGTAGTCATAGATGCCAGTCCAATTTATGTTGTTGAATGAGGAGGAAAGAAACATATTATGCAGAAATGCCTCCTTCACTACTGTGTAATTTAATGTCATGTTTATTTTCTGTGGAAAGTGCTGTGCATTAGGGTTTAAATTTCTCATATACACATCAAAGAGCAGGGAAAGAATAAAGTAGTGTCTGTGTATACAGCCAAATCTTTTACTGAAACTTGTGTGGCCCATACATGGATTTCCAGAATCCAAAGAACCTGTTGGCACAGAGAAGATAAAGTGGCACTACACCTCTTCCAACTGTGATGATTTGCTGTCTACAGTTCCTCGTCCAAAGCTCTTAAGTTGCCCAGCTCTACAGTTGCACAGGGTTCAACAACAGATTCAGCAATGTTTCCTGCTTGACTTTACCAAATGCCAGCTCAGTGACAAACCACAACCATATTTTATTTATGTTCAAAAGCTGAGGTTGAATTTTAGAAGCAAGAAACCATATTACAAGAGATGGGGAAGAGAATGTCCTTAGGAAAAACTGGATAGCATTGTTTAAGAGTCTGCAGTGGCTAGAAAGAAGAGAGGACAGGTTTTAACTTATGCCTAGGGCTTCTACCAATCTAACATTACATCTATATGTAAATGGCATAAATATATTTGAATTAATCAATCCTGAAACAGAATCTCTCAGACAAGGTACTTAACCAGGCTAGTCTTCATGTTCCAAAGGAACATGTTAGTAGGTTTTAATCTTAGAATTATAGAATTGTAGAATGGCCTGGGATGGAAGTGACCTTACAGATCATCTAGTTCTAAGTCTCATGTCATGTACAAGGAGATGAAGATGGGACTGTTTCCATGGTCCTTCACCTGTTCTGTGATAAAACTGGACAATACTTTCCAGAGCTATCCATGTAACCTTTTGTTGTTATTTTTAAAGGCTACACAAAGAAAAAAAATCAACAATTTTCTTATAGAAGATTTTCAATATCTTAGCAGAGAATTGATAGTATCAGGTCATGAATGCAAAAAACTACTTCATATATATTAAAATTTATTGTCTGTTATGTGACTTGCATTGAAAACAGAACTATGGTATCATGCAGTAAAAAATTGCGCATAGTTGCTTTAGGCAGATTTACAGTTAAATCATAGGACAAAACAATAAATTCCTTATATCCACCAATATTATTAGGTATGTTTTACATGTGAAAGGTACATGTGTATGCATTTACACAAACACACACAAGTATATTCTTTATATGAACTTATAAATATATGCACACACATGTAAGTTACTATGAACTGCTTCAGACCAGCATTGAATGGAGGCAGAGATGTAGAGATGGAATTTAATATAAGAAGAAAAAAGGGAAAAAGAACATTTGCTGGGTTTAACTGTTTTCTAATTTGTAAATCAAATCCTAGTCAATGGTCTGGAATATTGAAAATTGCCTGGAGCTTTGGTAGGCAGAACAGAATACCAAGAAGCAGTAGTTTATAGATAGTTTATAGAGCTGGACAGAAAACAAAATGTTTTAAAATTTCCACTAATGGGGGAAAATGTTCTAAGGAATATTTGGCAATTCCTTTCTCTGCTTGCTTTTCTTGCCCATCAAGCTTATTCTTGTCTTTACCATGTCTACGTATGTAAGTGCATGAGTACACACATACACACTAAGAAGATTAGATCACTCAAACAAGATGATAAATCCCAGATACAAGCCATGGATGTTCTCCATTTATACATAAAAGACAACCCCTTGGGGAATCTAGCCACTCTTCAACTGCAAAACATTTAATGGTGCAGAGAGGATGTGGATCTTGATCCTGCAAACACTTAAACATGTGCTGCAGTGTAAGCTGTTAAATAGTCTGAAGAAGTCAAGTGTGTAAAGCTAAGTACATAATTTAGTTGCAAATTGAAGGTTTTAAAACACAGCAGAATGTATTGCTTTTAAAACTTCCATTTTTTTTCTTAGCAATACCACACAAAGTGAAAAGATAATCACAGCTTGAAAATATTTTAGTAGAATTCTTGTAAAACCAAAGATTACAGTCAGAAGGGGCAACTGTCATAACCTTTATGCTCACAGATGCTGAAAAGATGCTGGTGGTCTAGGGATTATCTTCAAATACACAATGCTAAGACTCCAGCTGAACAGCAGGGTGTCTGTTCTTAGCATTGCAGCAAGTCTGGAAACAAGGAGGTAAGAACATCAGAGTCACAGATCCATAGAAGGGGAATTCCTAGTTTTGCAAATCAGCAAATGTAAAAGCTCTAGATTAAGTCTGTGTCATCAAAGAGGAAAGATGTGAGTACAGACTGACTGATTAGATTGCCTTTGCAGAGAGGGCTTAAAGACTGAATGTTTTAACTTCATTAAACATGCTGTTAATGGGTTGTGAACTTTAAAATGACCCTTCATCCCCGAAATACAGATGAGCTGGCTTCTACATATGCAGCAGTATTCTGAAAAGAGAAGCCAAGTTGTTTATTAAGGACTGGGTGGGAAAGAAATGCTACAGAGGACATTGGCTTAAAAATATGTTCTTAGTTCTAAGACTGTTACTCTACGCAAGGCAAATAGCAATCTTTTAGCCTCCACCACATTTCTTTTTCTTGACTGACAGACCCTTTTTCTATGAATAAGTAGAGAAAATGAACACATTTTAAACCCTGTTCCTTTGTAATTTATTAAGCCTGAACCAGTCTAAATACAGCTGAATGAAAGGAAATATTTCATTGTATTAATTGCTTTTACTTCTAAATATCTTCACTTCTAAGTGACAATTGTGTTAGGCTACTAACTAAACAAATCACATTTGCTTTACAACAGTTAAAGAACAGCACTGACCAGGGTAATTATTCTTTTCCTTGGAATGGCATCAGCTTGGAATAGTCCTGGTGGGACACAGTAGATGTGTTTGAGATATATTTTATCTATCAACCTGTACGTGAAGCTTTAAACTGTGATATTTTACATTTTCACAAGGGACTCATAAGCATTAATTTCCATCACATTTCACGGCAGCTTACAAAACAATTTTTTTAACAGGTGTTTGAGGGCTGTTGAAGATATGGGCACTTTTATTATCCAGTCCTTTTCATTACCTTGTTTTTTGTTTTTATATTTACAGACTGTATTTTAAATTCACGATAGTGGATTCTGTGAAAGCATTATATGCAGTGGAGAGCTAAAAACACACAAGCAGGACAGAAAAAAACCCCACTTAATGCAAATTCTTTTCCTAATTATTGGAACTGCATAAAAATGAGATAAATCCAGCAGCCAAATTTTATCAGCACAAAGACATGTAGTTCCGTGGGGCCCACCAGTGTAACAGGGACTATTACAACAACCAATATTTTCCATTCTTTTCAACCTTTCTCCCTCAACTTACAATCAGACATTGATGCAGCTTAACAGTGTAATCTGGCTTTGATTTTACCGGTTTCTTCTGGTATCTTTTATGCTGATTTCATGTGACAGTTTCAGCAATGACATGCTGAATGTATTTTCCAAGCCCCTGGGTGGTCTCTGAGCCATACAGAAAAGGAGTTGAAAACTGAACGGTATTATAGAGCAATAGGCCTAAGAGGAGATCATTATTAATAAGGCACATTTATTTAATTTTATATTTTCATAGCTCAGGCCTACAAAGATGAAGACTTAGAATACCAATAGCAGTAAGCTGCTACACTAACAGTAATTCTGTCACTTCTTAAAACACTGCAGCTTCAAGCTCTTCCAGGTGATGAATTTTACTTAACTTTTAACTGAGGTATGGCAGGAAATAGGTCTGGTTTTTAGCAGCACTAGCCTTTCCACTGCTGACAGAAGAGACATAAGGATTTATGGCTTTGCTCTAGTCACCTATCCAAACCGTCAGGTATTTGTCAAAATCACATTTCCTCATCAGAAAGAGCACAAGCTGCTGACATCTTCTGAATATTTTCAAGTTTGAAGGAGTGTTGTATGATACTACATATATGATGCCTTGACATTAGTAATTATGCAATACTCATGAACTCAGATTATGAATATTATCACTTTTACAGCAAGGGAGATAAGTTGTCCAACAGGTTGGAGCAAATCTTTGCTTAAGGAACACAAAGAAGTTCACTCTTAACTCAGCTGCTTATGTGTTTTCTCAAACACAAACAACACTCTACCAAATGTAACATCAGCCATGATTTCCCTTTGTCAGGACCACAGATGTAACCATAGCTGCTCTGAAGCCAGACAGGTATGGTACAGAAAGGATGCACTTTTAACTGGAAAAAAACACCAAGAAATTATGTTATGAGCATAGGGTTTGGGGAAGGATTACGGTAAAGACAAAGGTCTTCACATAGGTTTTGTAGGAGACACAATTTGGGGGCAGCAGACTCACTACATCTGGTGAAATGAAGTAGTTGGTTTGTTGGGGTTTATAAGTATGTTAATATCTCAGTCTAGATTTTATTGATGAAGTTATTGTTTTATTTATTCTTGTTCTGTGTAGTCATTGAAACAAAACTTGTATCATAAATTAAAAAAAAAGCCACAAGGTTTTATTTGTCCCTCCACTGAACATCTGGGTTTCATTCTCAGATCTACTCATGATCTATTGCTAAAATAACAAAACTGAGATGATTAACAATATTAAATGTCAGAATACAGAAGTTAATTTTTTTTATCCTTACTCAAAACTCTGTCTCTGTAAGCCATTTAATTACCAGGTTCCATCCAGTCACATCTGGGTGCCAGAATAACATTACATTTAATACAGTTCATATCAAAATTCCTAACTATAGAGGAAGAAAGGTAGTGAAACAGAATCTTGTTACAGTAACATTGAGAGAGTTGCCAAAAGGACATACAATTTAAAAAAAATTACATAGAATTTACTATAGTTATGCTGCCAATAAAATGAGAATTAATATTTTAAACAAACATAATTTTTTTCTGTATCTCTCAGCATAGCTTTCCTTTCACAACATTTCTGTTCCTTCCTATTGTTAGCTTAAGAACTGGAGGTATAGATTCATGAGTCAGCTAAGGTTCCCCATTTAAATCTGGCAATGGTTAGGTAGCAGTTTACCTTGTAATTTTACGCAACCCTTTTTTTGCATTTCTACTCTTTACTAAAGATTAAGAGCATCACAAAAGTCAAACTATATATTGCTCAATACCAGTGCCTGAGAGGGACCAATGGTATCCTGCTTAGAGAAAACACACAAGTGAAATAATTCCTTGTCCTCTTCTCACTTTTGTCCAATCTGATGCATTGGTTTTCCTGAGCCAGACACTGTAGCTGTGTTTAACACTTCTTCATGTCTAACACTTTGTCAGATTAATAGCCCTCAATTCAGTATAATTAATTTAGCACCAGGCTTTTAAATCTGGTATATTACTGAATTAATATTTTAGTGGACTTTCAGATTTTTTGATTTTCTAGAAATCAAATTAGCAACACTACTTCACATGAATTTGTAAAACAGTTTTTGAACACTTTGTTCACTTTTTAAAAACGAGGTCTGTGCTTTGTTCCTGTATCAATAGACTTCTATCAGATCAAGTCATGCTCCATTTTTTTAAGCATAATAAAAACCAGTGGTGTTAACCTAAACATTGAGATGGCCAAACCATCAGAGGGAAGTTAACAGGGCACCACACAGCAATTGTCCTTCCAGTTTCTTCAAACTACAGATGACAAAAACCATTTTCATAATTTGCTGTGCCAAGAAATTTCTATCAGTAGTGAGATATCTTACTCCTATCCAAGAAAAAGATTTCATTTTATCTGGGGAACTGACAGGAAACATATTTTCCATTAGAGTAAGGCAGGGAGATCTGTTTTCCTCAAAATACTTGTTTAAAGCCTCAGCAAAGCCCAGTGGGAGGGGGAAAATCACATCTGCTTCTCTCTGTGAGGACACTTCTGGTTTTCTTACTGTTTAAAGATACACATGAAAACAGGCATGCTGGGTGAAATCCACAGCAAAAACCAGTGGAATTTCACTCAATAAAGCTAACTGATAATCTGTGCTTCTGCTCCTTTAGAATGCATCTGTTCTTACTGTCCCATCCTATATTAAGTCAATAAATAATTGCCTTTCTCTACAATGCAGGGAATGGCTTATGGAAAGTCACAGCCTAGCTCAGTGTAGTAGTTAAAGCTGAGGAACCCCTCTGTCTGTGCTTCTTTCCTTCCATGATCCTCAGCTGTGAACTCCCTCCTTCAGAGACCACAAAGACCTTTCCATAACACAAAGACAAAGAATGTGCTTTTCCTGGTTTGGTAAATGCATCTTTTTCTTACAAGGCCAGCCACAGGTTATTTGTTTTCATATTCAGTGTTCTCAAATAGCCATGGATTGTGTGCAGGGTGTGCCCCTTATCAGGGGGGTCATGTCTGTATTTGGACACAACCAAAGGTGGCTGCTCAGTGACCTTACTGACTCACTACCGAGGAAGCTGTTCCCACATATAAAGTAAAAGCTAGGAGGAGAAATGATAGGCCCAGAAAGAAGGAACACAGTTTTTAGCACTAGGCTATGGGATTCGGGAGATTTTTAATCCCCCTTCTTCTTGTGGGATTTTACTAAAACACATTTTAACACATCTACTAAAACACATTTTATTGTCTACATGATCAAAGCTTTTGGTACTAACAAAATCTGAGAATTTGAGAAAAATATTCATTATTTGTTTCTCATCTGCATAGGTTACATATTTAAGAATATTTTTTCTCATCTGCATCTTAGAAGACCACATGACTTAGTCAAGATTTTACCCAGTAATGTTAATTCTTATTTCACAAATATTAGAAATAGTGGTGCAAATACAAATAGATGAAAGCCAGTAAGACTGAGTATGAAGTACACCATTACCTGTGAGATCAATCTTTTGCACCTTACTCAAGTAGCATTTTTTCTATATAGGGTAAAGAATTAATTCTATGGTGTCCTATTTCTAAAAATTGCTACTAAGTGAGCTGTACACATACAAAGACAAACTGCATGGGAGACAGAAAGAGATTAAATAGTAGTTGAGAATTTTATCATACTCAGTTTAGCAATGTTATTATGTGTCAGTGCTACATTTTAGTATGAATAAAACAAAGATTTTTCCATTAATATTCCACTAGCCAAGGGACTTCCCAGAACACCAAAATATTCTGGCAAATTCTGAGTAAATACAGCTGACAGATCACGAACTAAGAATATAAAAATACTTGAGAAAAATAAAAGAGTAAGTGGTTGATCCAAAGATGATTGAAGTTAATAGAAAGCCTAACAGTGATTTCATTTGACGCTTATTAACTCCTGGAGACAGATCTTCCATCATTTACATTAACTCTTATACTGCTTATCAAAATCAAGTTATGTAAGGTTTTTAAACTGAAGTCCTTTATGCATAAGTCAAATATAGTATATACAAGAGGTCAAATATAAAAGAGAATTAGGGACTAAAATAGACTAAAGACGTCATTACTTCTGAAAGTTAAACAGACTGTCAATGCTGAGTACATTTACATGGCAGTTTAAAAAGTACCCTCTACAAATTTTAAAAGCATTTTGGAAAACAAATGTCACTCAAAAGCCCCTCAGTTTTCTGAAAAAGCTGCCAGCAGAATAAACATGAGTGAAGTTAACCTCTCGTGATGCTGCAATACTAGCCACAGAATGACCAAAATTAATAAATGCGCATGACCATTACCTATTCTCTCTTTCTATTTATTTGGTGTCAAAGATAGGAAGGGGAATAGAATCAAACATCTCATCCTGAACTGGAACTGGCAATGTATCTTAGTGTGTCATCCTATGTTTTAATGATGTTTCAGGACATTAGTTTCAGAGCTGTTAAACCATGTTTTTAAATCAAATGAACCTTAGCCAAGTTAAAAGTCACACAACCTACAATTTGAAGGAAAGACTGGAATTTGACTTTAAGGGCAGAATTGATTAGACAAAGAATGTTAACAATTTATTGCTTTGGAAAGGACGAGTTCACCTACCATCCACATATATGAACAGGCACAAGCAAAAAGAAATTATTTTTACAAAGAAAGAAGTAAAAAGATTAAGGGGCAAATGCAAGAAAAGTCATCGCTATCTGATACTTTTGGATCTGCCCAGGCCTGCAGGCTATCTCTCAGGCATCTGCTCCTTACAGGAGGGGTGTTATCTGCTGAAGGCAACTCTTTCTAAACATTCAGCACTCGGCAATACCGCAATAACCTTTGAAGCTTTGCAGGGAAATTTCTCCCAGCTTCCAAGTTCTGCTCACAGCTTTATTTGGAGTTATCATCCATGCTCTGTCTCTGCACAGATAACAAATACAGCAACATAGATCTACAGGGCTTATTCAGATTTACCTTGCCTTACACTGCAGACATGCTTAATGGTACAGACTGAAAGATTCATTTAAGAAAGACTTCCATTTGTACTCAGCTACAGAGTTGGAAAGAAAAGTTGGAAATAATCCTAATTTATAATTAATTAGATATAATGGGCAATTTTAGCTTAAGCTTAATCAGATTTTTCTCTAAGTATTTAACTGAATTTACAGAACCTGGCTAAGAACTTCTGAGTGTCAGAGCAAGCAAATCCCTAAGTGTCAGAGCTGTGGATTCATTGTTCAGGACAGCGTCCACCTACCCAGCTACCTTCAGCTCTCAACCTCTGATTCCACTCTCTCCTGCCCTACCATTCACACTAATTACTTGTTATTCCAAGCAGCCTGCCACAAGTACCGCCTTTCTTGTAGGTGATCCCCTTAATTGCCTACGAGTTGAGGGTTTGGATACAACTAGAAAAAACATTTGTGGCTTTGTCTAGAGACAACTTTTAAAACTCAAGGTGATTTTTCATTTCCAGTTTAAGCCTGAGCAACTACACACACCTATTGGTACACATTTTAGCAAACACTGCTGATTGTTTTTCTCAACTTAGTTACCTAAAATAGTCTTTAATCAACCTGCTATGCTCTTGGCTGCTGCTCACTCTGGACTGTTCCCTCAAATGCAATGTGAGATAATGACATCTTGTTAAATAATGTATAGACATGCACTTTGTTTACATTAAATTACTGATCTAAGGTGTACTACTACAAACATCCCACTGGCATGTTAGCAATAGAAGTGTCAGATGACAAAGTTGCTATGTTGGCCATGCTTATGAGAAAATTCCCTTTTTCCCTTGGACATTTTTTCTGGGGTTCCTGTTACCCATACACATATGCTGGAGCTGCAGAGTCATGAACTTATGCAGATAACCCTCAAACCAGAACAATCTAGTTGCAGATCCAAGAACTTAGCATCAGCAGAGCTGCGTTCTTTGTTACCTGAATTTTTTAACTCTATTCTGAGCATTGCCCAAGTTGTGGTCCTTGTCATCCAACACATCCTTTTTCTTTGATTTATCATGATGCTCTTCCCTGCCTTATGAGATAGTCATGAGTCAGCAAAAGCACTTCTGCTCAGGCTTTGTTCAAATAATTAATTTAATTTATTCATAGACAGGACTTCAGAATCCACCTTAAAATAAGTATATATTCAAAAGCTTTACTGACAGGCTGAGATTACTAAATTCTAAGTTAGCTTTGGAATAATTTTCAAAATCAAGCTTAAATCTCTCTTTCTTCATTGTTAATCATAAAATTAATTCTGTGAAATGCTGCTTTGTGCTGCAGCATCGAAATGCTCCCTAGAATTGATATCACCACTCCCTATGTAATGTTTTCAGTGGAATATTAAGTAATGACTTAGACTACATAACCTTGATAGAATCTTAAATTCTTCATTCAACACTCTTGGTTTTCCCCCCAAACATCCTGCTGTTTAATAATATACACATACAAAATTACGATTTGACTTCACATTCCATTGTAAATGAAAGGGGTGTTTTCAGCAGTGCAACATAATTTTACCTAGCCTATGATTTACTTAATTGAAACTATGGAAGTTACTGACACAAACTATCTGAAATTTAACCTGCTGGAAAGCCCTATTCTCCTATTATAGTGGGACTGTCCTAGAATTACTTTTGTTTTCCATAAATTCACTGTCACTGACACAACTCTGTTACCACCACTGCCAAGTACTACTTTGGCAAGTTGTCAGCTCTTTTAACCACAATATGCTTTTTCTCTGCTGTCACTGTAAGAGGCTACAAGGCTGATAGTAGCAGAGGGAGCTGGCAGAAGAAAAGCAGGCTAGAAAAGATGAAAGGTGCCTGTATTGCAGCAGCCATTACTGCCACCTCTTTCTATCCCCTGAATGATCCATGACAAAAGGTGTTAATCCTCCTGTAAATACCACTCCATCATGACTAGCAGGGTTCAAAGAAGTCGCTCAATGTTTAAATTTTGTCAAAGCTTCTCACATCTCTCTTTCTAGGTCTTGACTTAGTAACTTGTTTTGTAAAATACCCCTTTCTTTCCTCATGTTTTCTTTATGAATATGTGATTTGGGAAAAAAGAGAAATAAAACCCAAACTAGTTTCAGACACATGCAGCATTTCAGGATAAAAGTTTGTCATACCTGCTGACAGATAACCAAGAGAGTCAAGTAAAAAATTAGGAAAACTTATTGTTAAAACTTCCGCCAATCTTTAGGAGAAAAGTGTCTGCCTTAGACAACTGACAGGAATCCAAGACACCAGATTCAATTCTCGGGCTGTGCCAGTGATTCCTTTTAAAAATTCACAGCCGTCATAGAGCTGAACTGTTTCTGGCATTGAAGAAGCTCAGGGTATGTGAGCAAAAGAGGACTGAGGTTACCCCAACAATTCTGCTCTGCCTCTGCCTTGACTCCAAGCCCTGATATTCTCCTCCTGCAGGGAAAGCTGCTCTGCAAAGAGCCATCCAGGTCAGTACCCCATGGAAGCAGTCTTCACTGACCCTTGTAGCCTAGTAGATGTTCAGTGGATGGCAGTAAGGTGTGATTTAGTGTCATCAACTTTTATTTTTTAGACTTAGGCCTACATATGCTGCAGAGAATGTGAAACATTTCTGTGGCCTGCTGTACTGCTTGGTGCGTATAAAGTAATTCAATGACTGCACAACCTCACACCTACAGTGGGAATCACCAGCACTGACAATCTTAAATGCTGACATTTGTCCTGCCCTTTGACAGGACAGGCTCTGAGAAGGTGCATCTCTTAGCAGATCTTGAAGCTTGGGCTTTTGCAACTGTTAAATATTTGCTAAACTCAGTCTGCATTAATGGTACCGAAGATTACATATAGCAAAGGTTAAAGAAATACAAAACACTCTTGATGATCTGTCGAAGGACCACTTTGAAAACGGCTCTTCTTCAGCATTTTACTGTACATCAGGAAATAAATACAGTTCTGACTTGGAGGGCCACAGGACATTGCTCAAATCCCCGGCTGTGGCGGCCCCAGAGCCGGGCCCGCAGCCGAGTCGGGCCGGGCCGGGCCGGGCCGGGCAGGGGGGCGGGCCGAGGCCCCCGAGGGAGGGGCTGCGCGGAGGAGCAGGGTGGGCGCACGGAGCGGCCGCAGGCGCTGGGAGCGAGCCGGGTCGGCAGCGAGCGCGACTGGGAGTGTGAAGAGCGGAGCGGAGCGGGGCCATGCCGGGGGCCGCCCCCGCAGCCCCGCGCCTCTGGCTCGGCGCGGCCGTGCTGGGCTGGCTGGCGGCGGCCGGGGCCCGCCGGCGAGGTAAGGGAGCCCGGGCACAGAGAGCGGGCCGGGCACCGCCGGCCGCAGGTGAACGAGCCCTAGGGACGGGGGCGGGCGGCTGCGGCGGGGCAGAGACAGGGCCGGGGGCTCCGCCGGGCCCCGCATCGCCCGTCGGCCGGGCAGAGGCTGCGTGCCGCAGGTTTCACTGGAACAGGCTGAACTTTATACCTGCCAGAGTAGGAACTGTCCTTGGCACAGCGCACTTGCGGGGAAAAGCTGCCATGGGGTGCTCCAAGACCAGGAGTGCTGGGTCTCCCACCTTCTCTTCCTGGCGCTATTCTGCGTGTTGGAGGAGCACAGGCAGTGCCTTGGCACATCCTTACCTGGGACCTCTGCTAAACCCGTGTCTGTATAGTTTCAAATTTCGGATAGAAAATCTACATCGAGTGTAGATACAATAATATATTGCAATGAGAACTACTAGGAAACATCATATAAACATATATTTTACACTTTCATAAAGGTTATGCAATTATTTACTACCTTTGCAAAGCACCTCGTAGAATGTGAACAGAAGTGGTTGAAAAATGTTTTAACACCCAGGTTATTTGTAAACATGTATTAATTTTTGTGTGTTGATTTGATTTTCTTCATTGGTCCATGCATAGGAGTCACCATGTTCCTATTCCATGGGATTGCAATACTGTCATTGGTGCAACATTTTCGCTCATGTTCTTTTATAGGTCTCATCAAAGAAAATGGTATTTTTTAGGTAGTTACAGTAATTTTTGTGTTCTCCTTTAAAAGTGTTACTCTAAAAAGGTGTTCAAGGATAACTTCTTCCAAAAAGTGAACTTTTTTCCTATTTTATTACTTTGGAAGAGTTTGGATCCACAAATACTTTTGTTAAATTCAGTCACAGTTCTAATTTCTGTCTTGGGATGTTGGTATACTGTGTCCTTTGCAGTCAGTAGATGCAAGAAGAAGCACATTCACGCTCACAGTGGGCACTTACTAAAGACGCTGTTAGTTTATCGGTGGTTGTTTGCCAGACCCCAGCCTTTGAGCAGCAGGACACATACACTCATAAGCTATTTGTACTTGAGGAACTGGATCGCCAGTGCTGCCATTCTGCCCTTGCCTGTCTGTACTCTGCTGTGACTCCTTTTCTCTTCTCTACTCCAGTTTGTACCCAGCAATCCTCAGTTCCTTACTGTTCCATTGGGTTGGAAACATTCTGGACAGGTGGAAAATCATTGACCCCTCTTTGCAGATGGATGGAATAGAGATGTGAACAGCAAGTTGAGAAGCCCTTCCTTTGTGGAACTCATTTTCCACTCGAGTGCCTCAGAGATAGTCATCAGGAGCCAATTCATATCTCTTTGTGGCAAATGAGTTCCTGTGTTGACTTCAGAAACCTCTTTGACTTTTGGTTAAAGTTAAGGACCTATTATGTGGCTCAGTTTACAGCAGCCATGATAGAAACCTCAACGTGTTTGCAGAGATTTCATCTGTATCTCTCCCAAAAGGCTCATCCTCTAGCACAAGACTATCCATGTGTTCAAAATGATGTGGTTTAGAGTCACACTTCCCAGTATCCATCAGGACCAAGGAAGTCTGGGATAGATCAAAGCAAAGCACACTGCACTAATCCTGAAGACAGCCAGGAAAAAGCAAATATGGAATCAAATTCTTCCTGGTGTGCAGAGACACAAGTTGAAGAGCAGTAGAGAGCCATATGCAGTATATATAGGGTGTTTGTGGAAAGAAGCACAGAATATGATAAGCAAACTCAAATATTAGGGAAATAGCTGCATATTTTCCCAGGATGGACTGCTTTTTTTCAGCAGACAGTGTGTGATATCTGGACCTCCAAACAGGATTGGAGAGTTAAAACTTTCTAGAAACAAGTCTCTCCTATTGATAACCTTTTGCGTGTATCTCCTCTAGTTGAAGTGAGAACACAGGTGTGTGAGAACACAATCTACAAAGGACACTGGATATCGTGGTCTTATTTCTCAATTATTCATTTGTGTGTTTTAAAATTGGAATTTCACTATTCTATTGCAAATATTTAAAATTAAGGTTATTAAATCACTAATACACTTAAAGGTCTATAAAAATAATTTAAAATAATATTTCCATATAGATGGAAAAGTTTTCATCAAGAACAATAATGAATAAATGCTAAATTTTGTTAAGACTTACATGACTTTCTGTTTTGTATCAGAACATGTTAGGATATTTTGTGATTGTGGATGAAGTCAAGTCGCCAGTAGTGCAGAAATTTCCCTAATTTAATGTTCCTCACATCCTGGACAGAGCTGGTGGGTCAGCCTGCCTTGTAGGTAACCTTCCTTAGCACTTCAAACTTATCAGATCCTGTTTTCAGTTCCTTATAATTTTGTCAGATTTGAATCATCGGGAGGCCTACAAGATGGAGAAACACTATTTACAAGGGCATGTAGTGACAGGGCAAGTGGTCATGATTGCAAACTGAAAGAGAGTGGGTTTAAATTAGATACTAGAAAAATATTCTTTCCTGTGAGGGTGGTGAGGCACTGGAGCATGTTGCCCAGAGAAGCTGTGGCTGCCCCATCCATGTAAATGTTCAAGGTCAGCTTGAATGGAGCTCTGAGCAACCTGGTCTTGTGAAAGGTGTCCCTGCTTGTGTCATGGAAGTTGGAACTATATGATCTTTAAAGTCCTTCCCAGCCCAAATTACTCTATGATTCCATAAAATTCCTGGGTGTTAGACACAGGCCAGGCTTTTCTGGAGCATTTCACCAAAATCAATATTCATCATTCTGAGAATAATATTTGAAAGAATGCTTATATCAAAATCTATTTTTATTTAAGGTATGCTGAATAAGGAAATCATTATTTCATTGGAAAATGTGGCCAACTCCCTCTAAAATGCTTCTGGTTGGAGCAGATGTATGCTACAGGGGTAATGTTTTTGCAGAGAACATTATGTGAAGAATGACATTAATTTTTTGTGTGTCCATAAATATGATAATTTAGTTGTTTCTGTTGTTGCTGAAGTTAGACAGCAGTTCAGTTACATTCAGGTGTGTAGAAAAGTTGTTTTTATTTGTGCTGATGATGACAGTTATTTTGCAGAATGAAAAAGAGAAAATAAAATCAACAGTACTACACAACGTAAGATTGCCAAGAAAAAACTATGGAAATACTAGCATACTTCTAGAAAGGAGAAAAGGATACACTGGATTCATAAAGAGCTGGATGGCCTTTTAAAGTGATATGCATAATAATAAGAAACTTATAATTTGATCTTTAGTAGGATTTATAGCCCTATTACAAGTGACTACAGTCAGCTGTTTCAAAGATCTATCAAATGATGATCTAATTAAACTGTAGAGGAAAAGAAAATAAAGACTTGTCTCATGTCTAGCCTGATTTATTAATGGAGAAGGTAACAGATATTAATTGTTTCAGGAGTGATTCAGTTACAGGAAAGAAAACTAATGTGAGTGCTGTATGAAAGGGAGAATTCCAGTGAAAGATAGAGGACAGGAAGAAACTTTCATCATGGTTCATAAACTGCTTGTGCTGTAGCTTGCTTGGAACACATTTCAATAACACACATGAGTGACCTGTTATTCTTCAAGGGCTTTTCTTTAAATTCCAGTGAAGGGTAAGTTCCCTGTAAGGTCGAATTGTATGGACATGAATAGCCTACAGGCTACGACAGGAAACGCAGAAACACAGTGGTGGCACAGTCAATCACACTGACTTCCAGCTGCCCTTAGAGGATAGAAGATAAAGCCATTGTTACCTGCCTGGGTAGCCTAAAGCCATATCAGATTAAATCTTCAGTCTTTGAAAGACTAGGATTCTCATACCGTGCTGAAAGAGATAAAGTCTATTCTTTCACTAGGGCATCTTCTCCATTTAAAGGTGGGCAATTACCTGATTTTGAAACTGTTTTAAATTTGTGGTTATCTAGAATGACATGAAAAATGTGGAAGATAGTAAACTATCTTATATTAGTAAACCAAAATGTTTCTAATCAGTGACACAATTATACCATGAAAAATATGGGACAAGTACAGACAAACCTGGGACCAAAAGCTGGAGATCAGAGCATTCATATTCAAAATGTAACATTAGACAGTTTTGCTTACAGCTGCATCTTTAAATTCAATAGTAGCATAATAAAGGCAAAAATTAAGATGCACTGTATTATCATTCTTATAACCCAAAATTCTGTTCACAGTTAGCATCAGTCGGTATCCATTCCTAAAAGCAAAGTAAATAGATAGGTATATTTTTAATGTTCACTTACTTTATTTTTTCCTTTCTTTAACTTCCCAAGCACATTCCTGAAAAAGAATGACTATTCAGTATGTTGCATGTAAATATGCCATTAGCCAGAACTTCTGTTATCACTGTCTTTGACAGAAGTCAACTCACTTGCCAGATCAGACTCAGAAATTCTGGCATTCTGCTTTTTTTCTAAATGATTTTGCATTACAAAAAATAAATTAACAAAACCCCCTGTGACAGACTTCTTTAGATCCTGATCCTTCATTTTATCCATCAGAAAATTTGAGAGATTTTTTGAGAACACAAGGTCCCTTAGATGTCAAAAATATGTTTGGCAGTTGTATTTTCTTTATGATAATTTAGTATGTCATTCATGCAAATTGACTTAAAATGTGTAATCAAGTATCTACCCATTTTAATACACATTTTTGCTGTGTTCTGCATGTATACATGCAAACTGCGTGCAACTATGCAGCTATCTCTCATCCATTTGAGGGAACTATTAATTTCCTCTAGAAGAATTCTGTAAAGTGTAATCTATTCTGAAAAGACCTTCGGATAAACCTTACTCCTCTTGAGGTAAATTTTTTATATTCTCGTATATCTGACACCCTATTTATATTCAGGTTTCATAAATATATCAATGGAACTAGAAAAATCAAAATCCAGGTAGATTGTATAAACATATTCCTTCCCATTGGTTTTCCATCCAGGATAAATGCCTATGTGATTATTAATGCATTTATTGTTCTCTGAAAGAAGGAAAGTTATGACATAATGAATTGTATTAAATTTCAGAGTGCTAACATGCAAAGTTGTTGTTACTAAGACTTCAATATATTCTTTCATAAAATTAGTTTCGCATGATATTGCAATGTATCTTTATTTTCCTTTAAAAATGCTTAACATCTTTTCTAAAATACTAGTTAGGCATTCCATCTTCATGTTGGAAATACTCTTGCTCCACAGTTCTTGAATGCTCTCCTGGTGGACATCAGGTCCTGCAGAGCCCTTACAGAAGCGTGGATTTTGATTCATCCCACCTCCAGCAATCAGCTATTCAGGATTTAATTTGTGACCATTCTTTAACACCAGGATGGTATCGCTTCATGATTTTTGATAAGCCTGCTGAGATGCCAACGAAGTGCGTGGAGGTATTGTTACAAATAATTTCATTCTGAGAAATAGATATTCTGGTGAAGAATTTTTCAGTAGGATAGGTATAATAAGAAAGAGTAAGATTATGGAGACTAATGTGAAACAATACAAAGTTCCTATCTTCTCTAAATACTCAGTTATATTAAAATGTGTTAACTGGAAAATGAAGTCTTAAGCATTGCATATTTTACACTGAGTGGCTAATAGCAGAGGATGATAAATTAAATCCCTTTTAGAGCACACAAAAACTGTAATTTCCACTCAGTGCTAAAGAAATTTTCTCAGTGGCAGCGTAGCAAGGCTGTCATGTTGTAAATCTGGAGCTGTGTGATGGTCAGCGTGTTGGGAAGGCCATCTGAGAGCAGTATACAGGCTTGCAGCCACATGAACCCAGTAATTGTGGAACTTTTAAAGCCATCATGTCACAGAAAAGAGATTACTACTAAAGTGACTTGAACTAACAGAGCTAATTGAATATTAATTGCCTTGCCATCTGCAAGCCTCCAAAGACTCAGTAATTACTTGAAATATTTAATACTTCATATGTCTAGTTCTTTATTTCAGAGCTTATTTGTAGCTTTATTTTGGAGCTCTGTTATATTCTAAGGAGATCCATCTTTTTAGTTTCCCCTTTTAAAAACATTTCCTTTGTTAAAAAAACCTAAAAATGTCATTAGAATATTGTAGCCTTGATTTTTCTAATGAATTGAAATTTCCTTATCACAGTCTCTTAAAAATAAGCTAAATTCTCATCAATTAAGTGCTTTTAAATGAATACAAAACAGTTCAAACATACTAACACATCAGCTGCCCACATCTCTTAGAAGAAATCCAGGTTAGTTGAGCCTTCAGTTGATGGCGAAGGGCAGATAAAAGGTGACAGCTTTAACGTCTTTAGTTGATACTCAGTGTACTTCTGCTCTACACTGTGCTTGCTGTGCTCTGAAAGCATCCACACGGTCACTTACTGTAGGTTAATGGTGCAATGTAGCTCCCTAAGCCGTAACACAACTGAGCTTTTCTGAGCAAAACACTCAGATGTGGCTTACAGTTAAGTTCTTCAGGCACTAAATTATAACCTATCTTTAGGAACAAATACAAATTCTCTAGATTCAATGAAGGACTTAAGTCTTTTGTGTGCATTTGTATTCAATCTTGAGGAGGAAAGTCAGCCATCCCTCCGTTACACTGGCTGAACTTTGCTAAAAGCTCATGCGAGAAATTAATTACATATGTACCCTCGTAAAAGCACAGCAACAGTTTGATGTAGCATTAACCATTTCCTGGTGTTTTTTTCTGGTGCTGAAGATGAATCACTGTGGAACTCAAGCCCCTGTCTGGCTGTCTCTGAGGGAGTCAGAATCCATGCCTGGCCCTGGTGAGATCAAGCAGTTAACAGCTTGTGCTACATGGCAGTTTTTCTTCAGCACTTCAAAAGACTGCTGCCTTTTCCGAATCCCTGTCAGGGTGAGGAACTGCGGAGATTTCTTTGTTTACTTATTACAGCCCACCCAAGGATGCATGGGGTACTGTGCAGAAGGTGAGAAAATGCATGCTCTAACTCGGCTAAGTGTGCGTGTATTTGTAAGCGTTTTTCTGATCTATATCTGTCTGGTATTTGATGGAGTGGAAATGCAAGGAAATAGTTTTGCTAAAATTTCTTGCAAACCTTCCTTTTAATATTGATCTGATAGAAGAAATGATCTGAAATGGTGAGCTGGGTTCACTTCACCCCTCTTAAACTTACATGTAGCATTTGACTAATTTTCAAGGATCAGAAACTTAAGAATTGAAATTTTCCATATAAAGAGGTGGGGTTATAAGACACATCTAGAAGTCAAAATTCAGTGTAATTCGTGACTGAATTACACTGTCCAGATAGCTGTCACTGGACCTGCATAGAATTATGTATCAGAAAGATTTTGTCTTAAAAACTTGAGCAAACTGTGTTTGTATGAATTATTATTTCACACTGTTAGGAATATTTTTGTTGTTGTAATTCTTATCATTCTTCTGGAGCATATACATGTTGTTGCTAGAAGAAAATTCAACACAGAAATGCTCTACTGATACACATTTTACTAATACTATGAGAAAGGAGACCTTTTGCAGTGTCTCCTATTGTCTTGGGTGCTCATGCTGCAAAAGTATGTTCTCAGCTCAAAACTTCAGTATTTCATTATTCATGGCAGATTTTTCAGATAAGCAAGCCAGGGTTAAATCCTTACAGTTATAAATAATGTGAAACAGTGACAAATTACTGTAGTAGCAAATTCTTACTAGCTCATATAACACACCATTATGAAAACACTAGCAGTATTTTTATGCATCACATGCTATATTACTTGGCGTCATATTCTCTGTTACTGACTACTTTCAAAAGCTTAGTAGCAAATCTATCAGTGGGCTTTCTGATGCCTTGTTGGCCCATCATTATACCTTTAGATCCAATTGTTAAGCCATTCTGCAAGGGTTCAGCAAGTGTCTGAAACAATGAAGAACTCCTGCACAATAGGACTTGCATTTACTTTGGATCCTAGTACTTGATGAGAAAAGAAGATAAAAAACCATAGCTAGACAACAAGCTAGCAAATTTTTACTACCTCAAAACAAAGCAGGCAGAAAAAGCATAACTTTTATTTGCCTCTACTGAACACTGTAAATCTGAAACACATCTTGAGTTTAAATGCACATATTTAAGATGATGATGTCATGCATCATGCATCATGAAGTGCATCATACTGTTGTACTGCTTTTTGTATCTAGGCTGCCAGGTGTACTGTGTTTTCTCTGTAACATTTGACAGCTGTAAATACTTGATGCAAATTTTCAATCTGTCCTCTATATGCTAAGGAATTCAGACATTGTACCACTGAAGCTTGGACCTGCAAAGTCTACTCTTCATTCTTTTTGGTGGATGGGATTCCGTTGCTGCTGCCCTTCTGATGTAGTTTGAGTGACTAACTGGCATTTTCATGTTTAAGTCAAGTTCCACTTATTTTTCTATAGGATTCAAAATACAAAACAATAGCAGTGCACAAGCACTTTTTCTTAGGCTTCTGTAGGAAGGGTGATTTTTTTCAAAGCAGGTC
Organism: Brachypodius melanocephalos; assembly: GCA_013398615.1. Classification (NCBI taxonomy): domain Eukaryota; kingdom Metazoa; phylum Chordata; class Aves; order Passeriformes; family Pycnonotidae; genus Brachypodius; species Brachypodius melanocephalos. The sequence goes on along the minus strand of VZSR01001283.1, from coordinate 22,502,939 downwards.
TGGACCTGAATTTCACTATTCAGGGCTACAGTTAAAGAATAAGTGTTCAGATGTGAATTTGGAGAGGCAAGTATAAGAGAATTGTATAATTCCTTTTTATTCACTAGCAACATGTATAAGTATTGGCTGAGCACATCAGCAGTAAAAGTTGTAGAGGTGGTAGAATGTTCTGTACCCTTCCTCCTATATAATTTCCAGCACAAAACATTGTGCTCACTGCTGTCATAGGTGTGCATGGATCAGATTACAAGATTGCTTCTATTCTGAAAATCTGCACTTCAATTAGTGGTTTTTTTGACATTTGGTCTATAATCTGAGAGCACTGGTGTTTGTACTCTGTATGTGTGTGAATATACAATGTAAAAACACTTTATAGTTGTTTCAGATGCAAGGCAACGGGCCTGTGATCCTGGGGGAGTGGAAATTAAAGGCATCTGTAGCAGTGAGTATTTTGTTTTGATTTTCAAGGTTTTCTGTACGTCTGTGACCCAATAATGTCAACATTTAGTGATATTTTGACTTGAATAAAAATCTGTTCGTGTTATCAACACTATTGCTTGGTTTATTGCAAAATGAGCAGTTTGGAGGTAATTTCAGACAAACCTGGATTACAAAAGTTCTTTCTCAGAATATTTTGAGTAATTATCAAAACGTGAAAAAGCAACTGTAATGATGCTGAATGACAAATTACTTTGATTCTTCAGGAGTAAAATATAAGAGGAATCTATAAATCATATTGTTGCTTATTCTGTTCCTTTCTAAATAGCCTTTTTCCTTTTTTTTTCTTTTCTCCACTTTCTTCATAAATAGTGAAATTATTCTTCTGTAAGGCAGATTCCTTTGCATGTTGCTTTCTCATGCCTGGTTAATGAATTGAATTTTATTCTCTTGTTTATGTTCTTGCTTTAGGTCTATTTGGATTGTTTTTTTCCCCGCTTCAGCACGTTCCTATTGTATACAATATAATCAAAAGCTCATAAAGAGTTTTTTCTCCATTTAGTAATTATTAGAAGGAAGATACACATTTTTCTTTGATTCTCTTAAGAAATTATGTAGTATTTCCACATATTAAAAAGGTAACTATTTATTAGTGTATTAATTGGCAAAAGATATGTCAATGTCATTGTATCCAATGCCGATTTTGCACAGAATTAAAAGCACAGACCACACTTCTGTTTGACTAGGTAACCTGGCTCCTACATCATTTGCATCTGTGTCACCACCACTTCCATCTGTTCCTGAAGTTGTAGCAGAGATGATCAAAGGCAGCATCTACCTAAGGTGTACGTTTGGCATTCCTTTTGCAAACAGCTCTGTTGGATTCATCGTAACTTGGTCAAGACTTTCTTCTGAAGGTGTCAAAGAAGAACTTACACATGAAACAGCGGTTCATACCTTCTCACTTCTAGAACTAGATGGGATAAATGTCAGACTTGGAGACAGAGTATGTTAAAACATTATTATGATTTCTCTGTATATTTGTAAATATGGCTCAGTAGACACTAACAGTTTTCAGAGAGAGGTCCAGCACCTTGCTGTATAAGTTTTCTTGGCAGAAGCCTACTGCCTCTACTTATTTACACCAAATTCCCATATGAATGTGTAAATATCACAGAAGTATAACTACCACTGCCTCTGAAGTTTTGAGACTGGTTGTCTCAATACAGTGCAGTGTGCCTCCAGGAAGTAAATTTTTATTCGAATAATGTAAATTAAGAGGATTTGGGGATGCAATTGCATCTCAGTGAGAGGCTGTAAGAGCCAAAGGTTGTGAAAAGCTGTGTTGTTGATTCATTAGATTAATATTTTTTCTCTGGAGGAGTTGCTGCTTACTGTTTTGGGTTTTTTTTTTTTTTTGTCTAGGATCAATGTTTTAATCTCTGCCATCAAAAGCAGTGGTATGCCTTACTTTCCGTTATACCAGAATGAAGACTTAGGCTCTCATGGTAACTTTGAGAAGCCTAGGCATTGGAAAATCAAAACATCTTTTACCTGTATATACCAGAATACAAGTTTATTTTTCCTGGAGAAATGTAAGATACATAGATATCATTGGTTGGAGAAATGCTCCAGAAAAGATTTTTTTAAGTGTTCATTAAATATGATTTGTATGCAGCCATTAGTTGAAGAAGTCTCTGCACCACTGGTAGAATATGCCAGGAAAAGGTTCTAGGATGCTCAGTCTGATTCTATTTTTTTTCTCTTTAGCTGTTACAGTGGCAACTGGTACCTTCTGGTGCAACCAGAAGACTGGCCATGATGAATCATTGAACTGACCATGGTGGCCAAGTTTTGTCCTCATGTGACCACTTCATACTAAAAATGTATTCTCTTACTCTGGTTTTACCCTACAGGTCTACTGTAGCAGTTCTTCTTTTTTCATGGAGAAGCCGGATATACAAAGCTCTTCAGTTGAGAGCAAGGAATTTTTTGCTGGAATTAAGGTAACTCTGTAAAAACATAATGTAGTATGAATTTTTGAATATTGCTACTGCAGTCAGCCCTCTGACTAAAAGGCATTTAAAATGTATAAACTCTGAATTGGTAGACCCTGTTGTCAGCTCAAGTGGACTTAATTTTGTCCAGAAGCAGGAGAGTTGCAGTGGTTTGTGTGCTCCCCACATACTCAAGGTGCAGGAAGGCTGAATTGGCACTTTGCACACACAGTGCAGGCCTTGGTTTCCAGCAGCTGGAGCTGACTGGTGCTATGCTCATAAAGTTTGAGGGCACAGCCCTGGGCCACCCTGGTCTGGGTTTGAAGAGGGGTACATGGGAGCTGGCCTGTGCTGTGCTGCTTGGTCAGAGGCCAAGCACCAAACTAGTTTTAGTTCCTGCTGTGGATAGAGCTATAGGGACCCATTTGCTGGCCAAGAATGGGACCCCAGTCCCAGAGAGACAGACTGCATGTCATTAATGACATATTGGGTATAGTCCTGCTGACTTAGATTGAGCTTGGTTCTGTGCCTAGATTTCTCTCATGGAAGTGCATTTCTGCAGTGTGCCTTGCCAAGAGGCAATGTGTTCTATTTGTTTCCCTGTGAGCCTGCAATCAGGACTCAGCCCAGCCTCCCAAGCTCACCTGCAGGCCCCCATTACTGATCTCTAATTGAATTTTTGGTTATACTTTTTTGGTGATCCATATTGTAAGCTTGCAGAGAGAAATCTCAGGAGAAATACAGTGCTTCCAAATTCTTTTGCAATTTTTTTACCTGCTAGGTAGCTTCCCACTTCCTTCCTCCTACCCAGACAGTACACAAAGCTGTTTGCTTCCAAGAGTTTCTCATTTTTGTGGTGAAAATGTGGCTAACTCCCTCCTTCCTAGCTAACTCTTTTTCTTGCCTTTTCCTTATCTTTGCCCCTTCACCCACCTCTTCAAGACTATGGCTGCTGTGTCTGCATCTTCTCCTCAATATTCTGCTGCTCCTCACCCATGTAAATAAGCACTCCTAGCTGGTTAGGAAGCAGGGCTGCAGTTTGCTCACAAAGATAGCATTTTAAGTACATTTTCTTCTGTGCTAGATACATCCAGAAGCATATGAAATATCAGAAGATGGGAAGGAATACAGACTGACAATAGAAAGTAGCATTCCTATTCCTTGTCCTGAATTTAGACACCTAAAAAGTGACTGCAAAATCTCACTAATATTAAACAGTATTGATGAAGGTAAGTATTACCCTGATTTTGTTACATTTTGTATATTTAATTATATTTTTATAAATACTGTGCTGGTTTCCTTCTTCAGAGAAGTTGTTACACTGTAAAATACTTTCTAAAATGTTAAAGTATTCGGAGTCTGTGTGATACTGCTAAAAGCAGGAAAGAATTACATGTTGAAGTTTGCAGATGTTTTGCTAGACATTGATATCAGAGCCACATTCTTTAACTTGAATAGACAGAATACTGTAATACTTGTAAAGTTTATAGTTCAGGTAATTTTGTTTACTCTTGCATTGCAAGCATTATATATGTAGTCACAAAGACATAATTTTTTACTCCTATAGCCATTTTCTGTAATATTTTCTCAAGCAAAAAGCCTGTGAACAAGAAGGTGCCTTGCCTATGCAGAGAACCTTTTTTTTTTTTTTTTCACATTATCCAGCCTATCATGATTTCCATTTGTCTATCAAACTGGGGAATGCAAAAGCATTGTCTCGGGTGTGGATAGGAACAGGTAGAGAGGAGGTTTGTTGCATGACCAAACCAAACCCAAGAAAAATGCATAATTATTTTAATTTATGAAAGTGTGTGTAAATAAATTAATATCTGTATTAGCAGTAGTATGGAGAATGTTGCTTATTTAGAGGAGGAACTCACTAATGATGTATTTTCTTTAAAACAGGTAAAGAGCAGTTAGGTCTAAACTTGGCTCTTTCTTCTTGTCATGTGGATCTTCTCCAGAAATCCTGCAGCAATGGAATCTGTAGTCAAGCTGTAATTTATTTCACTGCTGTGACAGACTTCATGCAGGATGGAGACAGGATTACCAGAATTGCAGTCGAACCTATATCCAGTGAGAATTTCCCGTGGAATGGCTATGTTCCAGAAAGCACACAGGTTGAAAATCTTTGTGTTAAAATCTGTAAACTGTCCAGAAATTTGGCTGGTGTTAGTGAAGCTTTTATTTCAGTTGTGACTTGCTGATTCACACCAAGATTTCTAAGTGGTTGATTTTAGTTGCTTTATTTTTTTTTTAAATCCTGTGTTTTCATTTGATTTTTTGTTTTTGTTTTACATTTTAATATTTAAGTAACTACTAAGATTGATTAAAAGTATAATATAATATACTTTTTAGAATGTAAACTACTATCATAAGATAAATAATGTACCTGAGTGTATTTATTTCCTAGCTTGACATGTTTTACAACTTTTTTGTTTGTTTTGAAGATTACAGTTAAGGATCTACCCACTGCCTACTGTTACTCATTTACTGACCCTCATATAATTACTTTTGATGGAAGGTAATTACTGACTTGCTGCTCTTAGTTTTAATTGTGTTGGGAGTTTTTTTGAGTGAGTTTGGGGGAGTGTGTTTTATTTCTTTAATTATTTCTATATTTATTCTAAATTTGTGCTGGTGATAGAAGTAAGCTGCAGTTTCCTGCAATTGCACTGAGTGTTTAACAGTTTTTTGTGCTAATAAGGATAAATGTGCTTGAGTTGGTAAAAGCTAGCCAGTCATGATGAGGTTTGTAATATTTGCATTTCTAAAGGCAAGTTTTGGGGTTGTGGCACAAGAGTGAAGCAAATGGACAAGAGGAGTGGTAGCTGTGGAGTCTGTTGGCTGCAAAAATAGAAATGTTCATATATTAAATATGAACCATGATAAAATGATTGAGTAAACAAAACTTTTAATGCAAAGATGTTTCAAAAAAAGCATAGTTTCCCTATTTCTGTGTGTCAGTATCTGAATCCTTGTAAGGATCAAATTGCGAGAAGCTGTCTGGTGCCTGGGTAGCATTTTGCTGTGTTTATTAGTGGCATTGAAAGCAACTTGCTGCTGTCACTTGCACATCACTGTCTAAAAAGGATTTTGAAGTGAAAACAGCTTTCTTAGCCACAGCTGGTTTTGGTGTGCTTCTTTCTTACAAGGTATTTCTGATTCACAAAGGATGTCTTAGCAAACACAGGCTCCACACCTGAGAATTTAATATTCTTTGTTCAGCAGGAGCACATTTCAAGTGGCAGGGTGAGAATAAGAGGATATGTTGCCTCCAAAAAGAATATTGAGCCCACACATGATAACAGAAGGGGAAATAAAAGCTGTGGTTGGTTCTCTGATACAACTTTGACTACTACTACTAAAGTCAATGAAATTATCCTGATCTTGCAGTTTCTCCTTCAGCGCATGTTTTAGGGATGTCTTTGTAATGGCATTGTAACTATGGATGCATTGTGATCAAGCTTTCTCATGAAGCAGTGTTTTACTGAAATGTGATCTGTCTGGAAGCACAATGCTGCAGAGAAGGAACTTTCTTTTTAAGGATAAATTACGTGGCTACTTTATTTTACAAACTGAGGAAACAAATTACCTACTGAATTACAGACAATCCAATGCAGTCCCAATAGTGCAGCCATCTGCAGTTTGTCTGCTGGCCCATTATACACAAAGCAAATTGACAGCCTACAATCAACTGTCAAATGCCATTTATAGCCAAGAGGCTATTAAACTTACAGGAAAAGTTTGGGGGTTTTCTTTCTGTTTATTTCCATTTTTTTTCTTGCTGCTGAATCATTAAATTGGCTATTTTAACCTTGCTTCAGGGGACAGATGGCTAACCCTAAGGAAAAAAGGCAAGTTGCTGTTTATGGTTTTCATCTTAAATTATCATTGGGAATAAGCACTCCCCATCTCCATCTTAATAAAGCAGACCTTTTTAAAAGGATATGACTTTGTAAATCATTTTGTCAAGGGTACTTGTGCAGTTTTCAGCAGCTGCCCCCACGTGCACACTGCTGTGCATCTTATTGCTCTTGCTGCATAGGTGTACCATTGTAGAAACACAAAGGTTGAGAAGTACCCTCCATATGCACTGTTAAAGAATGGCAGTAGCTTCAAGCTTGTGTTTCCATTCACAGCCATTCTCTACATGTATTCTACTCATGATTGTTCTTTTCTGCTGTATAAATAAGATTTTTTTTTTAAAATTTAGAGCTGCACAGAGGAAGATATGATGATATTTGCTCAGGATAAAGCTGTGGTTTTCTCTGTGGGCTGTACGTTTTTTCTGACTTGGGAAAATGAGTTTCAGTATCAATGTTCAGCAAATACTAGAAATCCACTTGAAAATAAAGTTGCTAACTTGTAGTGATGCAGTTATTTCACATCCAAGTGATATCACATGCTATTCTTTTGATTCCAGAGTCTATGACAATTTTAAAACAGGAACGTTTGTTCTCTATAAGAGTACATCTCGAGATTTTGAAGTCCATGTTCGCCAGTGGGACTGTGGAAGTCTTCACTACCCAGCATCCTGCAACTGTGGCTTTGTTGCTAAGGAAGGAAGTGATATAATTGCATTTGACATGTGCAGTGGTCAGCTCCATGAATCACAGCCACACTTATCTGTAATAAACAGAGACACAATGGGAAGCAATGTCAGAATCACTGAATCCTACCTAGGAAGAAAAGTAACAGTAAGTGGTAAATAATTGCTTACAGTATAGGTAAAATAAAAAATCATGTTTCTCATGAGGCTATCTTCAATCTCTCTTTAGGTTTTGTTTTCTTCTGGAGCTTTCGTTCGTGCTGATGTGAGTGAATGGGGAATGAGCATAACTCTTAGGGCACCCAGTTCAGATTACAGACATACAGTGGGACTCTGTGGCACCTTTGATGGAAATGCAGAGAATGACTATCACACTACGAGTGGCATGGAAATCCCAAACCATGCTAATGTTCCTTTTTCTTTTATTAAGGAATGGAGGTAACAAAATGCTTCTGTTGATAAATCAAATGTCATCATTTTTGGTTCTTCCTTTCCTTTACCCTCTTAAAAACTTGTGAAAATAATAATAAAAAATCTCCTTAAGTTTTCAAGTTGATATTAAAATGTCATAATTACATGCCATAATTAATTAAGGAGAAAATTGAAACTGAATTGCTAAATAAGTATTTAAGCACTATAATGTAGGATTAGTTTGATTAGGTTTGGAACAAGTACCAAGGTATACAGAAAATATCCACTCCTCTCAATTCTTTTATAAGTTACTCTTGAGGTTTTATGTTTTAACTGGTGTTTAGATATAGCTCTGTGCTGCAGACTTATGCTGTAGAAGTATGAAACAACAAAGAACAAAAAAAGTTAATACTTTAGTAACACACAGAAAATAGTTCAGATGATACAATTTCACCTTTTCCTTTCCTCACTAGAATTTTACCAGGAGAGAGCTTGTTTGACAAGACACCTGCTTCATTAACATCTTCTAGAAAAATTTTCTTCTGTGACTGTACACTTGAAGATGCTGGATTATATCAACCAGCAAACAAACTGGAGACAGTTACTCAGTCAGAACCTCCTCTGTCTTGCAAAGAAAGTGAAAATGGTAGATTTCTCTCTTTGATACCAGGACTAGATGTCACTGCTGAGTATCTCGGTCCTGCTGATCTTGTCAGGGGCTTAAAGAAACGTTCATTTACACATGAAATGGATTCACCCGCACTTCTGCAGAGGCAGAATAATCAAACCAAACGTCACAAAACATCACTAGTAAACTCGCATCTCTCTGCCACCTCAGTGGGAAATACAGGTGCAGAAAGAGAGGGAAGTTCAAGCTTAGACATTAGGAGAAATTCTCACCATTACAGCAGTCATTTTCACAAAAGTCAATCTGCTACAAGTAGAGGGAAGCGCCAGAATTATTATGAATACCATCCAGTATTTGTCTTCCAAAGTCTCAGCCAAACAGATTTAGAGGGATATAGTTATTTTTTCCCAGAGGACCATGCCACTGACACAGATGAAAAGCTGCTTGCTTCTTGGCCCACACCTTCAGGACTCACTGAATCTAGTGCTTTGTTCCTGTGCCAGCAGGCAGTAGCTAATTCCAGCATAGGAAGATCCTGTGGTGCCCTCCTTGGCCGGCGAACAGGGGATGCCATCGATATGTGTGTTAAAGATTTGCTGCTGAAAGATGACCTCGGTTGGGCAGAAGCTTCCTTAGCTCTGCTGGAGAATGAATGTGAGAAAAGAATTTTAGAAGAAATAAATTACAACCCACAGGAACTTGAAGAGTCAGTTGAGAGCCTACTTACTGCTTTAAAGTGTCCCAGTCTCTGCAGTGGTAATGGGGAATGTACAGAATGGGGCTGTGTGTGTTTTCAAGGCTACAGCTCATATGACTGCAGCATACTGTCTGGTAAGTGGGGGAAAGTGAGATTTACATCAATAATGTTCTCAGTGTTTGTGCAAAGTGTGTTTGTTTTGCTGCCTTTCTCTCCTGCTTTTGTACGTGGACAAGGGTTCTCAATTATTTAGTTACAGTTTACTACAGCTATTATTATTTTGCATTCAGCCTTCTTGTTTCCAAGGACAATACATGAGCATAGTTTCTAATAGGTCAGTTTAAAAAAGTCAGTTTGCAATGAAGAGTGTAGCTCTAAGAGACTGGCAGTATTTCCACATGCTGTCTCCTTCAGGGAAAATATGCCACATTCATCCCTCCCCTAGGTTTGTATAGTTTATGTGATCCTGTTTATTAACTCTAAGTGGGATATTTTTATCTTTGGTGATGTTACATCTCTGTAAGCTAACTGTTAAATGAGATGGGAGCAGAATTGGTGGTGAAGAAAAAAGAGGTACAGCAAATAGTGGCAGGGAATTTTTAATTTTCAGTGGGTAAGATGTTCACTGAAAATTCAGTTGAACAATTACACTGGAAAAACCAAAGTCAAAACTCCTTCAAAATAAAATCTGTTAATATTTTGGTTTGCAATGATGTTTTTGTTTTAGTAACTTATTTAAGAGCAAACAGAGAAAGAGGAAATAGAATCATAAGAAATACTTGACTTCAAGAGGAATAAAATAAGCTGGGTTTACCTCATAAAAACTGGTTTTGAGTGTTCTGATCTGAAGTAACTTCCATTTGATTTTTTGGGGTTTATTTTTGGTTTTTAATAAAAAATAATCCCTATATAAATTATAGCATAACTGTCTCCTTTCCAGTTCCTATTTCTAAGGCCTTAGATTAATTTCAAATTTATTCTGGAAGTCTGATGTAAAGAACCATAGTTGAGAAAGCAAAACATGTATTCACAAGTGTTTGCTATAATTGGAAATTTCTCTGCTTCAAATACTGAGGTTCCAAGAGAAGGCAGAAGCCTAGCTTTATATTTAAAGTTTCAGTTTAAAAATGTAAAATCTTTCTGTTTATGCTTCCCTTCAGCTAGGTCCAGATTTTCTTGTGTACATAGTTTTCATGGTTGGATAGAAGAAGAAACATCGCATAATGTAAATGCATATGAATGAGTTCTCATATTAGCATTTATTGTCTAATCTCTGCTTCCAAGACCAGGCTCCAGAAATTACAGAGCTGGAGAATGCTGGGCTGTGTGATATTCGACAGTATGAGTGCACATCAGTGAGAGTGTTTGGACATGGCTTCAGGGACTCATTGAACCTGAAATGTGAAATCATCAAATTGCAAGTAGGTCTCCCTGAATAGTGACAATTACATTTTAAACTTCTCAGGGACAAAATGTCAAACATATTATTCATTGATGTGGGCACAACCTAATGCTTTAGTGGAAGCTAAAAGCAAAGGCACTCAGCACTTTGCAGCAAACACTCAAGACTTTGCAAGATTGCCATTTCCTCCATGATAAGAGAAATACAAAACATAATGGGAATGTTCAGCAGCTGGGAGGGAGATAAGAGCATACTGCAGCTATCCATCAGGAAAGGGCAAGGGCAGCCCTATTAGTAACAACCAGTACATCGTTGTATTTTTAAGTGCTTATGGAGAGGAATTGAAGTACCACTTCTTTGAAAAAGGGTAGCAAGGTTAAAGCCGTTACTAGATTTCTGTTTTCAAATCTAATGCTTGAAATAGCCTTTTATAAACATAATAAATCTGTTAGGAAAAGATAAAGGTGTTTTTGATATGTTGTCCATTTCCCAGAGGTAGAATACCATGGCTATTTAATGATATATGTCAAGTTTGAACAGGAGATTGAAAAATGTTTCACTGTAAACTTAAGGGGAATTTGTGTAGAGAGACTGTTGTTGCTCATTCTTAAAAAAAAATTCAAGGCAAATATATAAGCAATTTACAAGTTACAGACTGAAATAAATGGACAGCAATTACAACTTCATATGCCATGTTAGACATGAGAACAAAAAAAAGCTAAAAGTAAAACTGTATTTTCTTGCTGTGATGATGGAGGGGTGAGAGCTGGCAAAAGGGGAACCATTCAATGGGAAATTTTTTTTCCTGAGACAATAGTTCTCCATAGCTATTTCCAGCAGATTCAGAAATTATTTTGACAGATTAGGCAATGCTGGCTATAGATTTTTCTTATACTCAACATGTATCCACTCAAGTTGGCTTGAAATGATTGTCGAGAGTAGGTTTATGTCCCCTTATATTAAAAGACTTTCAGAGCAAGCTCACAGTAAGACAATTATTGGGAGTTCACTTATCACGGTTCGAAATGTCTCAGTTTAAACTCGTGGCAAGATGTTCTGAAATGTCTCTTGGTGGTGCTGTATTTGGTTCCCAATACAAAAACTTCCTAATTAGTCACTTTTAATGATGATCTTCTCATTGACAAGAGCCATTTTACTGCTGTTAACTGCAGTCAAGATAAAAGCTGCAATTTTTTTTCCTTGAGAATACAAAAGGAAGGAAGTTTGGGGTACTGGGTTTTTTGTTTAGTTTTTCAGGCTGGAGAAATAGTGAATTTAAGGAAATGTTAAGGGACTTGCAACAGTGTAGTCACATATTTTGAGACTGAACTTAAATGATGAAAATTTTGTAGAAGAGGCATGTTCACAGAATTTAGAATTTCTTTTTCTTTTCAATATTTTCAAATTTGAAATGTTAAATCTATTGTTCATGGGCTGTCTTACCCAATTTAGGATAGATACCTGATAGAGGTTTGGGTAGGAAATGGCCAGGAGCCCATGATTACAGAGAGAGAGAATTTAAATGTAAAGGATGAGAGTATGTTTAATCTCTGCAAAACAAAAATAGTTTTATTTCCTTCTCTTTTACATTGAACTCTAATTTCTATGGACCTTATGAGCTGGAATGCTTACAGATCTGAAGGCTTTTTAATTAGTTTTTTAAAGGTTAAACTGTATCTGAAAAAATTTACTGAACTTGCCTCCAGCTAGTAAAGAAAGGATTCTGAAGAAGTAGACTGTGTCACATTTCAAAGGTTACAGTACTAAATGCACTCAAAATTGCATATTAGAAATATTTAGAAATATTTAGCTTTTATACTTACCTTTCCTGTGAATTCCTTAAATGAGTATAGGGTGAAAGAACATAATGTGTGGTTGGATCAGAAATAGCACATATGTCTTTTTAACAAAAGTGTTTCTTTTTCTGTTAAAAAAAAAAGGCAAGGGCTATACAGCAGATGACTCTTAATGTGAGGATTTGAATAAATGTTTTGATTGGCTCCAGTAACTAAAAAAATGCTAGCTCAGGAAAAATGACTCAAGCTCAAAATGCTTTTTGCTTGCTGTTCTCTTGATTTGTAGGCTGCCTGGATTCTTAGTTCCACCTCATTTTATTTATTTTGCATTTGCTTATCCCTATTTCCACATCAGTGCTTCAGTCAAATAGTATTATCATCCTTATTCTGTTATCTCGGACTCTCAAGATGGATCCTTGGATGCCCTGTCCTCACAGCAGTTTAGGAGAAAAGTCCGCGGGTCAGTGGTGTCTTGTTCTACTGAACAACCTATTGGCTTGTACAAAGCTAAATGGCCAACTGCTGGCACCCAGAATGATTCCTGAGCCCTGCCAAAACCCTCATCTGTTCCTTTGACTAAGGCCTGTCCTCTCATGGGAGCAGAGATGGAGTGGAACAGAGGCACCTGAATGTCAGATCAGTGGGGTTTGAGGATCACCCACTGCTTCACCCTCCTATTACCTCCCAGCTGGAAGGACTGTTCGTCCTTGGCAATGCAGTGCCAAAGGGCCGTGCTTCACGAAAGGCTTCTCTGCCTGTTCCTCCACAGTAGCAGGATTAGGTAAAAATCTGTGTGTGCAAATACTGTCATCTAATATTTGCCCCACTGCATTCTAATCCAGACACATTAGACTTGTTCAAACACTGTGCAACACAATGTGGAGTTTTTCTCTGGTAAAAATGTTTTTGTGATGTATTTCAGTGAAAAACAAGATTTTTTTCTTAACATTCAGTATAGCAATAGACAATGGATTCCTGGAGAACCTCTAACTATGCCAGCTGCCTTCCAAAATGCCAGGACAGTCGACTGCCAGTTACCAAATGAGGGCCAGGAGTCTGATGTGATGGATGTGGTTGATGACAAACCCATTGCCAGATGGCAAATAAAGGTACTATCAGAAATTTCAAATATTCACTTAAAAATATTCTTATTAAGATGAAAATACATCACATAGGTATTATCCTTTATTTAATGGTGCTAAAGAGGGAAGTCAACTTGCTTAACTTGGGGTCTCAGTCTTGTCACCTAAGCTGAAGTGTCAAGTATCATTTAACAATATTCTCCTGCAGGAGGACTGGTACATAAAACTTAGGTTCTGCAGAGACACACATTCTCTAAGAGCAGAAGTTAAAGGCCAAGTAGTTACCCTAGAATATTTCAAATGACCTTGGATGCATCTTTAGTAGAGCTGAGTTGAGCTCAGGCACATGTACAAATCCCTGTGAGCAGGTATCTGAGCTCTCATACAGATGGAGTCAATAAGGTCAGTGGAGCCTACACACGATTTAATTTACCTTAAAGTAGACACCCATGTGTGGTTGGTCAAAATCTGCCTAGGCTCCTTGACAGGTTCGATTAGATTTCTGGTGTGAGAATTCAGACACCTGCATGTGGGTGTCTGTTAATGAGTGGAAGCTCATGCTAGCAGACCATGTGGGTTATGTATTGACACCTATATCAGCTAATCCATTTTTACTGCTCGCCTTGCAGATTTCTAATGATGGATTTGTTTATAGCAACTCTAAAACAATGATGTTATATGATGGAGCCTGTCAGACATGTGAATCACAAGAATCTGGGCTGTGTACACTAAAGGTATGTGCTTCACTACTCTCTATTATGAAAATATGCATTTTTTAGGCTGAAAAAAAAATCAAGAAAAGTTAGCAGAACATACCCTGTTCTTGTTCCCAACAAGGATTTTCAATGCACAGAAGGATAAGCAGGGATGAGGCAATTTTAAATGTAGAAAATCAAACCAAAAGCTCTTCATATAATTGCCAAGTAAAACCAAACTTACTATCAGTTGTTTAGATTTGGAAACAAGCTTAGTTGTTTAATAGAAGTGTGGAATGATTAGATTTTATTTGACACTGACAAATTCATAACCAGTTTGATAACCAAAAACATTAATGAATCACACTTTCATTTCTCTAAAAGGAGAAAACATGCAACATAGATGGACTCTGTTATGGTGAAGGAGACACAAATCCAACCAGCCCTTGCTTACTGTGCAGACCTGACTTATCAAAGCTAACTTGGTCAGTTGTTGAAAGTAAGTTCTAAATAAGTCTATTTTAACACCAAGTAGTTGAAAGTCTACATTTAAAAAAAAATAAAAAAATATGGTAATAGTGATATTTTAAGTTTAACTAGGTAAGAGTTTTGGCATTTCCATTAGTTTCTGAAAATTATATTGTTGTTTCCAGACCATATATGTAATATTTTGATTTACTTGCTCTGACTCTCCTGCTGCAGCCATTACAAATAACTAAAGAAAATTAACAACTTTCAGTCTAACTAGCACTCTGGAGTCTTGATATTTAGCACAGCTATATCCACATATGTTTGTCTTCAACATACAGGTATAACGGCTATTTTTCAACAAATTATTCTGATTACAAACAAGTGGAGATCACAAATTAAATTAAATTAAATGACATGTCTTATTTATTAGACACTTAGTATCTGGGCATCATTTACATTGATGGTATAGATGCATGGCCTAAATACTTGAAAGTGCATCCGAGGCTGTTGTACTCCAGTCTAGTTAGAAACCACACAATAAAGAGAAAACTAAAGTCTGAATTTTTAATTTTCCTCCTCTGTAGTACAAAGTTCCAACGCAGAAGTTGTAGCTCTTTTGGTGCAGATTTTAGTTCTTGGATATACACATCACGTTGGTCCCTTCACCAAATGGAATGTTTCTTGGAGCTTTCATATTAGCCATCCAGCCTGCCCTGCCTACCCAAGTCTATAACACCACAAATGCAAGCATCCTATCAGTGTCTTCATGAGTGAAAGACTCATGAAATCAAGACTTTGCCTTGGTTAGGAAAGGTCCTGTCTGAATGGGACTTGTGGTGCCTTCTTGGTAAATCTTGTCCCAGTTCAAACTTGCACTGAAAGCCAAGGTAGATATAACTATTCTAAAAGGATGAGATATGAATGGAAGGAATGAAACAAAACTCATCCAGCAGACAGGGAGTCAAAGGATTTCCATGTTGTAGCCATGTTATGGACTGGAATTCAATACAGCCAGAGTCAAAAATGAGAGAAGAGTGTAAACCATAGCCAATGCTCCAAGCCTAAGGAGCACAACCTCTTCTGCAAGGAGGATGATGTTAGAAATCAGAAAGTTTAGCAGCTGAGACACTGATTACACCACCTTCTTCCTTCGTGGTTTTTGCCACAGTGGGTGGATGCCTGCTTGCAGCAGTCACTTGCTAGTATTGAAAATATCAAGTGTTTTTCCTGTGCCATTCAAATTACATTAGAATTTAAGAGAAATATGTACATGGGATTTCTTTAATAGAAAGATACATTCCTTTTAATTTTTATAAGTATATTGCAACTTTTCCTTAGAAGAGGAAAATATCTCCTTTGTTACAGGTAACCAGCCTCCAGTGCTTGAAACTTTTCAGGGTATGCTACAGACATTTTATGGAGAAGATTTTTTATATCAGTTTTTGGCTTCAGATCCAGAGGGCTCTGCTATTCATTTCACATTGGATTCTGGTCCAGAAGGTGCCAGTCTTTCCCCATCAGGTCTCCTTTTGTGGAAAGCTGTGGCAATGAATGTCCATAAATTAACATTTTCTTTGACAGATGACTGCAATGCAACAACTAAGGTAGAAATAGAGGTAATGAATATTACAGTAAAGTGACACTTACTAATAAGATACCTAAGTTATCTGTTTACAGAGCTCATTGCTAGTTCATTAACAAAAAAGAAAACTGTCTTATTGGGTGTGTCTTGTAGGTCAGTGTAAAATCATGTGATTGCCTAAATAATGGCTCATGTGTGACAAACATTAATTTCCCACCTGGAAGTGGAAGATATCTTTGTGTGTGTGTGGCTGGATTTGAAGGTGATCTCTGTCAAGTGAATACTGATGACTGTAAACTTAACCAGTGTGGTATTGGCAGATGTGTGGATGGAATAAACAGCTATTACTGTGAATGTCCGCATGAACTTCAAGGTAAATTGCTATTTTATTTCCATGCATTTATCATGTTTAGTGATAAATAGGAGTTTTTAATTTTATGTCTACAATTTTCTTTTTTAATTTTTCACTGTAAATAACTTACTGTTGTATTACGAAGAAACTTTATGGTCTTGTGGTGCAGATATGATATACTTCAAGATTTTTCTTGCACGACTATAGTACTTGTTTATTTTAGTTGATTATGAAAGCTAATTTGCATTGTTTTCCTCTGCAAAGGTAAATTCATCAACAGAGGGAAACATAGGAGATTCCTCCTGCAGATAAGCATTTAGTCCCCACAGCCCATCTTCTCCCTATTCTACAATAAGCAAAATACTTGATATGAGATGAAAAAATGTGAATAGCAAACCTTATCAGCTGTTCTTATTAGATGTACTGAAATGATTGGTTGTACTTTTTTTTTCCTCAGCACTTGCATACATTGTACTTTTATAAGCACACCATCAAAGTCTAATGACACAATATTATAAAAAAAATTAAATCTGTATTTCAATACAGGTAAAAACTGTCAAGAGGATGTAGATGAATGTGCATCCAGTCCTTGCTTCCCTGGAGTATTTTGCTTCAATACTTTTGGTTCTTACTATTGTGGTCCATGCCCAAATAATCTGCAAGGAGATGGGAAGTCATGTCATGGTAAATTATTGGATTTTCAGAAGAGTGGTATTCTCATTCAGATTGAATATCTTTGATTGTGCTTCACGTTTTTAACAATAACTTAAAAAACTCTTTTCAGTAGTCAGCAAAGCAGGTCTGTGTCTCTGCTGATGGCAATATTAGACTGTACTGGGTCAGCACAGCTGTAAACTTTCTACACTTTCTCTAGTGTAGTAAATACAGATACAAAAAAACACATCCCCATTCTTTTATATCAAAGTAGAATAATACAGTGGAATATTTTTGGCATTTTTTCTTCACTGTTTTAATAATTATAAATTATGAAAAATAATTTAACTATAAATTATTAAGACATTATTGAAAAATATATTTCTATTGGATTGATTAACATAGAACTGTTTACCCAAGTCAAGGCAGCTGCCAAACATTTATTTACATGCAATTACTGAAGAGCTTGTATTTTTAAAATACTCTGTAAAAAAACTTTTAAGAAACATTTTTAACTTTTACTTACTTTCTGAATTTTGAGTTGTTTTTATGTAATAAAATTTTAACTCTGCTTGTAACTTATTTAAATTTAAACAAATGTTGCTACTTCTGTGCACTACTAATATGCCTTCACATCTTTTCAGAAAGCTTTGACGACACGGATGTTGAAAGGAAGGATTCCATGAGAGAAATTGGAGAGGATAAAGGTGATTATTTTACTGAAGAAAATGGAATTTCTGATTCACATACTGATAAGAATATAGCTGGCAAATAAGGGTTCTAATCAGTTTTATGCTATTCACTTTATTTTTCAGTTTGACACAATTTATTAATTATTGGGGTTGTATTCTGATCTGAAAAAATGAGACTGAAATATCAATATCAACAAATCCCTTGGGTCAGTCAAGCGATTTTATTAACACTGTGATGTATGACACTATTACAGTTGCCGTTTGTTTTAGTGACCAACCACTGACATAAAATAGGTGACATGGGGATAGGGACATCTGTTATATGAAATAAACAAAAGTTTATGGCATTATGTTGAATGCCATTTTCCTAATTTAACTCAAAGGAGAGGTGAAGGATGTGGCAAGTGAATGTCTTTATTCCGAAACTGTCTAAATGCTGTTACTGGCATTTCCAGGTCTGTGCCTGCTGGGGGTTTCTTTGTAGGAAAGTCTCATGTGTCTTTTCCCTTTATCTCTGAATTGTTGTTGGGGGGAAGGAAGACTCTCTCACTGCACTGCCAGTGCTGGATAATTCTTCATCAGCAGCAAAATGGTTTGCTTTTCAGCGGTGGGAGACCACACTGTATTACAATTCAGTAAAGTTTAACCTTTTGTAAACCATAGTCTAGTTATAAATAGGTTAGGGTTTCATTTCTCCACTGCCCCATAATGCTAAAACCCCATATACAGTATTCTACCAGTCTGGGATTACAGTGCTGTACTTTCCACAAACCGCACTTTCCCTGGGCAGAATATGAAGAATTTAACATTCATTTTGTGCTCTCTTGAATGAGGAGACTGAGTCAGTCTCTGATGTTTATTGAACTGTTAATAAACTAAATCCTGCTACTAAAACCCATGCAGAAAGCTTAAGAAAGTTGATTAAAAACTTTGGGGAATAAAACATGGTAATACTTGTGCTACAAGTTGGTGGCTTATTCCCCTAGAATACTGTCCAGGGTACATCAGTATGTATAAGCATCTACATACATGTGGTTTTGTCTCTGCTTCTAGTGCTTAGACACACGTATGAACCATATGCAATATCTTTTCTTTAAATTCTTTCAGTTACCTCGTTGAAAGCAATGTATGGAGCTGATAATCTGCTGACAGTAAATCTGTTTATTAACGTAATATGGGAAAAATCTCTGCTCCTATAAATCATGCCTCCTATAAATTGTGCTTTGTTCTTATCTTCCAGCCAAGCAAAGGCTATGGTGAGGGCAGGAGAGGTTGTAATCAGAATACCTTGATCTTCTCTAGTACTCCCAGTTAGGTTCTACTGCATATTTACATTCTGACATAGCACAAGGAGAGATTTCCTGAAGCACAGAATGAATGGGCTGTATGTTTATCTGTTCAGAAAACATTCCCCACACTCAAAGGGGAAAAAAATCTGATGGTATTCACATACTTCTCTCCTCTTTCCTTCTAAAATACTGTAGGTTTTCAACCATCATCCTTTGAGAAGGTTTTAAGCATGTCAAGGTATATTCCCAGTTCTACGGATGTCCCAAACAGATTTATTGGTACAGAAGTGGTCAGTAGCAGCATGCCACCAGCCTCCAGAGTAAAAACAACCACTGCCTGGAAGACACATGATTCTCAGAAAAATGCTTCTGTACAACCTGTGATTGCTGGAAACATTGCTCATGCTCTAGGCACCATCAGGGGTCACTTTACTGATGCTGAAAACAATTCTTCAATATATGCTGTAAAGGCTGCATCTTCAAGGAGCCATGCTGTATCACCTGAGAAGAAAACAAGAGCACAAGTTGACGCCTTCAGCTATTTGAAGAGCAGCAGGAAGACTTTCCCTAGCAGCAGAGCAAGTACAAGCAAAGGACATTCTTTGCCAAACAAAGCGTTCAATGCTCAGAGAGTTCTGCACCGATTAGCTAAGCATAAAGAGAGTCATTTACCTTTTACCCTTGTTGAAGTCACTGTCCCACCAAAAATGCTTCCTGAAGAATTGAGTGAAGCAGTGACTCCTAAAGCAGTGACCTGTTCTGATTTACCCTGTTTTCCTGGCGTACCCTGTGAGCCAAGTCAAGATGGAAGTGTTACGTGCGGTCGTTGTCCTTATGGTTATTACGGGGATGGCTTCACTTGCAGAGGTATTACAAATTACTGCACTTAAATGCTTTGAAGAAAAGAATCTTGAGATGTCTTTATAACTTGCAAATGTATTGTTACTGTATTATCCATGGAAAATGTGTATTGAATTTTCTCATTTTCATTATTAATACTGACATAACTTACAGGCTTTTAGTTGTATGGATGCCCTTAAAAATACTTTTCTGATGCCTCTTAGACTCTGCATTTATGGGCAGTGACTTAATGGATTCTCTGTGATCAGTTCACTACATTAGGCAAGACACAATGTGCTGAAATGCCACATTCATTTTTCTTATTCCATTCTTTGTTTCATTCATTGCCTTTCAGCAAGATGTAGACAACCCTGCGGCAAAAATATGGAGTGTGTGGCACCCAATATTTGTAAATGCAGGTCTGGTTATGCTGGTTATAACTGTCAGGCTGGTGAGTATGGCATGTTAATTTTGCTTGTGGTAACTCATATGCACAAATTAATGATTTGCAGAGTGCTGTTGATTTTTTTACAGCTGTCTGTAGACCTGATTGCAAAAACCATGGGAAGTGCATTAAGCCCAATGTCTGTGCGTGTTTACCTGGATACAGTGGCTTCACTTGTGAGGAAGGTAAATGTAGTAGTTTTTGCTTTTAAATCTATAACTACCCAAAGGATGCTGTCAGCAACTCCCATGGCTGTTCGTTCTGACAGCATGAAGGTGTGTTAATTTTACTGCCACTTTTACAGAACTCTTGAGTTCATTTTGGTATATGTCCTGATTTTCTTCATATACACTGTAAATGTTGCTTATGATTGGATATTCCTAAATTTAGCTTTCACATGCAGTAGAGCAGTTCAGAATGTAGTTGCCTCTAAGCTAAACACTCCTGAAGAATGGGAAGCAGTGTCAGGAAATTGTGTCAGCTTTCCTTTCTTCAGGGTGACCACCGCTGTTGAAACTCTGTACTATTGAAGTGAAGTTGTTCTTGTTACTTACTCTTGTCCAAAGGCATTGCATATATCTCCTTATATTATTTCCAGTCTTTTGCTCATTGACAGTTATTAACATTTCGTTTTTTATAAAGCGTAACTAGTCCATGCATCTTTCTAGAGGTGATTTCTTGAACACAATTCTTTATCTGCAGCACATTGTAAACCACCGTGTCAAAATGGAGGCACATGCTTGGCCAGAAATCTCTGCACCTGCCCATATGGTTTTGTGGGACCAAGATGTGATACAAGTAAGCAAAAGAGAATAAGAGAAAAATACACAACATTTTTCCTGTTATTCAGGAGCAAGAAAGCAAATTATGGTTTAAAATTTTTATGCCTTCAGTCTAATGCTAGCAAATTACATAATAGCTGTGCCTCTTTGAAGGTTCCCATACCTGGGATTTTTGAACATCAGGTAATATTTGCACATAACTGTGAAAACATAATGCACTATAAAAGCGGCAGATAATTTATATTTTATGATTCACAAACATGGAAAAATTGAGCACACTGTGTATGTGATAGTACCTGTAGAAAAACACAGATGTTTCATATGTCCTGATAGCTTTTTAACTTTTATCAACTCAGATTGATTAGATACTGAGGTATATTCAGAAGCTGGTGTCCATGAATGGTGTGTCAGAAAGACTGGGATACAGGAAAACTGAATTCAGAACCACATGATGGTGTCTTCTTTCCTTTTACCTGGTCTGAAAATTGAAAAATTTGCTGTGATCATAGCTGAAAGATTGGAATTACTTTGTCTCATATAAATTTCTTTTACATATCAAATCATACATGCTACAATTTGACAACTTCAAATTTTGGGTAGATTTTATATGGATAATTTGTATCCTTCAGAGAATCCAAATTTAGATATGCTGTTCATATATTGTTCACCTGAATGTACCATTGCATTATTGACCCTGCTTTCTCTTATGTTTTTGCCCACCTTCTTGGATGGTAGTGGTTTGCAACAGACACTGTGAAAATGGTGGTGAATGTCTCACTCCAGACATCTGCCAGTGTAAACCTGGCTGGTATGGACCTACCTGCAGCACAGGTAACACCCCTGCAGCTTCCATGTTCCTGGCAGAGCATCCATAGGACCTCCCTTTGTTTGAAATTTGGAACTGCATGGCTCACGTGGCAGCAATGGGCAGCTGCTCTCTGCTGCAGAGCCCCCATGCTCCCTTGAGTCTCTGCATGGTAGTTCTGCTGCCAGCAGCACCTCTGGGAAGTCTTATGCTGATCCTTTAATTTGGGGTAAAATGAAACGTCGGGAATTAAACGTCAGAATTAATGCCAAACATTAATTCTACGGGAATGACATTATCTGCAGTTATGTTAGCTGTTTAATTCCTGTTCTTGAAACAGACTCACATGTTTTATAGACTTTATTTGGATGTCATGCTTCTCACTCTTCCTGACCCTATTTCCGCAGCAATGTGTAACCCTGTGTGTCTCAATGGTGGTTCCTGTACTAAGCCAGGTGTTTGCCTGTGTCCGCATGGATTCTTTGGTGTGCACTGTCAGAATGGTAATATTTTATTTTTTTCTTCTCCCCACTCTTTAGTTGCCATTATGAGGAAATCTGTGAGAAAACATTAAGACACAAAAGTAGCAATCAAGTCGTGTATCTGAGAAGTGTTGTAAAACAGAGATTACATGTTTTTTTAGATTTTATGGCTGATTCAACAACTGTCCAAGGAGAATGAAGCCTCAAAATTAGTCTTGTATTCAACTCAGCACTTAAGCAGCTTTTATCCAGTTCCATTGTATGTTATGTAGTCTGGTTACTTTTGTACACATACAGTTGCTAACATTGACTCCTTTTTATCTGATTTTGTCTTTACTATTTTTACACGAAACCACATTAACATGATGTTTACAAGGCAGGCCTGGTAGTGCTGAATGTCCATACCAGCTGTCAGAATCTTAGTGTTGCACTCTTGCGTTCCAAAAGTATATCACTAAGTCAAAATGCAAGCTACAGCCTTTTCCTCTTGTTTGTATCTTTTAGCTGTCTGCAGCCCTCCTTGTAAGAACGGTGGTCGTTGCATGAGAAATAATGTCTGTACTTGTCCTGACGGGTACACAGGGAGAAGATGTGAAAAAAGTAAGCCAGTGTTAAAATCTTCCTGTGATCCAAACATAACCAATAAATTATTCTGTAATCAGTTAAGTGTATTAAACAGCAGATGTTTTTTGATTTTAAGGTGTCTGTGAGCCAGGGTGTATGAATGGAGGAAGATGTGTAGGCCCAAACATTTGCTCTTGTCCTTCAGGATGGAGAGGAAAAAGATGTAACACTCGTAAGTACCCCGTAGTTACCAGAGAACCATACCTTAAAAGTAATATGAGACTCAGGAGAGCTCTGCCCACACAAGTAATACAGAGTTAGTGCCAAAGAACTTAAGAATATATACACTTGGAAAAAACAGTTGTCTATAACTTGGCAGCAAAATTTAGGATGGAGAACTAATACCATGCAGGTCTTCAGGCTAAATCATGGGACTGAAATATCTGTGAAATTCTTGTATAGGAAATATTATTTGTTTCTTTTTGGATTCTTGTCTAAATAAAAAATCTGTGTTTCTGCAAAGAGATGAGTCAAAAAAGTGAAAGAAATCCAGTTTGTGCTTTAGGACATAAAATCAGATATAACAGAAAAAGAAGTTCAGTGAAATATTGGAAAACTGTGGAAACAGTTGGGCATGATGTGAATGAATGATGCAGTGGGCACAAGCTCTTTAGGACAGGTCTTTAGGAAATAGGGTCTGTGATGGTTGAACATCTGTGGGTCACATTATATCTTAACGAGAATATTGATGGTGCATAAATAGATTGTGTCAGCATGGATAAAATTTTTTTGCACAGTCTGCATGAAAATCAGGATGGGTGATAGAAATCTCATAACTAAAGTGTTACTGTCTGTCAGAGTACCCACCCAAGGCTTGAGAACTGATGTGGGCAATGAGCTCTCTAATGGCATGGTAGAAAAATAAATTTCCCTGTATTACTTTTTGTAATTATTGGAAATGGGTTGTTTTTTGAAAAAAAATATTACCAGTATTTACAGGGATGAGATATTCTTGGACACTGTGGAAAAGAGATTTGATTATCAAATAGTCAGTTGTGAATGAATGGAAAAAATGGTGTGTTAGATCATGACTTAATAAGCAGGGACAAAGGTGCAGACAAATGGGTCATAGAAAACAACTTTGGATCAAATATGCGTGATTCATTGGAATGACAGATAAAAGATCTCTCATCAAGGTGTGCGCTTTAGAAAGGTAAATTTGGAAAAAATAAATCTCTTCAATGATGCTCACTTAATGCAGTATTTCAGGCTTTTGTAGCAATCTCGGACACAGCAGAACCTCTGAATATGGGTTTTGGTTGTAGGGCTTTTTGTTTGTAGTTGCCTCTCTTCTTTAATATCCTGTTGGCCTTAGACACAGATTTGAGCAAAGATGATGTGACTCTTGTGTATGAAAAACACTCTACCTCTTGTGAGCATCCTGAAATCTGAATAATAACTCAGTGTAACCACTTGGGATATAACCATGCTTTGTGATGATGTTTGTGCAGCAATCTGTCTTCAGGAATGTAAGAATGGTGGAGAGTGTATTGGACCGGGCACCTGTCATTGTCCTCCACAGTGGGAAGGAATCCAGTGTCAAACACGTAAGAATGATGAAACCTGAAACCTCTTGCTTCAGCCATGCACAGTGCAGGGAAGTCCTCCTATACCTTGGATGCAGTTTATCCACATCTGTGTCAAAGGCAGGATAAAGAGTGGAGATTGCTCTAGCCCTTCTGAAGCCCTCCAGGATCTGATGGCACTCTGGGACAATGGCAGTATGTGTTGGTTTGCTCCAGTGCTATATGCTGCTGCACAAGCCCAGAGAGGCCATTGTGATACCTTGAAATAGCAAAATGTGCTAAAAAACACCTTACTCATGTTCTGTGCTCAGTCTCATTCAAGCCCTCAGCATGTTCTCATGCTAAATCTGCATCAAACCAAAAGGGGGATGGGATAGATATAAGAACACTGTTGGCTCCACAAGACCTTTAAGTCTCCTTATGCTGAGAGGTATTACCCTGTGAAAATACCTTCCAAGGTCTTGGTTCCTACAACAAGCAGAATTAAGAATATAGAGATAGCATCCACTTTCCCTTCAGCAATATGTGTCCATGAGTAAAGCCTTATGTACCTCTCTTGTTTAAGCTGTGTGCAACCAGAAGTGTCTGTTTGGAGGCAAGTGTGTATTGCCCAACGTGTGCTCTTGTCGTCCTGGCTATACTGGAGTCCTCTGTGGGAAGAAAATTCAGGTAAATGTATAGCCAAGACACCATCACAATACAGTGATTTGGGAGTTAATTAACTAGTCCACCCATGTCCAGTGAAGCAGCACGATGTACACCAAATGTGTATTTTGTCTGATTCCTTCCTTTCACCCTGCAGTGAGGGAAAATTAATGGAATTCCTAAGAGCTTTTCCAGTAATGTTTAGGTTCTAATACTTACAGAATTCGTCTCAGCACCAAATGTAAACTTCCTTTGTTTCAAATTAAGCTGATGTCTCTTGTCACACAGTAGGAATTGATAACTATCTTCTTCACAACAACCACTACTATCTTTTCCAGCATCTGGCCTCATTTTAGGGAAGAGTGTCCTAATGATAACTTTCTTAGCTTGCATCAGGTCAAGCCCTGATCTTTTCCCAGCTAACAATATTGCCAGTCAGTTCATCAAGTGTAACTTGGGAATAACTTTACTTTTTTTGTATCAGAGGGAATAATGACCACTTCTCTGTTTTGTCATGCAATTTTCTGTTGGATTCCCTTGCTTGGGTGCTGATGCTCACTCAGTGGAGTAATTTGATCAAACATTTTGTTACAACTAGCTGTTTTGTGATGTCTGAAGTAAAAGCATTCTGCTCTTCTTACATCTTCTATGGTGTTTCTCTTCTTTTAATTTTAGTGTATTTAGATACATTTGTGCTGCCAGCAGAATTGAGAAATAGGGTAGATGTGTTTCAGAAATTGAAACAAAGAAATGCTCGTACGTATTTTGAAAGTATGCAACTACACGTCCTATATCAATAAGACTGTAATGTATGTAATACAGATGTCCAAAATGTGACAAAGAGAGAAATAATTTTGATTTAAAGGCTTTCATAAATATGTCCTGCATAGTCTATTTTTAGTCTAGAAAATACATATATATTGTCAGTCAGTCAGACAGTGCTGTATTACACATTAATCAAAATGGCACATTTTCTTAATGAAACAAAAAAATCTATAAGCACAAGTTTAACTTACTGTTGTGATTCTGCATATCAGGCAAGCATAGATTCATTAAATTTTTTTCATAAACTTTATCATAAAAATGTGTTGCCTTATTAAAGTCTGGTTTTAATATTTTGTTTTCTCTCTCCAAGGTACGAACACATAATGGTTGAAGAAGTGTGGCAATTTAGTTGCAATGCTGCATGGATGTATGAGACTTGAAAATAGCAAAAGGGTTGAAGGCAGTTACAGAGTTCATTTAAACGAAAGGAATATTCAGAAGATATTTAAAAGAATTGTATTAATCTTTTAAAAGATTCATATTAATCACAAATGTTGGTGACCTTCAAAACAACCATCTTGTAGTCACTAAAACATATGTATATTCCTGTAATTTTTTGCTACCTCATGTACAAACCCTACCGCCTCTGATGTCTTAATTGAATTCCCAGATCTGATGACTGAGCCAAAAATTCTGCAGTTTAGTCATGTAGTCAACTGGACTATGAAATTTCTGCTGAGGGAACAAGGCTGTAGCAGCTGTTGGGTGACTCTAGCAAGGAAGGCAGCAGTTCTGCACTTGTGAATGGTACCTCCTGTTTACAAACACTGTTTACATAGATATTATTTGGCTGTGGACAAAAGAAAAAGCAGAACTGTTTTTTCTCCTTTTGTATTTATATCAGTTTGTTGTAATTACAAGCCAGTAGCAGGAAGGAGAAACCAGAACTGAGGCTGGGCTACTAACAATGAAGGCAAGGCCTCCTGTTCTGCTAACAGTCAGCCAGGTGCAGAAAGATTCTGATTTCTCTATGACAAGCCTTTGCAGCCAGAAGCCAGATCCCAACTTTTCTGTTTTGACTTCATTACTTGTCAAGTCATAAATTTGAAGAGCCAGCTACTGAATTATTCGTATGTCTGTAAGACTTCTATGCCTCTGTCTGAGATGGCAGTCAGTAATATGAGGAAATTTTGTTCCCAAGACTCTTAGAGAAATTTAACAATGCTTTCAATAATGCTGAATGTTAAAATAGGAACTAATAAGAGGAGAAATTTGTGGTACATCAATATATGGCATAAAATATGCCATCCATACTCACCATGTCAGAAAGTATTTGTAAAGATTTCACACTTTTTTTTCCCATTACCAATTGCTCCAATGAACAGTTAGCACCTACCGCTGGACAGTTTTTGAAAAAATAAAATTCCAGTTTTTCTGAAGTTTTCTAGAGAAGGCCTGCTATCTTCTAGAGCTGTGAAAGACAGCTTCCTGCCATAACAAAGTGAGCTCTGATAATAGACACAAACATCTCTTTAGCTAAGCCATTGAAGTTTACTGCTTTGGTTTTTAAGCCAAAAATAAACATCATGACTTCCTGTTCTCCTGAGCAATATTCAGTTTATATACCCTAATTTTGAACAGGAAGAAAATAGAGGTAATTTTGCCATTTACTGCCATTCTGGGATGCTGATTACCAAATTATAGCTGTTAGCAGCTCTGTGCCTAGATTTCTCCTACCTTTTGATAGGTTTCTTAAGTCATCTTGCAAAGTAAGGTGGTATTTTGAGTTTAGTATCATTCCAGAATTGATTTCCAAGTCCCTGACTGGTGTACTAAAAAATGTCCAATTTCCCACTTGCATTTTAAATTTCAGTGTTTCCATAGTTTCTTTCAATGAAGCATCCACGTGGCTGATAGCCTGATGATCTGGGAACCATTATATTATTTAAAATTTACTCCTCTTGAACCATTTCCTTTCTCATATTTCACAAAGACATCAATGAACAAAATCTGACTAGCTCTTGGAACTGTTTTGGATTCACGAGGTAGTGAAAAAGTTTTGAGAGTACAAACACACCAATATTACATAATCTCATATTGTAATCACTGCTGTTCCATGGGTCAGTTACAGAGGTGCGGTGGGAAGAAGATAACATGTGCCCAGAGCATTGCTAATAGTACTTTTGTTAATGAGTTTGTGCAATCCTTCACTCACAAAACTTAATCAATACATATATGCATATTTCTAGGATTTCAGGCACAATAAAGGGGGTTTTTATTATAATTGTTAGTGTTTGCTGTTTATTTTCAACAGTTTTAAAAGCAGAAATTATTTCTTTTACATTTTCCAAATGCAAGATATGTGAACAAAAGCACATCCAGCGTTTGGCTACTGTAGCTAAAAATTCTCAGTGCTAAGCTGTGCTATTTTTTCTATTTTCCAGCAAGCACATGGTGCAGAAAAGTTATTAGTACATGCAAAATGCCAGACAGCTACTTCAAAACTGCCCAGTAATTATGTCATTAGCTGGAACTATTTTGTTACTACATTGTCCATCATGAAACACATGAAACAGAATTCCATGTAATTAAAAAGCACATGGCAACAATACAGTAAAATTGCTCAGTGTAACAGGATGCTGATTTATATAGAGGGCTTGTGAACAGAGGTTAACAGAACTGCTAAAATTTTAAGCTGCAATTAGGCCCAAAAGAGTTAAGGGATGTGAGAATGGGGAGAAGGGTTGGAGTTGACACAGTTCCACTCTGAAGGAATGAAGGGCAGCTTGTATCAAACTGAAGATTTTGCAGTCATTCTTACCACATGCACAATACTGGTATCTTTGTTGAATTTTCTTGCATGATTTCTTTAGTCTTTTTAGTATGTTTAACTGTGGAAATAAGAATCTGGGGACACAGACTGTCATTAATAATACATTCTAAAATTGTTCGACGCTAACTAACTAGAAAAATCACTTTTAAAGTTTAATTGAATGATAAGAAATATTTCTTAAAACAAAAAAAAAACAAAAACAAACAAACAAAAAACCACACAAAGAACACTGTAGCCAGTAGATGGTGCTACGTTCAAGTAGTATTTCTGAAATAGCCATTGCATTCTGTGTGGCATTAGATTTCTGCTTACTTCAATCACTTCTAAACAGGAAAGTAGATTAGCATTTGTTTTGGCCTGTTCAGAAACACCAATTACAGGTCTCTCAATGACTGCTTCTGGTCTCTTGCTCCTGACAATGCCACTATCTCTTCCAGCTTCTAGTCACTATTACTGTCACTTTTGTCTTTATTAGTAGAAGTCAATCTTTTTGGGAATAATACTGAGATGTTATGCCTCTTTGTATTTATACAGTACTGATTATTTTTTTCTAAATTTTGGGTCTGGTGCAAGTGATTTTTTTTTCCTATTCATTCCCCTGCAAACAGTATGTCACCTAAGGTATTCAGTCTAACTCCTGAATTTCTAAATTATGGCATGATGTAGTGGACTGTGACACAGAATTACATCATCATCATTGTAAAACTTTGGAACCATTGATGAAATCATCTTACTTCATGCATGAGAATCACATTTTCACCAGCAGGTGTGAAATAGCCAGCAAAAACAGCACAAAAAAAGTGCGAGCCTCCAAGGCAAGCACAGGAGAAAGCTCAACTACACCACACAGCAATTGCTCATAACAGGAAACAGGAGTCCCAAGAACTAAACCATTGCCTTTCAGTTGCCCTCTGCATGCTTGGGCACTGTCTTGTAGAGAAG
Organism: Brachypodius melanocephalos; assembly: GCA_013398615.1. Lineage (NCBI taxonomy): Eukaryota > Metazoa > Chordata > Aves > Passeriformes > Pycnonotidae > Brachypodius > Brachypodius melanocephalos. The sequence continues at coordinate 22,473,512 of VZSR01001283.1, read as the reverse complement.
ATTGGTAGCTGAGAAGACCCCATTACCTTTGCCTCTTTGCTCAGTGGATTGTAATGATTGTAATCCTGAGAGAAACAGCTCCATATAAGTCACTGCCCATGAGAGCTACATGTTCTGTTGGTTAAACACAGTTAAAATGTTGTTCCAACAGATGGACTAAAGTAATACATAGCTAAAATTCTCCTACAAAAAAATAAATTTCCAGTTTCATCTAGAAGACAACAAAAATCAATTTCTCAAGGAAATAAAAATTGATCTGAGCATCATTCAGAAAGTTAACTGATTCAGTTTGCATGTTTTGGCAAAACCTTCCTCAGCAGGACCATTCAAGAAACAGCACAAATGAGACAAGGGAACAATGAACATAGGAGATTCAGTCCATTCTGCAGCCCATTCAAACTGCAAAACCTAAATGATGCTGAACAGGAACATCTCCAGAAGACAAATGTCAACAACCCCCACACATGATTTGTGACAGGCATGGCTTTTCCTCACTGCTAGTCTGCAGCCTCCCATTATACTGCTCCTGTAACAACAGAGTCTTGAATAGCATAGAATTATCAATGTCTCCAGAAGAAAAATACATTTCACTGTTTCACTGGGATAAGGAAAAGAAACAATTGGAAGTTGAGAGATGATCAGATAATATGACTGTAGAAGTAGTCAAGATAAGGACTCTTAGAGTATCAGCATGGATTAAGCTTTTAGGAAGTAACAGCAGAATTGTCTGAACCAGTACTGGTGGGGGAGTGTTAGCTGTTGTGTTTTTTTAAAAAATACTGTTTAGCTGATTGAGATCCAGATCAGATTGGAGGAGGAGGGACAGGAAGCAGACATAAAGTGATAACCATGATTTAAATAAGATGCTTTGCAGTTTGGTAATGTTCCATAAAGATGCAAACTCTGCAAGTTTCCTCTTGCAACTGTTTAATCTCAAGTTATATTTGAACTAACATTCACTTCTGATGATCCGAATCGAGGGCATTTTGTTTCATGTGCTTTTAAAAAATGTAATTACATAATACAGTAAGTTTAGTCAAAGGGGAGAAAAATCAAGAAGAAGAGCATAGATATATTCTGAAGTACTTGATTTGAAAAAAAATTTATTTCAAGGTCAGCTGTATCAACCAAGGCATAATAATTCTGCTTTTGAAGAAAAGATGATGAGAAAATGTGTCATACACAGCACACAGTTGGAAATTTGTAACAGCTTTCCTACAATCAGCAATACCTTCCTTTCATATAGAAAAACATGCACTTAATATAGTGAGGACAAAAAGCTGTCTGAAATCAAGTTACCATGTTTATTTTAAGGCCCCCCACTGCTGCAGACTCCCTCACTGTATAGTTACATGAAGAAAAATGCAGCTCATCTTGGCTGAAGTGGCTTCATTCCTTCCTTTTCTTTGTACACTGTGGCCCAGAGTATGGCAGTCGACATCTACACACATTTGGAGCGATGCATTTCCCTCCATGCTGGCAGGGGAGCTTACATACAGCTGAAATGAGACACCAGATACACAGCATGTCTTCAGCACAACACGAGATCATTTTTCTTTTTGTCTCAGTGCAGTAGCACAATTGTTCCCTGGTGACTGCACTGGGACAGTATAAATAAAAGCATAATGGAAGAACTGAAAAGCAATGCCTCTCAATTTATGGCATTGTGGCCTTCACTGGAATACAGGCACAGTACTTCTGGTCTTATTCATGCTCCATTTCCATTTTAAAATACTATAATTTCTGTTCTTTAAGGTACAGGCTTTTTTTGAGATGGATGCCCCCATAAAAATGTGAGAACAATAACAATTCCTGCTGAAACTTATTCAAGCCAGTGCTTGGATCCACACCCATGAGGAAACAGTCACCTCATCCTAACAGTATCTCACACACTGCCTTCTTCTTCCCCCACAAGAGCAGAGGAGGGCTGAGTGGGCACAGCTTCAGCGGTCCCTTGCTACACACCAGTTCAGCTGACAAGCCAGGGGCTGCAATTTGTTCATGAGCATATACACCAAAAGAAATCAAACTTGATGCAGATCTAGTTATTTTTTGGGAACAGGGATTATTTTGATATTAAGAACCTGAACACTTCTGCCATTACTGCAGATGCAGGGAGCTAAGCAATCTGTAAGTTCTCTGCAACTCCCACACTTGGCTTTTAATATCACCCTCTATCTCAATAAACTGATGAATATAAAGAATAAGCATTTTGATGGTCAATGGGAATATCAAAATATTACTTGTAAATGTTTGCTTGACCATATATATAGTAGAAGAACTAACTCTAGCTGATTTAGTGCCACAGCCATGCCCACAGCCATGTGAAAATATCAGATGCAGAGGACTTAATCCAGAGACCCTGCACCCACAATACCCAGTTCAAAACCCGTGTTTGCACAAGGGTTTCTCCAGTCTCCTAGAGAGCAAACAAAAACCCTTTCCTTTTGTAGTCTCAGGATTACTGCCTTTAGCATCAGGGCAGTGCTGTTACAAGCATACAAGGCCCAAGAAGCGTAGATTAAAGACTTTATAATCACCTGCTTTTGTGAAGCAAAGTTTGTGAAAATGGAAGTGGATTTTCAGCAAGAGTGTCAGTACTAATCCTGATTACAGGCATCTTTCAGAGTTCTAAGAACATATGGAGTTGATTCTATCAACTTATCCTCAAAGTAAGAAGCAAGTTTCAATTTTACATGTCTATAAAATTTAATGAAGCTTCTAACCCACACCAGTAGCAATAGTACTTCTGTAATTTTCAGTTCCTTATACTGGGGGTCTCAGTTTACAGACAGTATTTCAGAAATACCAACAAAACATACAAAGTAATTAATTTGGTGACAACCAAAATCTGAATCTCTTTTGAAGTGGAAAAGTTCTGTGTTTCTGACCAAATTGAACAGCCATCTACTCCCTGTGCATACTTGTAAGAGCCCCAGTATTTGGAAGCAGCTTGCAGTTACTATTCTAAGATACTTTCCCTGGAAGCTTTGTTAGGCCCTGAAGATTTGAACACTTTGATTGGTAAATCAAACAAGCAGAGGAAAGGATAAATGAACAATGTCAGAAGTCATTTACCTAAGTGACATGCTCTACCAACCCATCCAGCTGGACAGCTACAAATCCCAGGAGCCACACAAGCTCCATTATTCCGACAACCTTGAGGACAAATTGCTACAAGAAAAAGAATGGGTAATTCAGCAGGATTTATAAAACTGATACAAAAGAATCATGACAGAATGAAAGATTCAGGATGATACAAGTCAAAATGGCAAAACACATTTTCTTCTAGGCCAGATATTCAACTGGTATAACTCCAAAAGCATTTCTGGGACCATGGAAATGGGGGAAAAATATTATATATACATATATATATATATAATATATATATGTACTGTGTTATGAATCTTGGTTTAAATGTGAGCATTCTACATCTTAATGCAAAATATTTTCACACTATTTTATCTGTGTAGGTACCCATAATGTAGGCCACTCATTTCTGTAGTAATACAATGACATTTCCATGCTTATTAGTCCTTTAATTCATTTAAAATGTTTTTGTTAAGGCAGTTTTAGAGTTAATATCAATATTTGCATGAATGCAGACACGCACCTTCCTGGCATCTTGATCCTGTCCAGCCAGAAGCACAAAGGCACTTCACAACTCCCTTGACAGAGATGCATTCCCCCCCATTCTGACAGCCTCCTTCACAGCTTACTGTGGAAGACAGCACACACATTTCAGAAGCAGTGCAGGACTTCAAATAATTGTCTTTAAACAGCTCATCTGGCATCAACTACTTGCTTGATCACATCCACAAAAACTAAAATTTCGACTGTTCAGAGCAAGGTGCTGTTCTGCTTCTCACCAGTAACACCACTGTTCATCAGTTATACCACAGGAATTACTAACATGATATTTACGTTTTACTAACATTGGTATTTGTATCAAACTTGCCAAATCACAGCTGACAAGCCAATAACGTGGTTAAGGATTCACATATTTCCTTACCTGACAGGACCTACATGTAACAAGAGGAAGAAGATAAGAGGATATTACTTTGACAAATGAAACTACGACTATAGTTAAGTTAGGCAGTACCTTCCCAAAGGCCAATTAATTGAGTTAGCCTTATCTCAGAATTGTTCTACACATCAAAGCCCTGAAGGCCTCATTAATGAAGTGTTATTTATGCCAGACATATGATTGGTATCAACTATGGAGAGCACAATCCCTGTTCTGTACAATCAAATGCTTCCTTTCACAAGTAGGAATGTATATTATATACTGCCTGCACTGTATTGAAGAGAAACAACTATTCTTCATTATAAAGATGGACAGTTTGGATGTCTGCTTGATAATTTGTGGATAAAATATCTAAATCTCTTGTTCAAACCACAAGTACTGAGCACAATTTCAGCTAACAGATTTTTGGCATAAATACTGACCATGCAAGGACATGCAAGTCAAATTCAGTACAGCTGGAAAAGCTCTTCAATGTTTGCATATTACTTTGTAATAATAATTGTAATAACTAATGTAAGTTAATGTATTTAATTTTGACTGTATTTGATTTGACAGGGAGAAGTGCATGAGGACTGGATGAAAGCAAATATTACTCCAGTCTTCTAGAAGGGCAAGAAGGACCCAGGGGACTGCAGGCTGGTTTGCCTCACCTCAGCCCCCAGTGAGGTAATACAAGAACTGACTCTGGAAACCACTTCCAGCCACATTAAGGACAAGAAAATCATCAGCAGGTCTTCACAGTGAGGATGACCAAATGCTGATGCAGATTGCCCTGGGAATAATGGAGTCTCTGTCCTTGGAGATATTCAAAAGCCATGAAGACATGGCCTTCAGCAGCTGGCTCTAGGTAGGCCTGTTTGAGCAGGGAGCTTGGAAATCATGACCTCCAGAGGTCCCTTTGAAACTTGCCCAGTCTGTGATTTTGTGAGCGATTCTACAATAGCACACTGCTTCACAGGCTTGTACATGTACAACAGTACATGTTGAAATGCCTTTTCCAATATATGCATATATTCAATAGGCTTCACAAAGCCATAAAAATTGGTCTTTGCTACTCCTTCTCTGTCATCTCCCATTAACTCTCAACAGTACATTGCCACGCGTATCCTCAGCGACTAGCGCTCAATGTTACCATCTTGCAGATACTACATAAAAGTTTCAACCACTTAATGCAGAAATATGTATCTATACAAGCTATCTCAATAAATTATTTAGAAATAATCTGTTATAGAGCTAAATGGAAATTTATGTTGCACATAAAAAGGGTATTTTTCCAAGGCAAAAAACTCGTTGAGATTCTCACAACACATTTCAGTACGTGTAGTCCAACCCATCCTCCTGCAAGCATGCAAATGCTCTAGGCCATGCATGTCTTGATAGTAAGGTCAGAGATTTACAGAATTAAGGTCATTATTTCGAAGGGCATTAGGTCCAGGACTTGAGGCATCCTAAATTAATTTAGTCTGTTTTCAAACTCCTTGTCTATCCAAGCTACCGCTTCCTTGGTCTTACCTTTATGGCAATATCTACCCCCATACCCAGGTGGACACCTGCATTTTCCAGGTCGGAGGCACTCTCCCCCATTTTTGCATTTTGGATAACATGTAGCTGCAAGACAGACAACAAAGAAAAGTTGCATAAATATTGGTGAATCTACTAAAGTTACTACTTAAATCCATAAGAAATTTGCACATAGTAATATTTTCATCGGTTTGTCTTCATATTTTCTAAAATACATCTGCCATGTCCTCTTACATTGCTGATAAGGTGAAATCATTCCCCTGCACAGGGAGCACTCCACCATACTAAGCTTTTAAGCAGTCAAAACTAAGGGGTGTTTTGGGCTTGGACAGAACAGGCAGAAGAAAACACATATTAAGAAGGAACACAGCTGAACTGCCAAAAAAGCTTTTGATAACTGAAGTGGAGAAATAACAGGTAAGAAAATAGGTGATAACAAGAAATGATTCAATAAAAAGATGTTGCAACTTGAAAGGCATCGTGTGATCCTTAAGAGGAAATATCTGACTTCTTAATGGATTCCTACATTCCTCTTCAGAAAAACTATATGCTCTGTTCCTTATATCTCATCTCTAAATGTCTCCAGAAGTAAGTCAGGGTTTCTTTCTCCCCTAAAGAGAGTATTTTTTTCCCCTTTTTTTGCTTCAGCTGGCTTTTCAGAAACCTTTCTGAAATGTACAGTGTTTGTTTAGCAAGCATCCAAGAGAAATGTAACTTTTCTCATAACTTCAATTATCTGTTGGGAGAAAAGCATCTATGAGCATCTCAAATCCTGCAACTTTTTCATTGCTGACAGCTTGGACAGGTTTGATAAGGTACAAATAAAAGTCTCACTTTTGCAAAATTCTGGATAAATCCAGTCAGATTGCAAATAAATTACCTATCACATAGACTCTTTGGTAGCCATAATCATCCCTGAATCAGCCCTGCTGTCTGAGAAAACATTTGTTTATTCACATACAGGTTTTAGAAACACATCTTTTTCTGGGAGTTGCATCTGAGTTAGCTGCTGGTGTGAGATGAGCTCACTACTTATTCTTTGACTGGATGGGTGAAAAGTATGAAAAAGATGAACAATGAGTAACACCATCCTGGTTTTGTCCTCATATACTTACTGCACTATCAAGAAACCCAATTGAAGAATAGAGGATTTTTCACGTTACTACCTGCAGAATGAGTATTAGCAGGCAGAGAAAGGACAGATATATATCAAAAAAAGTAGCCAGTGCTCAGCTCTCTGTAACTTTTACCAGATGCTCTCATTTCTTTGGAAGTGTCATACAAGAGCTCCCAATTTAAGAAAAAATCTGTTTCTGTGTTATTTCACACAGTTTTCAGATTGGTTTTCTTTACAGAACAAGGGATGAAGCTTCATTTCTTTTTTTTTCTTTTTTCTACACTGAAGACCTTATGAGCACAAGGATTCAGTAGTTTCCTTAACAACTGCAAACAGTTAAGCTCTCTAGTTCAAGAACTGATCTGCCTCTCCACTAATATTTCGCCTCTCCCCTGAACGCCAACAGGAACCAACAGTTTTTGGAACAGTTCATACAGCATAGTTTTTAATCTCCACTACACAGCACATTAGCTATACATAATTTGTCACCACCTGCTACCCTCAGCCTCAAAATGAAACAACATTCCATAAATTATTATAGTGCTGATTGAAATTTTCAGCATCTCATTTCAGAGTTTAAAAAAATAAAAGCATGTCTTAAATGAAGGATATTGAAAAGTAGAACAAATATTGTACAATTTTATCATCTCTTCACATATGATAACCTGCAAAGCAAAGAAACCCCTGACACTGAGTGTTTTTTTTTAGCATTTAATACACACAAGCTCTACAGTCAAACAAGAAAAACAGAAAATTAGAAATCTAATGTGTTACATTGAACAGGTTTTAAACTAAAACTCTTCTTCATGATGTTTGCTTTTGCATAATAAGTGACATTTTCAAAAATACTTTGTCTCTCCATGGAAACCAACAGGAGCAGACTCCACCCTAGCTTTACACCTCCTACCATGGAAATGGATGTACAAATGACCCTGCGTGTCAGGTAACGTGCAGGAAGTAAATGACAGTACTTTTAGAAACACAATGTATTCTAAACAAAAAGAAATCCAGAAAACGACCTGCTTTCTAAGCACCCTTTTGATGTTTTTGTTAGTGACTAGTGCTAATTGCACATAGAGATACTAATTAAATGTTGCTGTGGCTGAGAATGCTGTCAAGGCTCTAAAAGCATTCAAGAACCACCTGGGATGCAATCGCGTGCATTGCGCTCTAGGATGACCCTGCTTGGGCAGGGATGTTGGACCAGGTGACCTTCTGGTCCCTTCCAACCTGACTGACTCTGTGGTTCCTTAAACACTTCCAGCGAAGTATTTAAGCAGTAGGAGGAATAAAACACTAAAAACTGTCCAGCGAGTGTCCTCTTACCCAACATCCAAGCGGCAAAAAGCTCTATTTATATGGACCCACGGCCATTTCCGACAGCGGGCTCTGCTCACTAACGTGAGGTCTTCGCGCTGGCTCTTAGCTGTGCTCCATCAGTTCACTATCACTGTCTCACCTTACCAAAGGGTGACTTAACTCTCTTCTTACACCTCGCCCTCCTTAGGTCCTCCCCGATACCTCACCACCCGCCTCCCACACCAGTTCCAAACCCGAGCTGCTCAGACCTTCCCGGAGGGATGACTCTCCGGAGGGCTGGCATGAGCGACAGCGAAGGCTGCGCTTGTGCCCACCCCTGCCGGCACTCGGCGGCGCCCTGGGGGCCGGCGCATCCCGCCCCCATTACCGTGCTGGCAGCGCTCGCCCTCGTAGCCCTTGGAGCAGAGGCAGGAGCCGTCGGCGAGGCAGAGCCCGCCGTGCCGGCAGCGCGGGCTGCAGGCGGCGGCCGGGCCGGGGCCCAGCGCGCACAGCCACAGCAGCAGCAGCAGCAGCCGCAGGCCCGTCCCGCCGCCCCGCCGCCGCCACATGGCCCCACAGGGCAGCCCCGGGCCCAGGCAGCTCGTCCCGCTCCGCTCCCGCCTCCTCTCCGCTCGTTCCCCTCTCAGCCCCGCTCCTTCACGCTCCTCTCGCTTTTACCCTCTCAGTCCGTTCCCCCTCCTCCTCCTCAGCGCCGGCCTCCCCGCCCCGCCGCCCCCGCGCCGTGTCACGGCGGGTGGGACCCCCCGAGCGCCGGCAGGGCCGGAGTGCCGAGAAAAGGAGGGGTGACCTCATCACCCTCACAACACCCTGAAGGGGCTGGGGCCAGGTGGGGGTCGGCGTCTTCTCCCAGGCAACCAGCGACAGGACAGGAGAGTACTGTCAAACTGCACCAGCGGAGGTTTAGGTTGGATATTAGGAGGAATTTCTTCACAGAAAGGGTTTCTAGACATTGGAAAGGGCTGCCCAGGGAGGTGGTGGAGTCATCATCCCTCGCAGTGCTTAAGGAAAGGCTGGATGTGGCACAGAGTGACTTAGTGGTGGTTCAGTCATAGATTGGTCTCAATCTTCTCAGAGGCGTTTTCCACTCTGACTGATCCTGCGGTTTTATCTGCAGGCACAGAGGCCTCCGAGAGCAGAGCCACCATGTAGTCACACAGTGTGTTGGACAAGAAGCCCACCTGAGCACCCGAGCTGCTGCACGCCCAACATCTGCTGGCCCTGCTGCCACTTCCAGGACAGCACAGCTCTGAACTCCTGCCCCGTTTGAGACCCTGCAGACTGATTTCTGTACACTTCCATCTTTAAAGATATGTGCCATTCGTGAATATCATGACACAATATTCAAAGGAGGATTTCAGAGAGAGGACTGAATGGACATAACTCATCGCCACCTGGCAGAAAGGAATACAGGTCTCATAAAATCACAGAATGTTTGGAAGGGGCTTTAAAAATCATCTGGTTTCAACAGGCTCACCTTCCACTTCAAAGCCTTATTCAGCCTGGCCTTGAACACTTCCAGGGATGTGACATCCACAGCTTCTCTGGGTGACTTGTGTTAGTGCCTCACCACCCTCACAGTAAGGAATTTCTTCTTTTTTATATGATCTAAATTTAATTTTTTTCTCTTTGAAGACATTTTCCTGTGTCTTGTCATTCCACACCCTTGTCAAAAGTTCCTGTCCAGCTCTTCAGTGGGCCCTTTAGGTACTGGAATAATTAATTCCTAGAACATTCTTTTATTCAGGATGAATAGCCACAGCTTTCAGCCTGGCTTTATAGAATAGGTTGCCCAGCCCCTTGAGCATATTGACTGCTCTTCTCTGGACTTGCTCCTTGCCATGCTATCTCTGGGAATGGCTTGAGCACAATTCTGTGACAAAGTAGCAACATATTTCAAATTGCCCACGAAAATATTTCTGTTGCAAAGAACACAAATATAGATTATCAGATAACATTTTTTCTCTTATTATTTCCAATCTTTCACAAGCATTTCCTATAATTTCAAAAGTTTCCCAGTGAAAACACACACTTTTGACACTGAGACTCAGCCCAATGGAGCATTTTCAGATGAGTTGGAATGACCAGTAGTGGAAAAGAGAGATTATAAGCACCTACACAAAGTGTCTACAGAAAAGTGAAATAAACCTCATGCCTTTTGAAAACTAAGGGAAAACCAAGTCTTGTTTTCAACTGTGAGAGCTGACTTTGAATTACTTTTTAAAGTGGCATAAAAGAGCTTAATTTTTTCCAGATGAAGCAGGAGTATGATTTGGTAACTGCTTTCACTTTGACTGGAAATTAAAATTTGTGTCATTGCCTTGTAATTGACAGAATAAAAGTCAAAGGTACTTCCCTTTTCACACCTACAGAGCATGGAACATACAGTTCATAGCAGGAGTGGAATACAAGGCAAATAAATCTGTTGCCAATAGCATGAGGTGTTGTCTGGCTTCTTGCAAAGGTTAAGGCACCTTAACATTTTCTTTGATAATACCAGATATAACATTATCTTTGCAGGACTGCATTTAGACTTTGAAGTAGCAAAATACCATTAAATGATTAAACAAGAGTAACCTGAAAGTACAACACTGAATAATTGCCCAAAACATGCACAATTCCCTTGTGTTTGTGCCTAGGCAACCAAAGCAACATTTAGAGGATACATACATACATACAATTACATTTGTCCTGTGCAAACCCACATACCAAATATCTTTTCAAGTAGTAATGAAGAAGCAAAAAGCCACAGTGATTTAATTACTCATGCACAGGTTGCCATAGTGTGTTGATTTGCTGTCTAGAATAAGAACATCCAAACCCCATTCCTATTGCAGTTCCAGTTGTGGTGAGGAGAACAGGGTCTCCTGTTTTCAAATGCAGTACTCCTTCTTGCAAGGACAGGAGTAATAGGATTATGCAGTGATACCACTTTTAGTGAAACTAATTGCCAGGGATATATTGATATAAATTGCCAGGGATATAAATTCTTCCCAAAAGTAATAGTTTCCTTTATGCCATCCCAAAAAGAGCAAAATGAGAGAAGAACTGAAGACACTGACTCTGGGCTCTATTGTTCTCTGGGTACAACATAATTTTGCACCTTCTTGACTTCTGCCAATAATTTTGTGCATATTGATTTCTTCACAGAGATATTTTTTTCCATTACTGTCTTTCCTCTATAAGACAGTTTTATGTGGAAGTGTGCCTTTCTGATATTAATGCCTAGCAACAACACCTTCATATACAATTCTTTTCAGATTTTAAGAGCTATTCTTCATTATTCATGATTTTTAAAGCACTATTTATTTTCAGTTCCATATCCCATCTTTTCTATTTCAGAAAGATGACTTTTTGTGGCTCAGGTTAATTAAGACCCCCTTTTTTATTTCTCTCCTGGTTTCCTTTGAGGATCTTAAAATAATTAATACCAAAGAAAATAATCATATTTTGAAATATGGCAAGTGCCCCATCAGGGGGATAATTAAATGCAAAGACTATATTAAATAAGCTTGCCCAGGTGTTTCATTGAATGAAGTAAATTTGCTTAAACATTATGTTCGGTAAGAAGGATTAGGCTGCTTCACCATTTTTGTGCATCTAAATTCATCTCAGGGCTTATCAAATTTGCTGAGTGCATGTCTGCATTTACAAATGATTGAATCATGTTAACAGAGGTTCTCACTGAAAACAGAAATGCTTCCAGGCATCCAACATGCTTTAGCCTTAGAAGCACAATCTGATTAAAAAAAAAACAAAAAAAAACCAAAAAAAAAAACCAAAAAAAACCCCAAACCCAGCGGGTAATGAAGTTTTTAGGTAGAAAGTTAGACAAAGAGAATTTAGATTCATTCATTCTTGTCATAATGGTCATATTTAATACTTCTTTTCAAAATAAAACCCAAACAGGACAGTTTTAGCAGTAGGACATTCACAGGCTCATTTTTGTGTCAACATCCTCCTGATATGCTGTATCATAACAATATGAAATAGCCTCTTGAGGGACACTCCTGTCCAGTCCACAGAAGACAGGGAAGAAATGAACTCTCCATTATAATCAGAGTTAAAGTACTCTGTGGATTGACATATTATGAGAATAAGGATGCTCACCTGGAGGCTGGGATTCTGCTCCATGTAAGGCAAAGCAAGTAGAAAACTCGGGTCCCCAACAACCCTGTGGGAAGACACCACTCCTGGCCAGTTTAGAGCAAGTGCATGTGTCTCTTGCCTATTTCAAAGACTTTTATTTCATTATAGTGTGAAAAATATTCAGGAAGTACAAGCTCAGATCTTCACATGCCATGGGAATTTATGAGCCAGCCAGCTGTAATAGAGCACCACCTCCTCTCAGTAGCAATAACTCATAAGAAAACAATTAGCTTAGAGATTGGGATACAAAACCTTAGAGGATGCTTGTGTGGAGGGGATGCACAACCATTTAATAAAATGTCAGTATCTCAATAATCAACTAGAATTGCTGGGATGAGAGGCAATGCTAGAAGGTGTATTACACAGCTACCTCTTTACTAGCCCTGTGCAGTATGTGCAGTTCCAAGCCCTGGCACAATCATTGCTGCACTGTTACAGCTGCACTGGTGCTGTACCTAAGTACACCTAAAAAATGTGTCGTCCAGAGATGATGCTTTGTTTGTCAGTGTCACATCACAGGTAGCAACCTCATTTTTAAGTGCTTTTCAGCATAATTTGGTCTCTGTTCTACCACGTGCAGATGAGCCATCAGGTAAGGGTAAGGGTACAGTTAAGTAGCATTGATCACAGCTGCATCTCAACTCAAGCCCACATCAGGCTGTCTGATAATAGGACTTATGATCAACATCAGTCTTCTTTGTTGACAGCTTGGATGCTGATCTGTCTTCCAGTGCAATTGGGCTTCAATGGCATTTGAATGAAAGTCACTCTAGTTCTGCTAAAAGAAGGAAAATAATATATGGGTTTATTTTCAAACATGCCCATGTGTGAATTAGGTGAGCAGAAATATTATACATGTACAGGCCATGTACAAGCATTCATTCACAACTGCCAGGCACATCTCTTCTTGGTGTCCAAAATTAGGGGCCTCTGTGGATTGCATACACAGATTGGCCCCATTAGTGCATCTAGCCCTGGGTCCATAATACGAAACTCTATTTTAATTTATGTGAAATGAATACCTTAATCCAAATTATGCCAGGCCTGCAACTTCAAAACCATTATTCTAATAAGTAATTTTCTTCACATAATAACAAACTCTCAATATATGATCTTTAGTCAACAAGACTGATGTGCACTGAAGTTCCTGTTCACAGATTTATCTTGCTTACTAGATAGAAACATGAAAAAGGTGTATGTTGGTGAGATATTTCAGAATTAACACTTCAATCATTGCAATTAGTTATAAATCTCCCAGATTGCCACCTTATGTAGGCATTTGCAATTAGAGTGCAGAATAAATCTGTGCCTGTGGACTCAGGGTAACCCAAAACATACAAGAGTATTGTCAAAAGACCAGCCAGGCTCACTAGGAACAGTTTAACTCTGTTTGAAGCTTTGTTCTATGCAAGTCAAGGTCACCCAGTCACTACTCCCTCTTTTGAATCTTGGATGTAAATTGCCTGAGGGGAAAAGAAACAACATTTCTTCTGCCCATTAAAAGAGTACTGAGAAAAAGAACAAGGCTTGTCTTGCTGTTTGCACACAGCACAGCTTTCAGCAGTAACCTTAATTTGTTGTTGGATCTGGTTCTATCTTTTGGGATAGTTTGGTGATGTCTAAGCTAAGAAACCTTCCATTTCTACAGAGCCACTAGAGCAGTGACTATCTGATTTTACACACACATAAAGCATTAATTCAAAATTGCAATTTTGTAACACAAAGCCCTAATATTCCATTGCAGGCCACCTTGGTTAGTTGCTGCAACCAGGAGAGACCAAATGTCTGCACAAAGATCACATCCAATTTAACTTGAAAGCTAAGGCCAGTTTCACCTTAATCAAAGGATTTTCTGCTCATGCTAAGGTGTTGAGATCAGCCCCATTCTATAGATGCACCATCTGAAACATGCTGAGCAGATACCCATCAATGGAACCCCAAACCTATGATTAATATTCAAAAATGACTCTTAGGGACCAAAATCCAGCTAAAGCAAGACTGCAAGACACTTAAGTATCAAATCCAGATTATTTTAGAGCCATCTGGAAACCTTATTTTTGTCAGTACTGTGCTATCAGACCCTATATTCTGGCAAATAAAGGGCATGACACTGCAAGGCTACCTGCAAAGTTATCTTGAACTTCTGTTTGGCCTGGAGTTTAGAAGACTCAGTATTTCACAATACCATCAAAGCCAAACTGAAATAGTCCTCATCTGCTTTTCTTTCTGCACTGCATGAAGTTGGGTTGCAAGTAAATGAAAATAATTTGATTTTCTCACCACTCATGGGATCTCAGCCCTGTCCCTCAAATAAATTTGTATTTTTTTTTTGTCATGGAATCATGTATTTTTCTCCTCAAAGAAATTTGGCATAATATTCTGTGAAAAGAGTTATTGAATAGTACTTGATGTAACTATTGAGTATAACTCAGATACACACTGCTGTACATAGTATAAATACCAGGTGCCTAATGTTCCTGTAAATAAGTTCAAGTGGAAAGTCCATATTCACAATTCATTCTGATTAACTGAGGAAAACAGCAAGAGGCTAAATACTAATTCTAAGATTTTTTTTTTAATATTAAGTAGTGAATTTTACAGAATTCAGCCTTTTATCAATCAGCTTCCTGCAGGAACAAGTACTATTGATGATTTGATATTTATATAGTTGTTATTGTATCATAATTCCCATACACACTTATGCTGCTGTAAGTCAGAGCAGGCACTACCAAAGTTGTCCCAGAGTAAAACTGGTGTGAGTGGAAGCATTCAGAGGATCATCCTCAAGACATAAAGATATCACTTTGTCTGCCACAGAAACACTGCCAACTTTAGGGTGAATGTGGCTACTGTTCAGCAGGGCACAGCAACCTTATCCACCAGTGTGAAACAGGAAATGAATTTTTAAAAACCCAAATCGAATTGATATTTAAATATGCTAGGATGTAATTACTCATGCTGGAATTCACTCAAAGCATCAGCTCTCTGAATGCTCCCTTATTAAAAAAAAAAGCAAAAAAGTACAATCAGTTCTTTACTGTCCACCAACAGAGAAGACTTAGGTTTGGCAGCTAATTGTTTAAAAATTGGTTCAAAACATATTTCTCATATTTTTCTTGTCATTATTATGTTTGTTACGCTTTAAATCTATATCTGAATTAAGAAAATGGTAGCTCAATTAAATGATACTTAGAGGTTTAGAAGCCCTTTACAAGTTTAAAATGAATTGTGAATGTTTCCAGTTTGTATTCATTTTCACAGCCCTTCTGAGGGAAAATTAAACAGCAGAATCACTTTACAAATGGTGAGACAACAAAAGTGTTTTGGCAACTCATATTTAGAGCTAATAGCAAAGCAGAAGTATATGTGGTATTGTTTGGTCCACTATTGAAACATGAAGGCATGACTAATGCAAATGTGTCTTCATGTGATCTGGGGTTGTCTGGCCAGAAAACAAATATGTGAAAAGAAGGAAGTGAGATAGTAATTTATTTCTAAAGAGTTCTGTCTTTCATCTAAAAACCACTGGCAAGCATCATCTTCCCTAACTGCATAGGTATGAGAATGTCAAGGGAGCACGCCTCTAACTTAAACAGAGCTGGAACCTGAGCCCTAGAAGCTTAGAAAGTGAGAATTCCTAAACATAAATCCTTAATGACTACAGAGCAAATAGGCTGATATTGAATTAAAATTCATGGTAGCCAACAAAAAAAGGGAAAAATTATCATTAATACCAATGAAAATGTCTCAAATCTACTCTGACTCATACATGCATAGGTAACAAGTGGAGGAAATTTTAACATTATCCAGAAAATTTTAACATTTGTAGAAAAAAAATTGTTGAAAAAAACCTTTGTCATTGTCCCTCTTTAAACATCACATTACATAGGTGATCTCCAGTTATTCAGCTCTTTTTGCCATTTATACATCACTGTGCTCCATTTAAACTCAACCCCTTGATGGACACTAACTCTGATGGACACTTGTCTGCACTGATTGAATTTTAAAATGTGCGACAAAGAGTTAAGAACATAATCCTAGTCAAGAAGATAAAACCAATTTTTACACTATGATTTCTATTTTTGAATTTTTATTTGTTTATTTTTGTGTGTGTATCTTTTGAACTCCTAGGGTATCTAACAATGTTCTTAATTTCATTTTTTATAAATTCAAAGTAGCAACTTTGTACATACATGCACAGCTGGGAACATATGTTCATGAAACAGAGCCTAGGTGGCCTGGCATGCCAGCACACTCTGAGACCAAAAATCCTGAAAATCAGACTTCCAAGACATAAGAGTCTCCATTTGCTGGATTTGATATCCCATCTACAAGCACTGGCAGTGCAATCCCTTGCATTACCTTAGGTGATTTTGACATTTGACTTTTTTAAAAACCAATTTCTTAGCCTATACCTCTTCTGGAAAACTTCCTTCTCCTTGTTACAAAATTACAATTGCAAGTTATATGTGAATCTCCGGGGTGGAGAGAGGGCAATTCTCATTTTATCACCTGGTCATTTCACGACTTCTCATTTTATTAATGACTATTCTCAAGTGGTTTAAATCCAGCACTGACATAGTTGGCAGATACTGCAGTCTGGGATCCTCTTCCCCAGAACAGGTAATTTCATGTGAACAAAAGAGCGATCTTTCTGCACCTAATTGCCATCCATTGGGAGAAGAAATCCTTGGGTGAAATGCACCCCTTGGGCACAAAATTATCACATTTGTCACAAATGATCTGTGCTGATCCCAGAGCTGTGTAATGGAAGTTGCACCACATATGTAAAACTTAGATGCTGAACAGAAGAGCGCAGAGCTGTGGCAAACACAGCTCTGGCTTGAAACACAGCAGGAGAAAGCTAAGCAAAAATGTTTCAGACAGTTTAAACCAAAACACTGACTGTACAAATTTAACTGAGTACACTTGATGAAGATGAGACTAATGAAAGCCCAGCTGCTTAGCACTTTTGACTTTCAGCTCACACTTCTTGTATGCGAGATGATTTTGCTTCCAAAATGAATGTTGCTGGCTGGAGATTAATAGATAGGCTGAACATATGCTCACTGTCTTGTTTTAGGAGAAAAGAATACCCAAAGTTTAAAACATGGTCTGAAAACCAGCCTTGATAATGCAAACAGATTGTAAGGCTGCCTCTTCCTCTGTGCAATGATTAATATTAATGTCAAAATCTTTCATTTTTACTGATTTCAGTGATGAAAAAGTCCAGTCCTGCATTACTTAGCCTCTTCTGTGCCTTAAATAAGACAACCAGACAGACCTTCCTCTTTTTTAGGGTTTTTTGTAACATATTTTTATTAAGGGTCTTAGCAATTTTTCTAAGGTAAAACAGAATAAAACAGCTTAAATACAATTTAGTTTATACTGTTAGATTATGATATCTCCACCCTCTCTTTAGAATGTTGCCCAGTGGCAGCAGTTTTAATTTCTAAAAATAATTTCCTACCTGTATTTTTATTTTGCCACAATTAAAACTAGTAACAAACATGCCACCGATAGTATTTGCCAGCAAAATCTTTCAAAAGGTAGCCTATCTGCATTAAAAAATTGTGTAACATTCTCATACAAATTTGCTCATTTTTGGAGACATGCAGTTCTGTCTTAAGACCCTACATTGGTGACTATAGAGGCTGACAAAAGTACTACAGCAAAGGATGTCAAAGGTTGCTCTGTGAAGTTATTTTAAGGGCCTTTTAAGGTGGACTGTAGAATTAATGTAGGTTGCAGGACCCTCTTTGATCATTATGAGAGGGTGCTTGACTTAATTTTTACAAGGCTGATATTTTCATGCTTTTTTATACTGCATTAGCTTATGGGCTAAAGTAAACCACATGGCTGATAGAGTAAAAATGAATCTTGTTTCTTTGTTCTCCAATAGAATTTCTAGAGTTGGTCACTTGCTTTGAGAAACTTGACGTCCTGCTGCCCTGGCAGCTTAGATTAAGATGGTCCTGCATGTGCAAATCAATATGTATTTGCAGGGAAGAACGTGACAGAACAGGCATGCTCTTTTCTATAAATCATACATCCTCCAATTCCCTTTCTTTTTAATGGCACTCAGAGGAGCACATGGGCTGCAGATCAGAAATGGGAGGCCATCACTTCCCAGCCAGCTCAAGAGTGGCATTCCAGTGTTCCAGATGCAATCCAAACTGCCCTTTACACTTAGTAATCTATATGAAACATCACTTATGTTTGACTCACTGTTAAAAATGTTTTTTACACTGCCAAAAGAAGATAAGGCTAATGAGAACCTGCACTATCCCAATGGCTCCAAGGACTCTGGGTCACTGCACCCCTTTCTAGCCCTGAGTCATCCAGTACCAGCATCCTACACAAACAAAAACTCCCAGTATGTAAAATCAACCCCTTAAGAAAATTGTTTTGTTCCTCAGAAAGAAACCAAAATATATGAAAGACATTGCCAAAGCTCTATTTGCTTAAACCTGCATGGAATTATCTTAGTGAAAAAAATTAGAGAAGCCAAATAACCCTAAGAAAGGAATGTTTCCCATCATAAAGAAATATCCCACCAGTGGCTCCCTGCCAGCTGAGTCTGTGAGAAGGAAAGGACACTAGATCCTCTAGAGCATCACAATCAAAACCAGGTAGCAGTCATTCTGCCTACTCAAAAATCACCCCATTGGAATCCCCCCAGTGAAAACCCAGCACTATGGCCCAGGTACTGGCAAATAGCAGGCCAATGCTACTATTCCTGGATATGCTTGTGGATGTAGTTTTCCTGAGTTACTGTCATTATCCCAATGAGGCTAATCACAAGAATAAAATAAGCAGTATATAGCCAAGTCAAGCAAGACCAATTTTAACATAGTACCAAACAAGAGAAGTTGCAAAAATTAAAATTGTAGAAGCATGTGTTATATTTCAGTTTCATAATAAGAATAAAAATAGTAGTCTGGAAAAAGAAAGTTTGTTTTTTTTTTTTATTTTCACTGCTAAGAACACCTACATGGAATAATTCCATATCCATAGCAGTTCCTCCTCTACAGCTGTTATCTGTAAGCTGACATGGAAGTCAACACACAATACAGTCTAGTGCAGTGAATGGAGTTATTATGAGACTCTAAGAACTTTTGTTCACACTAGCTACTGGCCATTATGGATTTGCAATAGAAGAAGACAACCCAGCAATCTGCACAGCCCACACAGTGCACCACATTGTCTCACTGGGACTTGGTGAGCTGTTCACAGATTATGGACACAGCAGAGCTAAAGTGGAGTGTAAATACCTTAATATCTTCCTTGCTTATGTCATTCCTGAGCATTAGCTCTCCATCTGTAGAATATTGTCTGAGCTGCTACAGATATGTCTATTCAAATATGTCTTAATATTCAGCTGACTGTGCCTTTTTGACATGTCCCATCAAATAGCCAATAATGATGTATTTTTTTGGCATTCCTAAAACTGCTGCCCATGTCTCTCAATTACTTGGCCCCAGCAAAATGGCTGCAGTTATTAGCTTGTGCTTCACTGTGTCATTTGTGTTATTCTAGTTCGATGTGAAGTATGACTTCCTGCCACTTATTTGCTGATGGCAACTAGCTGCCTTTCCTTCCCCCCTGAGGTTTTGTTTCCCCTCCAAAACATACTAAATTTTTTGCTGGCCAGAAGCATAATTATTCTTCACTGTCAGTAAATTCCTCAGTTTCTGTTCTGTTTAGGTTCTATTCCCATCCAACATATAGGTACCATATTTACTTAGTAACAGATAAACTTCTAGAATATAATTAAGAGGTATTTTCAAAGTACCAAATCCAAACAGCATACAGCTATCTGACATGATCAAAAAAAGACAGCCATAGAAAAATTACCTGGAACTTATGATTATGATTCTTTGATTTTTGCTGTTGATCACCTTGGACTGTAGTCTTTGACTTGCAAATACAATTTCATAGGCATAGTAATGCTACAAACTACCTTGGCGGAGGTTTTTAGTTTGGTTTTGTGAAGAAGAATGAGCATTTAATTTAATCTGCTTAGAATCAGCCAAAAATAAAGCCCACTGAAAATCATTCCTGTTTGTGTTATTTCCATTTGTCAGAAGAAAATAACAAATTTGTAGATTTTTAAAAATTCAATCTCCATTAAACACTGGTTTCAGAAAAAGTCTTTTGTCCATTTCTGGGCATCACACATAGCTATCCTGGAGTTTCTGATGGAACTGGTGGGAGATTGTAAATGCCTAGCAATGAACTGAAAACAAATAAAATCTAAACAGTTAAAACCCCCCCAAGAAACAAACAGCTGAAATCAGGATGAAAGACAGACAAAGCATGGAGGAAACAAGTGTGTCTATCCACATAATCCCCTGTTCTGGCCTACTTCATTATTCCCTTTACAGTTTTCTGTACATTGTATTTCCAGACTGTGCAACTGGATGGTTGTTTGTTGACTGTACATATCACAAGTGGTACTTCAGCATTTTAATATTTCCTGATCTGTTTAAAGGACAAAGTGTGCCCAGTCCTCTCAGTGTTCAGCTTTGACACCCCCCCTGTGCAGTCATCCTTCCCCTCCATACTATACTTGGCAAAGTGGCAGCTCTGATCCTTCACAAATGGGTCTCACAGGATGAATTTGGATGTGGTGAACCAAGTCTATAGGTGAACAGCAAGAACAGATATGAAACCAGCACAAAGATGATGTTGAACATGTAGGTTTGCATTAAACAGTGCCAGGGACTACTACAGAGAAAATGATAAATTCTGTGTTGCAGGACACTGTTCACATGATCAGGCCGATCCCTGGCCATATGAGCCAGTGTTCTCACAGGCCACACCCAAGGACACTTGCAGGGATGAACTCCTTGAGGACCATTCCCTGCAGGCAGTGTGTGCCCTACCATGTTGTTTTACAGCCTGTTTGCATGGGCAGGGTAGATCATGCCTCTTGGTCTCTTTACCAGTAAACAAACCTTAATGCTTTTAATACCCTGATCTAGATGCAGCTTTACAGCCCTAGCATCCCCTAATGTACCACAGAGGTATCTACCCTAGATTCACTATTATCTGTCACTGTAATAAGATTTGGACGCAGGAAAAACCACAATTGTGATCCATTTCTGACTGAAAGAGCCTTTTAGTTCAGTGGAACAGCAGCCAGCAGTTTAATTTTGTGCCATATGCTGTTATATTTGTATATACTGGGTTAGATGTGTAAAGTATTAACTCCACATTATGTTGTCAAGGAAGAATTGCTCAGCATTCATTCGGTATTATGCACGACATCAGATTTAAAAGGTTTAGGATGAGAAGTGTGAGAGAAAGTGATATAAACAGATTAACAGAGAACTGTTATCTGTATATACAAATATATACATTTATATATTTGTATATATTTTATGCATATATATATACATAAATATAAATGTATCATCTAAATGGATATTTGTTTAGTTGTTATTTATTGTTGTTTATTTGCTACAATATTCTTCTCACACTTTTTGTTTTGGTAGCAAAAATTCAGCCTCTATCTGGACTCCATTTCAGACTAGATAGTAGTAAAAATGTTCAGAGTACATTTCTTTATTACTCTGACTACTTTTAGAGGGGCTCCACAGCTTGGCATAATTTGGGAAGAAGACATTCACAAGAAAGCTTGTGGAAGAATGAGAGACCTGTCACCAGGCTATTAACCTGAAAATAGAGGCAGGAGGAAAGCACCATTGGACTGTCTATCACAGCTCTTTAATTCCCACTCTTTTCTCACAGTAACACATATTCATTCCACTTATGATTTACTCCTAAAATCAGGCTTACAGTCTGCAGCCTAGCATAAAAGCAACACAGAAATAGTTACAAGCTTTACAAAACAACACAAAATATTTTTCATAACATTAATCAATTGTCCTACATTTTACTGAGGAAAAGTCATCAGCCTAGACAATAATCATTAAAAAAGAAAACAAATCTGATTCCCCATCAGGTTCAATATTGCTAAAAAGCAAAGAAATGAGAAAACAAAACTAAAGTGTGAAAACTGTTTAGAAGCAAGATAGCTGGGTAAAACAAGCAATTTGAATACATTCTGGAGGCAGCAAATGTCCCTCTAAATTACCTGCATCTGAAGATTCACATGTATATGTAATTCACACAGAAATTAATGTAAAGCTCTAGCTATACTTTTTATTGCTCAGCAACCAAGAGAACCTCAGCATGAGTCCCACAGAAGACAAAGAGAGGGTGATATTTTTAACTTGGCATCCATAATTTAATACAAACTGTAAAGAAAATAGATGTATTTTAAAATGTTTTATATTTGTTCCAACAACATGTGAAAAGAAAGGATTGTAGACTTCAATTTGGATCCAGTCCTGCAAAATGCTGAGGGAGAAATCCTGGTGTCATCTCAGACACAGCTTAAAAAAAACATCATCTAAAGGAAACCTCACGTGCACCACCCTTACCTTACTTGTTCTAGGATAAGGCTATTTACCTCCTCTGAAGTAAATGCAGCAAAAATTGGCTTCATTTTTAGCACAAGGAACAAGCACACTCTGCAGAAAAAAATCACCCTCCTTATTCTGTATGTGGGGGTTTGCAGACCTTCAAGCATTTCCCTGTAATGGTGCCAAAGGATTGGTTTTGGTAAGTGTTTCTGAACAAGCTCCTCCGAATGAAGCCTGCAGAAGCTAATTGCAAGCCATATTAAGAGAATCAGATGGTAGAGTGAGGAGAAGTTAAATAACTTTAAAGTTACAATGGAAAGTTTGCCCATTTCATTAAAAGCTATCTAATGCTGCAAGGCATCAAAAAATCTGATTTTCTCTTGGCAAATTATTTCAACTATCCTAGGCAAAGCCCCTCCTTAATTAAACAGGTGATATACATGTAGCCTTTGAAATCAGGGTATCTGGGCCCAGGGATTACTCCTGTTTCTAAAAGATGCACTGTTAATTAAACAAAACTTTAGGGCTAGGCATTAAATAAAGCAAGAAGTAGAAGCTCCCTGGCATAGCTCTGTTGCAAACAGCTTTCAAAACAGTGAGGTTTCAGCCAGAGAATGTACCATGCTGGTACACAGTACCAATGGCAAGAGGGACAGGTGAAGGAAGGAGGGTGAGAGCTGTCCCTGATTGATGAGTAAAGCACTTCTCTGCTGTCCAGGAGGCCAGCAGGAATTGGGAGGGTATACTTGGGAATCAGCATGCCTGTGAAATGGCTACAGCTTTTGACCTGTGGAGCAGAGGCCTCTCGTACCCCAGCATGTTATAGGATGCGATTGACAAAGTGCTGTCCTCAAAATGCACCTTGTCCTTATCAATGCTCTTAGGCACAAAACAATGGAAGGGCCATGAAAAAATGAAAGTGAGATTAGGGAATGAGTTTCCCAGTTTTAACTGCAAAAGGATTTATATTGCCCACCACTAGCACTTCCTGCCCCTGCAGCTTTGATGAGACTTTGATGTAGTTACCTGTGACAGTCTCACTGTGAGGTGAGGGAAACCTGCTAGGGGGGCTGGAGTTGCTGTGGGGTGAGGGCAGAACTGGTGAGAAACACCTCAAGCTCTTTCCAAGAGCTCTTTGGTAGAGTGGGAGGATGTTTTTCAGAGGGTTCATCAGCATCATAGCCCAGAGGTTTGGACTGTAACCTAACCCACATAAGCAGCTTAGTCTGAGGGGACTCAGTTATCTTGAAAGATGTGCAAGAAAATCCAACATATGTAAGGTGGTGAAACAGTGGGATTTTTTGTGTGTGGTTGAACTTAAATAAATGAATAATGCTTTTGTTTGTGTTGCATGGTTTGGCTGATGTAGTTTATGGCTGTCAGCAGCTCATGACTTTGCAGAAACAGCCCTTGTGGCTCTGTAGCAGGGTGCAATGACAGAGGTGACAGTAAGCAGTGTATTTCAGAAACCTAGTTATGCTCTACTCAGAGCTGCTCACTGCTTCAGCCCCTAGCACTGCACAGATTGGAAAAGTATGGCTATGCCCTAAGCCCACCTTAGACCACATTTCCTTCAATCTCACACACACATTCCAAGCAATCTAGTTAGTGCTTCTCCTCTTAATAACTGAAATCATGATGGGATCTGATTAACCTGCTCCTGGTGGATTCAAAACAGGCCCAGCAGCTGTGACTTCCATAGTCAAGAAGAAGGCAGGAGGTATTAATGTTTGAGGGAGACTGCATGTTTATCTGGAGAAGCTGTATTTCTGAGCTTAAAAATAAAACATGATGTCGTGAAAAATGTCCATGTCCCACAGTGGTTGTCAGATTTTCCTTCACTCCATGAATGCAGGAAACACTGTCAGCACATTTACACCTTTGCAACTCAGTAATGAAAGTCTTTTGTGAAGGAAAAGGAAGAAAAGCCTAGAAGAGCTAAGCCAAGAAGCTAGTCATTACTCTTCTTGTCAGTGGCAGTATCTCAGTGAACTTTGTAAGTAATTCATGATAGTGCTTTTTGGTTTTCTTACTCCACAGCATAGTGAGACTGTCCATTGAGACTGTGATTCCTTGTTGGGTTTTACAAAGAGTCAATGGTTGACCAAAAAGAGACAAAGGAGGTTTGTGAATCTGTTGAACTGAGGGGCTATTACATTTTTAGCTAAATTTGAGAGGAGGAAAACGTCATCTAGAACAAAAGGAGCATACTCAATCCATATGTCAAAGCCTAATAAATCCTGTCTTTAATTTTGGGATTGTGAATGGATCAATTAAATGGATGTTACATTCCTCAATGAACCCTTGTAGTTTTTATCCATTTGCAGCATAAAAGCATTTTCCTGAGTGGTAATCAGGGGCTCAGAAACAAAGGACTCTTGAGCCCACTTTCATTTCCTTTTCCCAAAGAGCTCAAGTCTGAAATAGTCTTCAGATTAAACCAGAAATGAGGACTTGACACTTAAGCAAAGTAATAAATGAAGCCTCTCCACAACAGTGGCACTTCTGGCTAAATGATAAAATATGTAGACAAAAGCTGTTCATTTCGAGTATTTCATGAGCATATTTCTGAGAGGTAAGAGCACTTCAGAAGCAGAGAAATATTTTTTTCCTCCCTTTCACAAGAAGTAATTATTCTATAGAACACAGAAAGTGTCAAGGAACATAATTCACCTTCCCACTCTGGGGAAGGTGATGGGCTCTCCTCAGAGCAGAAAAAGAGGCGAAGCCCAATGCTGACATCGTGCCCACAGCACCAATTCAGCTGTACAGAGTCACACCATAAATGAGCAGTCACAAAGGCACAGATGAGCATGCCAGGACCAGCAGGACTGCACCTTTGCATGGCCAAGATGAAGAGCAGATTTCATCCAGTGCAACATTGCCCAGAGGTGAAAGATGTTTAATGGAAACAGCTGGGAAGAAGAAAGGAAAACAGCGGGCATCATGACAAGGGTGTTCCGAGACACCTGGTGCCATGAGCCATGAGCTGGGTGTGCTCTGCCCCAGCTGCTGCCCCACACTCAGCAGATGTGCACAGCAGCTCAGGGAGCCACACTTTTCTGAAACGAACCAGGAATGCAGCAATCCCCAAAGAAATATGTCATTAAAGACAGCAACCATACTCCTGGCACCACTGCAGTTTCTTCCTGCTCACCACAACTGATAACACATATCAAAGGCAGAGATTTCAATTCCTGCTGGTTTTTGACCCTCCATCTTCCACTCTCCTCCCAGAGAGTCACAAAATACCAGCTACCTCCTCCTCATCTCAGAGCTAAAGTTAGTTCAGCATGTGAATATTTGCTCACTGCAGTGACAAACAGGAAAAGTTAGCTTTAATTTTGTTTGTCTGTGTGACTATCTGCTTGCCTGTGTGGTGTCATTAGCAACCCCTGGAATCTGTAGCTCTAGAAAAATCATGAAGAGAATAAAAAGTTTCAGCACTTCCCCTAAGAGACAGGCTGATCAGGACATTAGGGAAGAAAAATTATTCATAACTTGCATTTACACAAAGCTCTTCCTTAGTGTACAGGCACCAGAAAAGGTGGGTTCATTTTCACCCCTCCTTTTTCAGGTGTGGGAAGACTACAACATTGAGAGAGCAAATAACTGCACTGAGGTCAGACACCTGTGGAGCAGGATAGAGGAGTTGGGGCTTATTTATACCATCACACATTTCTGCCACCAACACACAGTGACTCAGCAGTGAAGCCAGTTTCAGAAACCAGCTCCAAATCAGGTGCTTTAAAGTCACACAAACTGATGAAAGATGCCTGTGTATCTCATGAATAAGCTTGTTTATTCATGCTCCCTTCATGACCATGTCCCTCACCTGCAGGGCATGGTGCAGAGAGATTGTCAGGTTTCTCACACTCACCTGGCACTCAGTTATTTGACTCCTGCATCATGCAGAATTCTATTTACATAAGGAGCTTTGCAAGGCATCTCCAAATCAAAATCACACAAATCAAATCTGTGGGTGAAGTAGCTAACAAGTACAGTCATAATGGAACAGGGACAATAAGATTTTATCTTGGTTCTAGAGAACAAAATAAGCATTCACACAGTCTATCTGCCTGAATCCAGCTTGCCTACTCTCTTTGAACCTGCTCAACACCACCAACCAAACACAGAAGGAAAGACAACTGAGATATAAGGCCTCTGCAATTGCTGCAAAAATTGATAGCCATGTAAAAGAGAGATGTCAAAAGTACTTCCATTGTAGGAAAATCCACCTTTTATGGACCACAGAAGACTCCACATAGAAATGGTCCAGTTGCAAAATATCTAATATAAAGGATTTACTGATTTATCCGACAGCATAATTACTGTTTAAAAAATGGAAAAGGGAAAGTTCCTGACAGTGTAATAAAAGTTTTAAAGGAAGGAAAATTAGGGGTGCCTAGATTTCCAGACACAGCATCCCTCTAAGAAATAAGTCCCAAATTAGTGAGTGCCATAAATAATCCCCTAAGAGCTCATGCTTCTGAGATTGTGGGCTCAATTATTTTTGTCTTGAGACTTAGAAGAGATTAAGCAGATAGGGGCAGAGCATGCTGATTAAGGAAAAAGTGGTTTGCTCAGCAGATGTCTTGTCAAAACCACATCCTTTAATCTGAAGTACAAACAAAGACCAGCATTGCAATGATCTGTTTTAGCCATTAGAGCATAGAGTATTCTGGGGCATAGCAGCAGGGAATGTGAAGGAAGTATGGTCATTAGGGTGCAGAGGAACTATATGGTAAATGTCTTTCTGTGGAAGGATAAATGTGCTTGTCTAGGCAGTTTCCCATCAGGAGGAACTTGGGCACAGCCCTCCCTCCTTATTAACATTCAAGTGGTATTGTGGTGCCCTGAAGATGTGCCAGGGATGGGCTCATCTCTCTGCTAGACCTTTTTCAGGAAAAGCATGCTCTGTGCTTTTTTTCTGCTGCCTGTGAGCCAAGCAGCAGGCTGAGAACAGGACCAGTGGTGTGACCCCAGCAGAAACCACCCCAGTTCCTGGGAAGCTGGGGACACAACAAACTCATCACTCTCCAGAGAGCATTGACAAATGCAGAAGATTAACTTGGGCATTGAGCTCAGCTCCATGGCTGAGGCTTGGTACTGTGAAGAAATCTGTAGCCTGATAGACTGAAGATGAGGCTAGGAAAGTGGAAATCTTAAGTTCTGTTAATGTGGTCACTCACATGACATGTAAACATGTCTACATGAGAAAATCTCCTTTCATTTTTATCAGCTGTAATGAAGTTCTTTGAAGTGTTTGTTGACACAAAATGACAAATAGCAAATAGCAGTTTTTTGTTTTGGTTTGGGTTGGTGGTTTTGTTTTTTGGGGTTTTTTTTGTTTTTTTTTCTTTTTGGTCCAAATGTTTAATGTGGTCTTCCACGGTTCAGAGGAGACTTCGAGCAAACAGGACCTGTAGTCAGGAACCAGAGACTATAGACAGTCTTTTGCAATGTTAATTCACAGTTCAATCATAACTGCAAGAACAGTAACTTTTTCAGCAAGAAACCTGGGGTAAAAAGCCCATTCTATTCTAGTGCTTAGTTCAAGCTGGCTGCAGTCAGCACATTGCATAAGGCTAGCCCAAGCAGGGATGGAGCTTACATTTCTCTGCAAACTCTTAGTCAATAAATACCTCTGTTTCTTCCTCCTAATGTAATTAAATTCTGTGTAGGATTTGTCAGAATTTGCTTGAAGGCTTGAATTTATGAGGGGACACTAACTCATCCAAGCACATATTGTTTAACAATATAAAACAGCATGGAAACCATATCTGCAGTATGAAGCCCCCACAGCTCTGTCATTTGTCATTTCTGAAAATGTAGATACATGGCAAAGATTATCTTCTGTACAGTATTTTATCCATCATATATAATATTATATAAACCTAGTTCACCTGAGACTTTAAAAAATAACGATGTTTGCCCTTTTTTTTAATCTGTTCAGTTTTCTGAATATTCATTTTGGTGGAAATCTTAATAGGGTTTGATTAAATATTAACACTGTATTACCCATACATGTGTTTTATCCAGCTCAATGTACAATGACCCAAGGGCGCAAGAACGTGAGTGTGCATATTTGAGGAAGTAAACATGTGCACAAAGCCATTGCCTTGAATGCAGGTATGAAATTAAACAAACAACTTCTGTCTGTGGACATGAAATCCCCACACTGATGGGGTCTGACAAGCAGCACTTGTCACACTGGGCATAGAGGTTTCCTGAGGAAAGGCTCAAGGGACTCTGCTGCAGGATGCACACAGGATGTGTAAGAGAGCACACCCCTCTGCCACCCCACGTCCATGGAGACCTGCAGGCACATCCAGAGCACCTGCTGGTAAAAGGCAGAGGAGTGTGGAAAGCCATGGGGGCTTGGGCAAAAGGCACAAAGTAGCGTAGGATGTATCAGAGCACTCTCCTCACGGGTACTGTGCCTACACCTGAAACTGAAAGGACGCTGCCACCCTGGCACTGCCACCCTGTCCTTCTGTCCCTGCATTTCCAATGGGGAATGTGACTGACAAGTTCACCAGATGAGCAGCTTGAAGGTACATGGAACAACCACAAAGCTGAGAGCATTTTCCAGTTGTCCAACAGGACTGTCACATCCAGTGCATGAGCAAATGGAATGGCTCAGAGTGTCCAGACAGAACTTCACATTGCATTAAAACCTCTGGATATCATTTGGATCCAGCAGCCTCTCCTGTTTAACTCCTCCCCAGTTCCAGCTGCATGCTGCTTCTGAGCAGGAAGCAAATATTATCTCAGCTCTAGAGGTGCCAGCCTTTCAAGATCACATTAAAGTCCTTGGCAGAGTGAGGACTGCCCAAACCAAAAATTTAAATAAGCTCATTATCTAATCTACAAAATTCTTTTTGGCATTAAAAGAAAAAAGCAGCTTTTTGTCTTAGTTAAATGATATTAAAAGTTTCAGTAACATAACATTTTTTAACATAATGTTTGATCAAAGATCTCAAAAAAAGTTCATAAACATCACAAAACTCTTAATAAAAGTTTTAAAAAATCAGATACCTAATAAAAGTGATCTTTAAATATGTAACCAAGTACACAAACAAAATTTAGAAAAAAAGAATTTCCTTGATTCAGCTAAGTTGTGCTCTAAAATCCCAGTTCAGTGAGAGTTCTGCTGACTGTATTGGGGCTCACATCTAATCTTTCACTAGTTTCTAGTAGAGCAATGAACACTTCATTCTGCATTGACTGTTTACCTTGGTATTTGCAGAATGTGACACAAAGGGATATTTCTGATTGAATGCTTTAGGTTTGTTAGAGGTGCAGAAATAAGTTTTTCTAACAATTTTTTTAATCAATATTATTGACGTCATACTGTTCATGTTTCTTGCTGCAGATTCCACTACAATCTGGTGTATTAGTCATGTATTCTGCATAGGTGCACAGGCATCTGTATTCATGAGAATAAACAGAAACAGACAATATGGAAAACAATGTCTCAAGCAATCTCCAGCCAGCTAAAAGGTGCAATTATTTTTGCTGGGAATAGCAAAAAATTAATGCAAGAAAATTAATCTTAAGATAGTTTTGTTCGAAAACTTCCCAGCATTGAGGCCAAATGGGAGGTTAGAAACATGTAAGGAGGAATGGGTTTGTGTTCTAATTTCCTTCCTTCAAGTCTGTGAATGTG
This sequence comes from Brachypodius melanocephalos, assembly GCA_013398615.1. Classification (NCBI taxonomy): domain Eukaryota; kingdom Metazoa; phylum Chordata; class Aves; order Passeriformes; family Pycnonotidae; genus Brachypodius; species Brachypodius melanocephalos. Next base: position 22,443,276 of record VZSR01001283.1, on the reverse strand, counting down.
TTTTGTGGATATCAAGTGTTTCACTCACAGAATATAGAAGGTTTTAATGTTTGTTCCTCCCTCCTTCACAGTCCCACTCCATCTGCTGGCCTGGCCAGCCATTGGAGATCTACTATCAGCTGATTCACCTTTGTGAGCTAGGCACAAAAATTGTACCTAGATAGGACAGTATAAGGACTGTGGGGCTGTAAGTCTTGTTTTATACATGAACAGATGGAAAGTTTTGACCTGGATATCCCAGGAAAACACATTTGAGTTACTTGTATGAACATTATTATTCACCTCCAATGCATCTCAAATGACAGTTAAACTAGAAACTGTATTTCCAGCATCATCCACCTGACATGTCCAGGCTCATGGCTTCCAGGCACCACTGTGGTTTTGCTTAATACACTTTCAGATACAGCCTACAAGGCAGACACTTCCATCCTACATGTTACGAATGGATGCTGAAATGCTGAACCATTTGAAGGCAGAAATTAGGTCAGAGGAAAGCAGGAAAAGGCTGTTGAAAAAAAACTATGTCAGGAAATTATTTGGATAAGAACACACTGAGGAGAGGTGTTGTATACCAATATACAGAATCTATCCTTAGCTTGAAATATTGTCATATGAAGCATTCAGTCTGTATGTCACTTCAGTTTGAGCCATTAGCCATTTTTCCCCAGCCACCCTGTTGTGGAGAGAAGATCTCTCTAGAGACAACACTGGATGATACAGTCATTATTTATCATCATGACACCCCTCCCGGGACTGTTAACAAATGGATCCTGAAAATCTGTCAAGACCATCAGTATATCACAAAGATGGCAGAGATAGTCATTATATAATAAGTCTTCCACAAAAAATGTAGTTTAAACAACGTGATATTAAGGCCTAATAGCCTATTCATCAGCAAAAAACCTGAACAATCCTTAGACTCAATGACCCCATCAATGTTTAAGTCTTCTATTATATGCCTTCAGAGCTTATTAACTAAAATGTTCATCCATATATGTGTGTACATACACATATACACACCTCTTCATGTGCTGGAGGTGAAAATTACAGTGCACTTTTGTGCACAGAGGAGACAAAGCTGATGGGTGAAGGCTGTCAGAACAGCAGTGATACTGGCACTGCTAATGTCTAGTCCATAGTTTTTAATTGTTTTCTAGTAGACAAACAATTTACCAATCACTGGTCTCATATTGAAGTCTTTACCAAATTCAAATGTCTCTATTCCTGATTTAATCAATTTTTGGTCTTAAAAATCCTGGGTTTAGCCATACCTATGAGATTCCATAGAATCTCCAGTGTTTTTGTGTAACCCAGATCCTGCACTCACAAATCGTAACAGGGACTGAAGCTGCTTGTGGGGCCTTGTTTCTACAGCAGAGTAAAATAACCTGATAACCTCCTTATAGTTTGAGTTTCCAAAATATATTTGTTTCCAGGCTTCCTGGAAAACTGATTTTTCTTTTGATTCATAACAAAATACAAATTTTTCCATGGATACCAAATTTTAGTCAGCACTGGTAGTTTAATGCTAAGACAGATATTTGAGTAGTAATTTGCAAACATCTACAGATTATACAGTCTATAAAAAGAAAGACCAAGATATTAAAATTACAAAAGCCAAATGTGTCTCTTGAAAATTTTTTAGGACTTTGTATGTTATACTACATTAATAAAACAGCTCTTCCTTCCCGATTGTTTTATATTACTTTTTAATAGAATTAAATGTGCAAGGGATAAATCATATTTTAACCCCACCAGGAAAGAGCAGTGTATGTTTTTATCCAACTGCTTGGAATTCTACTGATTGGAATTACACTTTATTTCTTGCTGCATTTGAATGACTGCTTTTCTTATACATGGCATACTTAATATTTCATTAGAAGGATATTTAATTTTAAAATTACTTAAAATTATTAGTTTTATATTTTTAATTTCATGATTAAGTTGACAAAGGAAAACACCAGTGTACTTGTAACAGAAAATGACAAAAAATCCTACTGCATGATACTTATTTCTATTTTAAAAAAAATTAAAAATTGGAAATATTCTTTTCAGTCTGAGAAAACAACAGTTAAACAATGCTGTAAAGTTGATTTTTGTATCTACTTTAGCATTCCTCCCTCTGATACCTACATATAGATTTGTTATGAAGAAGCTCATTTTCCTTTTGAGGATTTTTTTTTTTTAGTTAGTTCATTGACAGTGATTCTTGAACAATTTAATTTCCCCAGGTTCTGCTATTTCCTGTCACTATGTGCCAAATGGAGAAGTAAAGAATTTAAATCTATTACATAAGAAGTAATATTCCTGCCCAAGAACAAAGCACAAAAGCCAGAATTCCACTGACATGAGTATTCATTCATCTTTGAAATGAATGGTTTCATTTTGGAAGGTACAACACCAATGCAAATCCCATTATCTGTCCAGGAGATATTTAAAAACTGGTTCACTTTATCAATGTATCAAGTATAGATTCAGCATTTCAGTGTAAATAACAAAACTAGCACATTTGTCCTTCTTGCCTGGTAATTTCTATTGGGATAGACACGTACACACACACGAACACACACACACACATATATACACACACACATACTGGGATTTTTTTGTGAGTGTGTATATAGTACATGTATTACCTAAAATATATATTATATAAAGAATGTGAACATTATTTATATGTTATACATTACACATTGTAGGGTATATACAATTTTCAGATTTTTAAAATTTTATTTCTATATATAATTTATTATAGATATAATTTATTTTTAAACTTTTTGCTTTCCTATAGGATTCACCAGCACACGTAATACATGACGTATTGCATCAACTCCAAATAGTTCACCCAGGACAGCCCTGCTCTTTTCTGGGAGGTTGTTTTTGCTTCTTTTGCTTTTAAATACTGGGTTGGGGTGGGCAGTGAAGGGCTGGGAAGAACAAACACACTTTTAACCCTCTTTTCTTCTTCAGTGAGCACTTTTCATCTCATCGAGCATCACCTGAACTACATCCAGCTCACTGAGGAGGCAGCTGCCATTGGCATGTGCTACAGGCTGGTGGCATCACTGATGAGAGGGAAGGTAGCAGCACTCCATCACTTTGGCACATTAGTTCTCCATATTAAAAAAACCCTACAACCCCCCCCCCGGCCCCCCCCAATAAAAACTAGGATGCCTCAGACTGCACTATAAATTATAACTATATATATAGCTTCATGTATATATATATACAGTTATATATATATACACAGTTACATATACAAATTTATTGTTAATAATAGTGGTGAGGGGTTGTTTGTTAGGGTTCTTTAGAGGGTGTCTTACATGCCAGGGGGCTTCTTTCTGTTTTTGAAATCAAGGACCCTGCACACACCTTCCCTTGGGTTTAGCTGGTCTCATCAAAGTTACTAAGTAACCTTGAGTTGTATTCGGCTTTTCTACTGTTCTTTTGAGAAGGAAATTGAATCCCTCCCGTGTTTGAGAAGCCCAGCTTTCAGTTTAAATAGGATTCTCAAGTATTAGCATATCAAACAGTATAGTTGACAGCATGCAACGTAAGACTAGCGCATTTTATTTTTTCCTAAGACTTAGCTTCCTTCTGTCCTACTATTTTGCATTTTTAGTGACAGCAAACCAAAGGCAAGCTTGGTAGCCATCTGTAGGAGCAAGACACCAGGTATATTTACACAACAGCTTAATTTGCTTTCAGGACCCAAAGAGTGGCTTTAATGTGCTGGGTCCTCCATGAACATTGCTGGCCCTCTAGAAGTCTACAAGGCAATAACATTTCAGCCCTGACCCCTGAAAATGTTTACCGGCACTGAAGAGCTGGGTCCTGGAATGCCACAGAGGATGTTAGAAACATTAAAGAAGACAGGATCCCCTCTTGATCATAAATTGTTCAGGGAACATGCCAGGTCACACAGTATGTTCAAAGGGATATGGAAATAGCAGCTCTGCCCTATCTCTGGATTGGCAGCAAGCAAAAGCGGTTGCAGATGGTACGAGTTTTAGAATCTACATTCTGCAGCAATATTTTGGGGTTTTAAGTCTTATTTTAACATTTTGTTCCATATTTGATGAAAAGCTCACAAATTTTGTGTCGGTGTGGAAAGCAAAATAGTCGCATTGATTGTCTCAACATGTTTAAACTCACTGAATGTAAAATTTGCTCACAAGTGCATTGTGGGTATGGATCTCAATGCAGATAGCAACTAACATTCCACAAATATAAATTGAGATAGACTTAATAATTACAACATAATATGTATTAGTAGGATATAAGTCTCCAAAACTTATGAAAAGCATAGTAGGTCTTTACCTGCGTTTTTAGATATTACCATCTATATAAGCAACACTTGTATCACTCCTCTGACTAGTATTAAAACAAGAGTCTTGTGGTATAATTGTCATGAGAAAAGATAGACTGAGGGAATTACATTAATTTCTCAACCTCAACTGTATTTCTAGGGCTACTAGAAGCATTACTTCCTAAAACCCTCTTAAGTATGACATACATCATTACCTTCCAGGTATCCATAACTGCAGTCAGTGAAATGTTACATTAAGGTGATGCCAAAGCTCCTTAATCAAGTGCTACTTTTCCTGCATTAGGTGATTCACTGATTCATGAAAAAGCAGCTCCATTATGGAGCAAGGTCAGCTCCACAGTGCCCATGACAGCTCATTACACTGTGTGGCACCTGCTACCCATCCATGGGAAAAACACCTCAGCTCTGAGGCTTAAGAAGCAAGGATTCCTGAAGAAAAACAAAAAGAAAAAAAATATCACAAGAGAAATGTACCTCATCTGACATCAAGAGATTTCTAGCAAAATTAAATGTGTGATTTGGTATTCCTTAAGTTGCCAGACAGACATTAACTTTACACTGTAAGGCAATTAGTGTCATTCATAATCAGTTTACCCGGAGTACTCTCGGGTGAACATATCCCAAAACCACATCTTAAGTATGCACTCAGTTACACAGTTATACTGAGATCTGTATGAAATTTTGAGAAGTAAAAGGAAAGCAATGTACAGACAGCCAGGGAAACTTCAAAATCTTCCAGAAGTTTCTGTCAATTAGGTCTTTGAAACTAGTCTATTTCAAGATGTCAGACCTTTCAGTACTTAGATCTGAAAATCATCTGCTTTGGGTGGTCCAGAATAACCATTTCTGGGTTTTAAATTTGTCCAAATTAATATTTGATTATCTATTCTCATCTGTCAGTCCATTTATTCACTTTTAATGCTCTTTATACTCTCCAGACATGCAAAGTAGTGTTTGAAATTTATCTCGTAGCATTTCCCCTTTGTTGGCCCCTGCCTGCTTTGAATGAGGAAAAAAAACCAACACAGGAGAGGAATTCAAATCACGTAGTTTGAAGTTTTGTGATCAAATAAAACTGTTCACCATTAAAAGTGTATTTCTGTTGATCCAATTCCAGATCAGTAGAACAAGACAGAAGCAGATCTTTCCATCTCTTCAAGCTCTTATCTAAACAAAGGAAAGTAGTGCTTGAAGGTTGTTCTCCCATTTACAGTGATCCATACAGGACTTGGAAAATTTTAACAATGGTTATGACAACTCTGGGATGGAAAAATGACTCTATGAAAAAGAAAATAGCAAGCATGACTGTAGTTATTTTCTCATCTAAACTTAGTTAAAAAATCAGCCTTTCTAAAGAGATTCACAAACTGAAAAAAAAACCCTCTACACACAAAGACCCCCATTTGTTATTCAAACCAGAAAACTGGTGTAGCACTCGTGAATATACAACAAGTTTCTCCAGGACAAACATTAAAAATATCCCCCTAAGTTGTTCCAAAACATCTGTGTAAGGCTATTTGTAACATTTGAAAATTATGAATGTTCCAGTCATGTTCTTTACTGCCTAGTTTTTAAAGATTCAGGTTTTTCAGCAAGAATGCCTCCTCAAAGTAACTTTGGAGATAGGTATAACCGGGTCTGTCTAGGATGGAGTTAATTTTCCTTATTGCATCCCAGCCATACAGCTCTGTGCTTTGGGTTTGTGAATAAAACAGTGCTGATAACACAACAATGTTTTGGCTAATGCTGAGTAGCGTTCACACAGCACCAGAGGTTTCCTTTTTCATTGCCTCTTTCCCCTTTGTTTCCTCCCAAACCTGCAGGATCTTGGCTGTGAGTGGTCAAGAAGCTGGGAGGGGACACAACCAGGACAGATGCTCCCAGATGACAAAAAGGCTGTTCCATATGGGATCATGCCCAGCAATAAAACCTCAGGGAAAAGAGAAAGGAAGGCTAATCCTGTTGTAAACACCCGTCTGCTGCTAGGAAATAAATTTATTTTGTTTTGCTTATGCACACTGCTTTGCCTCTCATATTAAAATGTCTTCATCCTGACCCAAGCTTTCTTGCTTTTGTCCCAGTTCTCTCCACCATCCTATTGGGAGGGATGCTGTGGGGGCTCGTCTGGTGGCAGGAGCCAACTCACCACAACAGCCCAAGTTTGAACTCAGTTACTTCAGTAGTTCAGTCAGACAACACTAATTAATTCATAGATGGTGTTCAGCTTTCAGATACTCAAGTTTATTACAGACTTAACACAATAAAACATAGTATAAAAAAAGTAGATTGCAAAGTCTTCACATCATGGAATGCCAAGTTACAAAAATTGAAGTAATATTCTTGAAAATACATGAAAGCTAGTGGGAAAATATGGTGAGATAGAGGGAAAACTTGTGGGAGACAGGAAAGAAGGGGAGAAAAACATTAAGTTAGTTAAGAAAAAATGATATACGTGACCATAGCTCTTTAAATAGAAAATTTAATATCGTTCTTTGAGTCAAACAATCCTGTCTAGAAACATATTCAGAATGAAGTTAGGTCCAGATTCCAAACCTCTGAATAACAAGATCCCTTGCACCCTTGTTAGCTTACATTAACATAACTTCTGTGTCCTACAAGTCACCCCAAAATACTCTTTGACTTCTAGAGTGTTTATCATGCTATACTGGATAGATTGTTTGCTACACAGTTACAAGAACATCTTAAGTTACAAAAATAGTTATCACTCATTAGTATTTCTATACATATCTCAAGCTATTATAAGCACACTCTGTACAGTGGATGTTAACAGCAGTTAACAGTTACATTTGCTTCCTTAAAACAAACAAAAGAACTAAATCACAGTCAGTCAGACCCAAAATAGTCAGGCACCATAATACACTTAGATGTGTGGTACTAAACATCCCTGCCCATGCAAAGCAAAAGCAGTCTCAGTACCCAGGAAACACATGCATCCAAGCTGTAGGACCCTTGTGATGGTTGGAAGAGGAGAGTATGAGGATCAGGATGCTACTCTCACTGAAGAGTCTCTCCCTAGACTGCAGGGCACTCCGCATGAAGTGTGTGGATCCCATGCAGACCGTTTTTCCTGGCCAACATGCCTGCCTAGCCAGATTTACATGGCAAAAGCTGTAGGTAGTAGAACTACCCCAAAATGTCCCTCTGGTAATGACCAGAATTCCCAAGCTAAACATAAAATAGGAAGGTGACTTTTGAAGTGGAACAAACACTGGGTGTTTGCGGCAGCCAAATAATTGCTCTCAACATCTTTTGGCTGGGATCTACTCCTCCTTCCCTGGGCCAAAAGAAAAAAAAAATGAGACTTTTTGGCATGACTAGGGCCATCACTAACAAATATTTTGCTGGTTGCAAGTAGTCCATTGCTGAAGCAATGCAAAAGTTGCACTTCAATTATTATTTATCCTTCCCTTTCAGTAGTGGAAAGCCTGGAAGCATTACTAGTGTTGTGGCATTTTGTTAGACAGGCGAGTAAAAAATTAGTTCTTAGAGGTACCATTGCTAATCTTTTTCATCTCTTAATTCTACAAATGCAGTTCAGCTGATGTGAGGCTTCCTGCAGCTGCCCAACTCTGCAACAAGTCACCCATTTCAGAAGGTGCTGTCTGGGGACAGATGTCTTGCTATAGATTAGGGGGGTGGGAAAAAGAACAAAACAACTCCCACCCCTCAAAAAAGGAGGGGAAAAAAAAAGGAAGCCTTAAATGCTGAATAAGAAATAATACTATTTCTCTTTTACCATTTTCTGAAAATAGAAATTTCTCTCTTACCACTCCAAGCACCATCCTTTCCATCATGAGGGCACAACACTTCAGTCAGGTTAAAGACCCTCATGGTTCAATCCAAGCACTTGGAGGTCGATGGTTCCCTTTATATGCCACCTACTAAAAAGCCCAGGCGTGTTTGCAATGCACTACTATGAAAAAATAAATTCACTTGCAGAACTTCAAGGACAATTTGAAGCAAAGACAACTAAAACATGTACTCAAATCTGCCAACACCAGGCTGCAAAATATAAACACTACAATGTTAGTATCAAGGTAATGCACACATCAGAAGTGTTTTAAGAACTTCAAAGTTATACCACAGAGGAAAAAGATACTTATGGTTTGTCTTCACAAAAGATTAGCAATTAAGCAACCATCCCCATGACACTGAGATGAGTAAAGAAATTATGAATGAACTTCTACAGGCCTTTTCCCACACCAGCAATTGAAGAATGTCAGGTATTTAATCTTTTAGTAAGAGTGCTTCCCCTTAAATCTCTCCAAATAGATATTTGATGGTTAGATCTTTGATGGTTTGGGTCTTGGATGGTTATTTATTCATGTTTTCATTTTAAAAGCAGTGTATTTGCAATGTGCAATAACTTTGCTCTCTAACAGCCAAATAGTCAACATTCTTACACATTTAAGTGTTCCATACGTAAGTTAAAATTTTAAAATTTTACAGTTACAGAACACATTAAGCTGATTTTCAATAGTGCCATTACAGTGCAATATCTGGGCTATATTTCTTACTGTTTTAACAAATAACTAACACAGCTTCCATTTTAAAGTGCAACAGCTTTTGGTAAATGAATCGCTACAAATTATTCAAGTGAAAAGAATTCTACTGGAAAGAAACACACTGCAATACCCCTAAAAAAGTATTTGATAGTGTTTGAGGACTAGAGAAAATTACAAGTGAAATATGAATCACTTCAGAAGACACACATAAGATAAACCAGGAAAAAATAGTAATTTTTAAAGCCAACTTTCTGCACAGAATTGTATTTACTGATTTACAACTGAACTGAAAGGCTTGCCTTTTTTACTTTAAGATGAAGATAAAACAAATGTGAAAAATGAAAGATCTAGTACTTGGATCTATACTGATACCCTATTTACAAAGTTATACAAGTTAATAAGTGAGTTCCCTTGCTCCCTTAGCATGTTTCCAAGCTTGGTCACATAAAGCAACTACAAGTTAAATATTCACACAGATGTTTATCTGCTTATCTGATGGGATGGTATATTAAAATCAGTAGATAAATTGAAATACTTGCCTTATTTGGTTAGTAATATGCTGACAAGTGTGCAAGGGAACACTAGCACTTGGAACCTTAAACCTTTTATTCTCCTGTTACTGGCCTAATTTGAGAATTCAGTAGGATCTTTAACCCAATTTGTTTAAGATGAGAACTCTTTATTATTCAGTAAATCTATCATAAATTAATGTTTAGATATCCTAGATGAAAAAAACTGAGCTTTATCTTCTCCCTTCTGACACATACATGGAAAGAATAACTCCACTCAATTCTTTAATTTAAATCAGCAAATTCCCAGTACTTCATGCAAAGTTAAGAACAACAGATTTAAGTATTGATTTTGCTCAGCATGTCCACCAAAATTTCAAAAGCCAGTTTGAGTCTCAACATTGCACAAAGTGTAATTTCCCTCCTGCCATTCTTGTTCAAAAGCAGCATTCACTACTGTCACCAAATAATTCGATCATTGTACCATTCCAGTTATTTTAGATTACTTTTCATCCTTGGAAGAAAATTTTGTTTTAAATCAATGTAACTATCTGCCTACAGCTGTTTTCTTCTTTTTCTATTTCAAAAAACCACAAACAACCACCCCCAAACAAAACCAAGATTCTTGTGTGTTAATACTTAAGCCAAGACAAAAAGAGCCTGCATCACTTGCTGGCAGACTTCAGTTCTGATATAACTAAAACCAAAATTCTCTAAAAACTCTTCTTTATTAGCGTATCTTTCTACAACAGGTGTCATGAGTTTACCTCTCTGCTTCTAGCCAGCTCCCCACTCTCCTGCTCTTTAGTCATCATCTGTATCTTTTCAGGCTATCAGACAAGATTATGAATGCATTTTAGCAGCTACAGGACCGAATCTTATCTAAACTCTAGAAAGGTGAGTCAGTTGTGAAATAGTTTTCCTCATGACTGTGAGCTGTAATAAAGAATGTTTACTTTTAAGGGCCCCAAATCAAGAATAATCTTCAGAATATAACTACAATAAGTCATCTCAATTGACTACTCCAGTTACAGAAGTTCTCTAAAGGCAAAAGATAGAGTCTTCATCTTATCAATAACCATACGAAAGTGACAGTTGAGGTTTCAAACGTTTTCATGGACTCTCAGAGTAAGTGCTCATAGCAATTCAAATAGAGGAGTGGGGGGGAGGTATTATGGTTACTTAAAGTCTTATAAATCGGTCTTACATCACCCACATTTTTTCCCCATCCACCCCCTTAGGTCCATCTAAGAGAGGCCAGCAAAGAAAAGAATAATGTAGACATGTATCTTCACTGAAGTACTGGAGCATCAGAGATTTTTAGTGGCAAGTTACTCAGAAATCTTTTTCTATTGAGTTTATTGCCATTTCATTTTGTGTAGCTTATTTCCAGGAGATAGGAAGCATAAAACCAGTAATAGCTATTTTAAAAAATACATTATTCATTACAATGCAACAGTCTTGATAAGTACCTTCTTACAGCTGCATCTCACCTAATTCAGAAATAAAACAAACCTGATCTAGTGAATTAAAAAGCTAACCCTCTGAACAGTCAGCTTTCAGGAGTCAAACAACTTTGGACCCAAAGTTTATAATCATCATGATTGACAATTACCCCAGAAATCTGCATGTGCAAACTGTGCTACAGAAACTATTTCATGCTGTCAGTCAGTAATCTCACAATTACATAAGCATTTACTCCTACAGAAAGAATTGCTTCATCTTTCCTTACATAACTTTGATGTGACTGTTGAGTGCTCTGGAGGTACAGATAACTACTGCATTTTCTTACTAGAGCCTGTGCAAGAAATAAACACAACCCAGCATATTAACACAAACATTGCTTAGGTACATAATATGTTAAAACAATAAAAATCACAAAAATTTACACCAAGGCCTCCAAACCCATGCTCAAAGTTTCCCACCTAGTTCCAACTGCACGGTGTTGATTTTAATGCCTGTTCTAAAAAGCTTACTAAAAAACAGTCTGGTAAAGTCTTGTTCATTTTCTAGAGTCTTGTATTTTTCCTTTGTCAGTAATTGTTGTGGGGGTTGTTTCTTGCTTAGTTCTAAACCCAGCTTTAAATCTAACAATATATTCTCCTTATAACAACCCAGAGGTAGTAAGAGGGAATATGAATGAAAAGATGCCAGATTCTAGAAACTGCACATTTAACTATAGTATCATCCAAGACAGCTTTCCTGGCTTTCATAGACTGCATGTCACCTCTAATCATGGATAGCAAAGAAAGTGTAGAATCCCAAAATAAAGAACTATTGCCACTGGGTTACTAATAGGAGTTTCATACCCAGACACCTCAAAGTAATCTTGTTATTTAAGTAGTAATACTGCATTTTCAATTGTCAAATATCAAGAACTGAAGTATAAACTTAAAATTTATGAGTATTACTTTTTAAAAATGCTCATTAGTGACACATTTCACCTAAACACAGACATACACACAGTTACTCTAAGTTGATGTACCACACTGTAAGGAAAAGTCCCAGTTTTGTTCAAGAATCTGGTATTCACCCTCTCCCCGCCACCACACAACTTGACGGAAGTGCTTACAGTAACAGAAAGCAAACAGAAGGGGAAAACACAACATTTAACAAGTGCACCTATTTACAATTTGCACCTTTCCCTCCTTGCATCTAAAGTGTACAGATCTCCATTTCTGCTATGCTGTACATTGCATGTACTCTCCACTCCATGGAACACAGCTCTATCCAAAGGATCTCTGCAAGCACCAACAGCAGTCATTCCACACCAACCAACAGGTGCTTTTACTGTGGAGGCTGAAGGACATTTAAATACTCTGACTGGCCCAGCTGGTAGGTCGTGTTTCCTCCACAGTCCACATACTGGTATCTCTCCTGGGATATTTGCTCAGGATGGCCTAAGTACGAGGTTGTCACTGTGACTCTTAAAAAGACAGAAGAGAAGAGATTTTGAGTTTCCTATTCTAGAAGTCACTGTGTTTATATTACTAAGGTTATTAAGGAAAAGGTTTTGGAACAAAATATGTTTTAAGTAAACTTAAGAACATTACTGATTTACCATTATAGATTTTCTCCATGAGAAACATCTGAGTCCTTTATCTAAAGATGCTAAAGCTAAGGTTTACTTGTAGTATCTACTACAAATAATATTTCTTATTTGTAACAAGAAAGCAAACTACAAGCCACATTATACCTAGTCTAAAGACATGCCCTGGTCCCTCACCAATGAAAGACCTCACCATGCTTTAAATTTATGCAATGTCACAAAAAGCAGTCTCTGACAGTACTAAAGCCAGGAAGTCCTTCAAGATCAAAGATCTCAGCAAGTTTTGAACAGTGGCTGATACAAAAAGTAATTTTAAAGTTTTTGAGACATCAGTAGCTCCATAGCTGCAGCCCAGCTGCAGAGCAGATAAAGTAACAACGATTTTCAATCCAGTCTTTACACCACCAGAACCTGTCAGAAGACACAGTTCACCTTCTATAACTATAAAGCTACTACAGTAGAAAGCAAGTTGACTTCATCTTATCTGTGATGCAAAGACTCCAGGATTAAGTATTTGAGTATCATTTTAATAAGAATTACATGGCTTCTGAAGTTGTTTCTCACACATAGGAAGACTAACATACTTACTGCATCATCACTACTATGTTATGGACTTTGATAGATGGTAAGGTACAGAAGTCACTGCAAAAAAGAAGAACAATTGTTAGATTTACATCAAACTTTGCCAGGGTAATTATCCAAAAAAGCAAGACTTCTGGCTTCAACTGGAAATTCTGCTGTCTGTATATACAGAGACTACAGAGCTGCTGGCAACAGGAACAGAATCATTTGGCAGTGACTGTATGCTCAGCTCGACCCACTTTTACATACATAGTCTCACTTTCACAGGTACTGTCTTCACATGTGTTTGCTTTCATGTAATGCTTGCCAACAGAAGTGTCCTCAAAGTGTCCATTCCATCTTCCAGAAGCTAACCAAGGTTAACCTGAGCCACTACATTTAAAGCCTGTCAGTATAAGTTTGTCACCTTTTTTTTGCACTCATCCACTTCTGTGTTATGCAAAGTAACCTTTAACCAACAAATAGAGATTCCAAAGTCAAGGTTATTGTTCCCTTGCAAGATAACCTGTTCAGACTTACATTTTCTGACACAGGCTTACATACCAGTCATAAAAAGCACCATGTAAGTGCATACTTTTAAGCCCTCCTTCTTAAATCATTGCTCTTGGTCACAAATTTATCAGCTCTAGAATGAAAAGCATGTGATCAGTTCAGTAAGACTTGGCAGCCACCTGCAATATTTGCATGCCTTTGTCATTCTTTCCCCCTGCACCAACAAAAGTAAGATATAAACAGTCAGTAAACTCAGCTTATCCAAACTGTAAGAAAATACAGCATTATCATGAGTTCTATGAAGGCTATTTATGAAGTTTATTTACTCCTCATGCATCCAAAGAGTGAGCAGATTCGCAAGATTCAGTGTTTACATAAAGCTAACTTACATACTTTTAAAAGGTGACAGAGGTTCAACATCTTCTGTTGATTTGAAGTTTGTGCCTCTCTTGGCATTTCACACCTATTTCATTTTATTTCAACACTTCAAAGCCATAAGGTGTTCTTCCACCCCAAAGGGGCTGGCATCCACTAAAATTATACACAGACCTGAAGTCTCAATAGTTAAATCTTTCAGGCTGGTTTTCAGTGTAAGGGAACTGAAATTGGGGTTTGTGACCAAGATACAATGAGCTAACAGTCTGTTGGACAAATGAACTTTCAGAAGCTATGAATAAAATCACTCAAAGGGCAGGCTGTAAACATTGCTTACCATTATATACACAATGTGTGAAGAAAAGTCTAATTTGCATACCACTAAATACAAATTTCCTTCTACTGCAGAGAAAGTTGTGGGAAAGTTACTAGAGAACTTTTTAGAGGAACACACCTGCACTTCCACCTGCTAAAGCAGCAGTCCTAACTAGTGCCAAGGCCTAAAATACTGTAACAGAGATACCATTTAAAGGGTTTATGGCCAGGTATAGCAAACCACTATACAAAACTAATCAAGCAATTGTGGTTTATCTACCTTGCAGTACTACTAAAGTTAAAGAAAATGCCCCAGCATCTGTTCAAACAGATTCCTGCTAACTTTGGAAATAGTTGTTTTTAACATCACCACAACTTTTATAAGATCCACGTGGTATTTACAGACGAGTACACTTACTACATGTAGCTCATTTCATCTTGTATGACTGTGGGCACCATGTAATCAATCTGAAAAAAAAACCACAATGAAAAAGAAATGAAAACACAGTAGATTTATATATGAAGATTAACACATGTTTAACTTTGAAAGCCTAAGCTACTTACTTGTTTCATATCCAGCGGACCAATGTTGGTGATGTTGTTTAACCGTGCTTTGCCAATAACTGTTTTTGAAAACTGAACTTGGGCTGTGATATTTGCTACTTCAACAGAGTAATAGTTGTTATTCGTTATATTGAGTGTGTTCTGAAAAAAACAAACACAAAACAGTAACAGCTCTCCATTCTGTGTATCTTGATGAGCAAGCATTTTCAATCTTGTGCATGGGACAGTATTATCAGAAATTCTGCACATAAATTCTCTTTTAGGAGAAAAGAGATTGCAGAGAAGAGTGGGGTCACAGACCACTACTTAACTCCTGAGTTTGTTTAGTGAATATATTGAGTAACACAAACTTCTGCACCACTCTCCTGGTAACAACCATCCACTTCAAATACTGCATTTCTTCCTATCGTCAATTATTCCTTCTTGGAAATTTAGCTATCAAAGGACCTCTGTCTCCCACAGCAGCTTTGCTTTATTTAAAATGAAGAACTCTACCAAAAGGCTTTAGGCAATCCTATATCAAGATCATTATGAAGAAATCAAAAAATATGTGGGAAAAGCTCTGTTAAGTTTTAAGGTAGGTAAGAAAGTATTTTTCCTCAACACCAATTTTGACAGAGGAATAATACCAGGGCAGTAGCAAATAGCATTCCTATATACACACACTGCATTTCAGATATATTCCAAAAATAACACTCAGAACTCCAAAGTTACTGTTACCTTGAAAACAGAAGACCCAGTGTCAGCTTGCAACTACACCTCTATCAGCTATAGCTACAGGAACCAGCCACAGCAGGCTCAGTTACATTTTTCAAACTGGTCACCTGTTCTATTTCTTAAGGCACCAGCTAACCTTTGCAGCCAGACCACAGTTTTTACACACATTGAACTCTCAAAGCAGAATCTCCTGTTGCATTTCTGCATTACTAACACCCAAAGAGTCAGACTTACTGTAATATTTAGATAGATTATCCGCCTCTCCTGTTCGTAAGTGACATATACGGACTTCACACCAATGTACTGAACGTCAATCGAGCGAGGAAACAAGAAAAATACAGCCAGCCCAGAAAGGAGTAAACACACAGTTACAGAAGCAGTCACATAGAGCTTTCTGGAGAAAAAAAGTACATATCAGAGTCAAAAGCAGATTAAAAAAACAGTAATACGCTATTTTCTTTTAAGTGATAAAGAACAGGACTAATCAACACAACTAATTGAGTCCGTTGCTGGCTCCCATTAGCTTCTAAAAATGGGAAAAAAACCTATGCTGCACTTCACAGCTATGTCTTAAATGGCTGTTACTCCTGCATATACATCAGAAATCCCATTTCAAATCATGTGGTTATCCCAACATTTGTAACTTTCAAAGGAAAATGGAAGAGGTAAATATTTATGTGCTTTGAAACAAATCCACTTCCGCTTAACATTTATTTATAGCACAACTTCCGTAATTTTGTGGAAGTCTTACAAGAAACACCCAGAATACAAAATAAAGCTCTTATGCCAGGGAATCTCAACTTTCAGGGAAAATGTTAGGACTTCAGCTACGGAGCAGGAAATTCAGCCAATACAAAAGGGTATGTTTGTGTGGGTGCGGCTTTGTGTGTGTGTATGCACAGGAGGGTGGGGTGGTAGTAGTGGTGTGAGAGATAACCAAAAAAACCCTCCACAAATAAAAAGATCTGTTTCAGCTCCAATTTTGTCAAGATCTGAACATTAACATAATATGTTTCATATTTGTACTTCCATTACATCAGATATATTATCCAGAATAGTATTGTGAAGCTAATACATTTCTTCTTCCTGGCACTCATTTTTGTTTACTACAAAAATATCAAAACATTAAAAAAAAAAGTAAAACCCAAAATATGTCAGAACAAGAAGCCCTGAGCATTGTAGTGAACCCCCAGGTAGATCCCAGAAAAAAAATTAAATATGCTGTACCATAAATTGCTGATTTTTCTAGCTGCTAAAATAAGAATGTTACAAATTAATTTTAGGTGACTTATTTTGTAGTAGTGGCTCAAAGACGCTACCGATTAACTCAAACAGCAAAGATGTGTCTGTTTAGATCAATTAGGAGGATGCTACAGAGACAGACACACTCACATCACTACTACACACATGTACTTGAATAGGTAACACAGTATTCCTTAGCTTTGTACTTAGCTAAGATTTACTGTGATGGAAGTATGCACACCTGTTAATAAATAACTCTCCAAGAGTTACAGGTTAAAGGCTGATATTACCCACAAGCCTGTTCTTCCAATAACGAATGCATGGAAGCATTTCAGTAATTTCTGTTTGATGCTTCTTATTGCTATCTCCTTTGAATTGCTGAATTTTAACTAGAAGAGAATAATTAACTGTAGATTCAGGTATCACAAACAGCTAAAACAGCTATTGACTTACGTTCTTCTTGGCCTCAGTCTCTGATCACTGTATGGAATTAAGGCTACCAGCTGATTTTCCTGCCCTGGAAACAAAAACACCCTTTCAGAGTTTAAACAAAGATTAAGCATTGTTGCAGCTCTTTTTAAACAAAGAGTACCCGTTACAACTTAGTGGCATCAAAGAATAAACACTAAAGATAAACATTTAAATTCCAGATAAGGACCCAGGTCGAATGCTACTATAGCTGATGTCACTTTCTGAAATAGAGCATGGCTTATGCAACACCAAGATGAAAAACACCAAGTCCACAAGGACCAAAACAGCAATAAATTCTGCCTCTGTGCTGCACACATGACCAGAGGCAGTATTGTCTCTGGCACCAGCTCCTGGACAAAAAGATGTAGAACAGCTCTGAGCTCTCTATGCCAGACCCTACGAACTCATTGGACAAAACATTCAAAAGCTTGGGCAGTAAGAACTGATTCAGAAGGCATTCTGCATGTACTCTTCTAAAAAGCAGAGGTCAGGTTTAGTTAAAAAACCCACACAAACAACAAGCCCAAACTGAAACAACCACAGCTATCAATACATGTGATCTGGGCAACACAAGCTATGCATACACTGCATTCTGGAAATCAGGAGTATATCAAATCATATTTATCATGGTGCTGCTGAGCTGCAGCACCCTGGAAGTCAAAATAAGTATCTACTGGAATTTCTCCATGAAAGTTACGTCACTAGACAGCATTTTAAAATGGGGTATCTTAACAGCAGAAGAGCACATGTACAGATGATTAGTTGAAAATACATGTACTACATCTGCCAGTAGAGCTTTTGCTATTTGTTGTGGAACGGTATGAGACCAGAGACCTCAAGGCCAAGTCAGACCTGCAATTTTTAAGCCAAAAGCAGAATTTGATCAAATCATCACTTAGTTAATCAAGCACTTGGCAAGGATTCCACGCTAAATCACTAAGCTAAGCAAAACATGCTAACCAAGCATATAGTAGCATGCAAAACATCAACTTTCTAAAAAGCCTATACCAATTTAAAACACATTTTCATCTCTACTTCAATGAAGCTTCTTCAACCTTTGAAGAAAATAGCACAGTCCTGCTTTCATATATCATACTAAAAAAGTAAAACTGTCCAAGTAACAAAACATAATATAATGGATTTATTATAGTTTAGCCATCATATCATGTATTAATTATAGTCTTACTAGTCATGCTATCATTCTTAATTTTTCCCCTCTCCCCTCAAATGACCTCCAAGCATGGAAAAAGCTATTTCTGCATTTTGAGAAAAGCTATTTTGAGTAAAACATGCTATTGATATTAACAACTGTTTCAAGTTAACAGAACATACTTCTTTACCCTTTCTGGGTAAGGTAATTTTTACTTTCATAGCTTTTCTGGGTGTCAAATTTGCTGAATTCATAGGTACTCCAAGAATACAGTGTAGTATTGTAGTAAATTTAACAGCTAAAACACAAATCTCCTATGGTACTTGCAATCACTGAAATATGAGATGCAAGTGTTTGTGAACTATATCATAACCTAGTCTCACTGAAGCACATGTAGAAGTACAACACGGCACAGACATCACTCAAGTTTCCTGAGCTGCTGGTCAAAATCAGTTCCCAGAGCTTTTACACCCAATAATCTGTACTGGATACAAGGTCTGGCAAAAGCAAACTCAAACATGAAATCATCTCATCAGTTCTTCCCCAGTCAAACAGAAAATCTGAGAGCTGAAGCAAAAGGCTGTGCCTTGGCCCACTGCACTTGTCACACTCTCTCCTTCTGCCCGGTTTCAGATATCCCACATTCTCCTTTCACAGGTCTCTTCATAAATATTTACGTAGCTTATCATTTAGAACACAAGCATAACAAAGCAACATGTTTTACCAAGAGGAAAAGCAAAGGATGAGGGCAAAGCAAAGAAAACAGGGAAGGAGACTAATGCTGTGTAGCTTACTCCTTCCTGAGGCAGCCAAAGAACCTATGTATTTTCAACTCCAAGCTGGAGTTATCTACCTAGCAAGCAAGAATGGGACAAAAGGAGGATTAAGGTAAACAAGGGACACTGGCAGCAGTGATGGCAAAAAAATTCACTATAAATCAGGGAAGAGGTGTTGCAGCCCAGGTCCACTTTTTCATCTCTGTATTTGCAGCCATTTTTGCAGTTAGGTATTGATTCAAATTGTTCAAAATAGGTAGTTAAAAAAAGATGCAATAAAATGTCACGAAACTAAAGGTTTGCTAATTTAACTTGCAAGAACTAAGGTTATGTGTGGATTCAAAGCTGAGGAGGAAGAAACAGTTGCACTGTACAGACAACAACAGATCAAAGTTGTAGCAGCCAAGGTGCAACAGCTGACCCAATTTGCTACACTCATCTAGTATAACAAAATGCTTAGTGCTAAAAAAAAGCCAAAAAGATAAGAAAACTTCATCCTGACTTGAAAAGCTATTTGTTATGAATTATTACAACTACCTATGGATATGATGTAAATTTATAGGTTAAAAAAAGAAATAAAAATAATAAACAAGGAAACTTACCTCGTGGAATTCTTCCTGTTCCCTGGCAGGTTGGGCAGGTGACACTGTCTCTGCCTGTAAATTCCACATAGGGAAACTGCGACACATCTCCACATCTGCTGTCTTCATTGTGCACTTCTGAGTGAACTAAACCATTCCTCACGTTATCAGACACTGAGCTTCCATCATAGCCATCTTCCTTGCATGTATGCATAGGCAGGTGAGAAAGTGACTTTCCCATGTCTAAAAAAAAGGAAGAAGGGAGTTTTCAGGGAGAATGATTCAAACACAGCTTGCATTCATTCCTCTGCACCAGGTAACTGTTAGTGTGTGGCCACAGTCTGACAAGACTCAGTATCTCCTTTTTTCAGATGCCTTAAGCGCTGCAAAGCACTAAGGCCCTGTCAAGCTGGAGTCAATCCCAAACTGTAAAGAACCTGAATTAACTGGGAGCTTTGTTCAGGTTCTCCAATACCCACAGTTGAAAGGGGATCGATGAGAAGCTTTCAAGTTAGAACAGTATAACTGCTGGCTAAAGTTGCAACAGCTTTTCAAAGGATTGTTACTGTATAGGCTTTAACACAACACACTAATCTATGTATTAAAAGAAAAAATAAAGACTGGGCCATAGAAAGCAATTTTGGAATTTTGAGTAAATTCCATACATGACAGACCCAATTTTAGTTTTTTGCGGGATTTTTTTGTTTGTTTGTTGTTTGTTTTTTTGTCTGGACTTGTTTTGCGAACACAGGATTGGCTATTAGTTTCCAAGGTATAAATATAAATCACCTGGTATTGAAACTGATTATTCTCTTTAATTCAAAAGAGGACTAATTCACATGGAAGTCAAGTAAAAAATGGAAGTTATTTAAACACAGCAGCTGCCAATATATAACATTTATAAACACTTGTTTAAAAAAAGAGTATTACTCATAAAACCCCATTTTTGTTAACTATGAGTACTTTCATTTTTTCTCATTACTGTCGCTTTTCAGCCATGACACTGAAATTAACTTGAAACACAGAACATTTGAAACTAAAGTGTGTAAAAAAGTGCAGCAAGCAGAAACCTCCCCAGATTGCAACATGTGGGAAAAAAACCTTCAAGATTAAAAAAAAAAACAAAACAAAAACCTCTACAGCAATGGCAGTTAGTTGTCCAGCTTATCCACATAACACGTTTTAGTTACTTAACACACACAGACAGCAGTCACTCAATTCATCAGTGTTTTGACAAACTGCACGATTTAAAAAGAATATGCAAAACTCCACTGTTTTGTTTTTGATTTTTTTTTTTCCATTAAGCGGTATTTTTAGACTGACAGCTAAGAATTATCACACTGGTCCACTAAAAGGAAGCTCTATGAGGAAGATTAAAAGAGGAAAATAAGTCAGAATATTTTAAACCAACTACTCAAGACAGAACAGAGATATCTCAAATATAGTGATGGCAATGCAGTCACAACATTAATTCATTACATTGCCACAAAGGCTAGGTGAACGTGGGAGAAGGAAATTAAGAACAAATGCTAACTGCTCCCAGTTACTGCTCCAGCAAATATGCAGGATAGTTTTTTTTCATTCATGTCATTAAACACTTGCAAGCAGGAAAGCTATTTACCCTTCTGCTGCTACAGCGCTTTTTGACCATTCTAAGTTTGGAAGTAATTCAATAATGGAAATTGTTGAACTGAAAATTAAAAGTACTCAGCTACTGGAAAAAAAAAAGCCTGAAAAAGTTGCTGACACTGTTGACAGTTTTTTCACATGGAGTTTTTGTTTACTTTCATCCTTGCAGCTGACCTACAGCCTTCAAGCTATGGAACTCGAGTTTTGCAGCTTAGGCAACAGCTGTCAAAATTATAGATCTGAAAGCTTAGGGATCATGCTGTTCTGCCACCACTTCATCCAACTGACTACACCTGACACCCACTGACAACCGAGGTGCACCTTCTAGTTTTAGTTTTTTCCAGAAGGAAAAGTTCACACATTCCCTGATCACACTGTGACATGAACCAAAGTGCAGCAGGCAAGGATGACTGGGAACTCTTTCAAGGGCACATCCTTTATTTGAACTAAAGTACTAAAGCAGGTGCATCCTGCAATGCCAACTGTACCTGAGCTTCAATAATTGAATTTAATGGTGCCAGAGACCAGGGAGAAATGTCTCAGTTCACAAACAGGAAAACACGGAACCACTTTCATGCAAAATTGGACTCACCAACATGCTTTTTCCCCTAGCCAAGCCTGAACCTTATTACAGCTGACCACAAATCAAGAACATGTTGATCTTTTATCCAGCACTTATAGGCTAAATGGCAGTAACTCTGACAATATAACACCTCCACATGTCGCAGCTTCTCTACTGTCACCAAAGTCAGAAATCCTACCTCACTAACAGCTCTACTTTGGCCCAGTCTCCCTTGCAAATTCCCCTTGGATTTATCTGGGGTTTCTGTGAACTAACAGTTTGTTAAAATGAGTTTGGTAAATTAAAAATATTATGACAAGTGGCTTTTGTTTATGACCGTACCCTTCAGCTTGCTGTGCACTGCAGCACAATGGTACAAACCCAAACAGTGTCACAAGACCGACGGAACTACCACATCCTGAGCTACACGCAAGACTGGGGAAAAAAACTTTGTTTATAAACTCAGTGAAACTTCATAGAGTCAAACTAAATTTTTATACTTCTCCAGCAAGTCAGGCTGGTGTTCTTACCCTTTATATGCAAACATATAAACTTAAGATTATAAACCTACTCCTTTTTCAGTACAGCAAAAGATTTAGAACCGCGACTACCGTCTGCCCCATCAGCTGTGCCTTAACCGCGACCATCACAAGCTCCTCCAAAGCAGAGAGCAGAGGAGTGACTTAGCAACCACAGCCATGTCCAGTTCGAGTGGGCACGACCAGCGCTGCCGTTCACGACTCTTTTGCAGACCCGCGTCTCGGACACTGCCTGAGCGGTAAGGGAGGCGCTGCCAAAATAAAGGAATCCCGGGGTTCAGGGATTTTCTCGTCCATCAGCGTCGGCTGCTCTCACAAACATGGCGAAGTTTACAGCCGGCAGGCTTGGACCAAGGCCCG
>VZSR01001283.1:22391958-22420407 GCA_013398615.1 Brachypodius melanocephalos | reverse complement strand
GAGCGATCCCGCGTCCGGGAGTGGTATCAAGGGCAAAGGGGAATAGGAAGATCGTGCAGCCTCACTTTGCGGCAGTGGGACTAAAGGGGGCAGAGCGGGATTCCATCCGGCATTTCCCTGTCAGCCATGGTTCAGAATCCTGTTAACAGAATCATCTAGATTGGAAAGGACCTCTAAGATCGTCGAATCCAACCCATGACCGAACCAGCATGTCAAATAGACCACGGCGCCAAGGGCCACGTCCAGTCTTTTCTTAAACACCTTCAGAGATAGTGACTCCACCACCTCCCAGGGCAGTCCATTTCCATGTCTAATCACCCGTCTGTGAAGAAATTCTTCCTAATTGGACATTAGTTCAACCTAACCCCCTCTGCTGCAGGTTAAACCCATGTCCTCTGGTCCTACTGCTGGTTTGCCGTGCTGCGTGCAGCTATGAGCGCCCCCTCCCTCTGTCCTCAACTTCGTGGTACCTTGTGAGGCACCATGGCTGTTTTCTGTGCCCTCTTTGGTAGCTCTGCCCCCTTATGCTCCGGGAGAAAAGAGATCCTCATGAAAGCAAAGCGGTGGCAGGTCAGCAAAAAGAGGTGCCAGAAAGGAGTGCAGTGCGTTTTCATCACTCATGACACATTATACAATGTTGCTTGTACAGTGTATGTTTATCCACGGCATGGGCAGGAGATGTCCCAACGATTTGCCAGAGCAAGGCAAAGTGTGTTGGAAGTGAATAAGTTGTGATGGCTTCTCTTCATAGGTCTCCCTCTTGTTCACAAAAACCATTACCTGCTGTCTTTGGAAGTGCTCGAGACAACTCTGTGAGGATGTGTGAGCACCAAAGAGATGAGATCTGTGCGGGGGGCACAGCTCAGAAGGAAAGCAAACAAGAAGCTCTGCCTGATTTGGGAACCACAACCCAGCTGCAGGAATGAATCAGGCTGGGGGTAATCCTGTGATTCACATCATGTATTGCAGTGCAAGGACAAGCACAGGGTCAGGGTTCAAGGGAGAGAATGAGGAAGAGAGGTTGTTATGACTGCTTTAGATGGTCATGAGGCTGGGGCAGGGTGCCAGGCTGTTCCAGAGGCTGGGAGGAGACAGGCTGTCTCCAGCAGCCACCCAGAGCAGGTGCAGCTCTGCAGCCATCTGCAGCAGAGCCATGCCTGCAGAGTTCACTGCACCTGATAATGGGACCAGCATACGATCAGCACAGGAAAGAACTTTTCCCCAACCAAACATGTACTTAGAGAAAAAAAAAAATCTTCAATTATCTTTAACCAGGACAGTGCCTGCCCATTTATTCTCATTATCCTTGGAACTTCTTGGTGTTTTCTGGGAGTTTAAGTAGTCTTGGCTTGCAGTAGTCTCTAGTTTTCATTATCCAGTTCAAGTAATGGTGAGTCCTGCATCGCAGCTGGTTTGACTCTACTTATATAGCCAGGCATGGTCAAGCTCCTGGCAGTATTGGCAAAAGCTGGCATGTTCCCTGTCCTTCTGGTAGATCTCCACCTGAACCTTTAGCCCATCACTGTTCAAGGTTCCTGAGGTACCCATATAAAACTCTCCGTACTGCAAGATTGACCATGGTATTTTGTGAGTTCTTAACTACAAAACAGTATGTGACAGATACCTTGAAAAGGTGCCTGGCTTGCTCAGGATCAAGATGGTGTTTGTATCTCGCTTCAAAACATCAGCAAATCCCAAATTTGGAAGGCTCAGGTCTAACTAGTAATTTCATTCATTAGTAGCTTTTGGGTCTTGCTCAGCTTTACATTGATCCAGGGAGCACAGAATGCACTGGGAAAAATACTCACAGCTTTCAGCTATACAAAGAGAAAATAAGAACACCCAGGTCTTTGCCTTTCACGTTGTTTTAAATAATAGTGGCAGCCAGTCACATTGACCTGAAACATCACACAACAGAGGATGTGCCAGAAAAGGAGTAGAAAAGAGATTTTTAGAGAAGCATTGGGAGATCCCACTGAGTTCTGGCAATTAAATTCTCTCAATACAAAATTTTTCAAGAGAAATACTACTAGTAAATTGTAATTGGCATGGAGATTTTTATCAAATCAGAATTTTGCACCTTAAACTGCAGCAGGTTTTATCCAATAATTCCAGCCCTCGAACTAACTTATAAGGCCCTATGCAGGCAAGAATATTATAAAGGTGCTGGACAGTTTTTTCCCCTGCCATGATAGAAGCAACAGTTGAAATCAGTAAGGAGTTTAAAGATAGTTCTCCATTACTGTAGTAAATAGACATGTTTCTGGTTAAAGATTTACTGCTTGGCGGAGCCTTTCCTCCATAGCTTTGACACAAACAGAATGGTTTGGGGTTTTTATCTCTTTACAGCTGTCATGATGAAAGGGAACACATCTCTGACTATCTGTTTGCTTTGTGTTATTTTCACTTTGAAAGTACATGTTAAAGATAGCATTGTAGAAAGAGAAATGGAAACACTGTAAGGATCATGCTCAGCTATAAATCCTCAAGGTCACCTTAAATATAATTTATTTGGTATAATCTAAAATAATTTAAGGAAAAAAGAATAAACAATAATAAAGGCAAAGTGTCACACCAGCTGTATAGTCTTGGGGAAAAAAGAAAAATATGTGGTAAGAAGATGTAAAACTTAGAAGCAATGCTTAAATATGTACTTAAAATGTTACTGAAATGAGACAATGAGGTTGGGATAATCAAGACAGGATTCCTGTGATAATGAAAGAGTATTTTGCAATAAAGAGGTACAGAATGCACAACATCCAATATTGAATGAACTGAATAGATTATGTCTAGATGAGGACTGCATGCTTAAACAGAGAAATTAATCAGTTCAGAAATACATGGTAGAAGAGTGGTATGCAATACTAGTGCTAGTAGGAGGGGTATGAAACACATACTCAGATGGCAGAAGGAGAGAAGCTGAAATCATCACCTTTGGACTGAGTTATGGGACAGCTGCAAGTAATATGAGCTCTTAGTTCTCATAGATCACTAAGGGAGTGCAGTTTATACTTTTGATAGTACATCAGTAAAGAAATCCAAGCAATGAATCTGCTTTTAAGTTGAGTTTTGTGGTTGGGTATGATAAGTGAGTCAAGGCCTTGAAAGGTCTGGACTTAGCAATCCATAAAGGAGCGGATTGCACCAGTGTGCAGCCTTCCAGGTCCTGCAAGCAAGAGACTTAGACCCTAGAAGTACCAGTGAAGAATTATATTTATTTCTAATTTTCTCCTAAGATGAATAGCAATCCACTAACATTGGTTATCTGAAAAAAACTTCAGGCTGTCCACATCTATTTAATCCTTTAGGAATATAAGCTACTAATTCTATGAATATTGAAGGTAATGAAGCCTGTTTTTCTACGGAGTTTCTTTTTGGTTGGCTATTATTTACCTCAATTATATTTTTTGTTATGACTGCATAGACCTAACATCTTCTACTGCAGAGCATTTTGACAGCAACAAGCAGGCTGCCATGCTCAGAAGTGGAAATTTCTAGAAATTTGCTGACTGGATAGGAAGTCATTTAATGTTGGCTCCTAAATGTTCAGTTCCTTGTGCCTCCTGCCTGGTTATCTATTTCTATGACATTTCTGTGAACGATGTTATCTCTCAAACTCCACTGAAGCTGGATAATGCTTTCAAGGTTATTGGAACTTGGGACAGACAGAGACGGAGATTGCATAAACCTTGTTTTCGTATAGCCTACCAGGCTATAATTGGATGGCATCCTATCTGAATTCTGAGCTGGGAACAGAACCCCTTTTTATCTGCAAGCAATCTCCAAGTCCAGACAAACAAACAAACAAACAAACAACAAACCAAAATGAAACAAACAAACAACAGAATGTGAAAACTGGAATCTCCGTCTCATCTAAAGTATAAAGAATGGGGGATCGTGTCCATTTCTCTGTTGCTGGTGGTAAAGAAGATACTTAAGATTTCCTGTAATAACTTTAAGTTCATCATTACTTCACTTTGTATATAAGGAAAAGCAGGCTTTGTAGAACCATTACAGTTGTTTGTGTGATTGGGTTTCTCCTCCACCTGAAGTAGTCCAGGGAATAGTTATGTTGCCATGTTGTAAAGACCAAATATTTTTAAAATTTTCTCTCTAGTTTATGAGGACACTGGAAAGAAAATGTTCGTTCCCTATACTACAGTTTTCTTATCAAGAAACTTTGGAAAAAAGATACAAATTAACCAGACAAAAATAAGAAACCTAATTTTTAGTGAATTTTACCCTTTTTTTCTGTTTTATTTTTTGCAAGTCAACCTAGTCCCAGGATGCACTAGACTGATTTTAAGGGTTTGCAACGGTGACTTAATTGAGGGCAGTTGAAGGGCAGGTAAAGTGACACTCAAGGCAAAAAAAAAAAACCCAAAAAACAACAACCAAATCCTAATACTAATGTATATTAAAACCAATGTGTACTAAAAACAAATTCCACTGTCT
The DNA here is from genome assembly GCA_013398615.1 of Brachypodius melanocephalos. NCBI lineage: Eukaryota > Metazoa > Chordata > Aves > Passeriformes > Pycnonotidae > Brachypodius > Brachypodius melanocephalos. The sequence continues at coordinate 22,415,952 of VZSR01001283.1, read as the reverse complement.
TATTTTGGACCTTTAGAAGTTCTGTTTTGAAACATCCTTTTTTCCCCCTCCTAAAGTATTATCTATACTTGAGAACTGCTGCTTTTAATGGTATTCTATGGTAAATATTTTAGGTACAATACTTGAATGTGATTTGTCACAGATACTTTAAATGCTCTGTATTTTCTGATGGTGGGGCCTGAGTACTGAGTTATTTTTCATGAATAAAACATAAGCACTATTTTATAACTGATGTGTTTCTGATATATTGCACAGCTACAAGTAGCTGTCATTGTTGCAACACTCCACAGTCTTCTGCCGTGTATACTTTATAGTTGTTCTTTGTTCATCACATGTGCATAAACCTTAAATTCTACATCAGCTGACAAATGCATGAGATGATTATATTCTGTAAGAACATGGGTTTTTCCCATTCCTCCACAACTCTGATGCTGTATAAGAACTGCGTTGCACTTGCTGCAATACATGCTTACTATACCTTCTGGAGAAAATGGCGCCTACTTCTCCTGCTTACATATTCTCACCTTTCTTTTTGAAAAAACATTAGCTGAATATTGATTAGGAAAAACTAAAACTGACAGCTATCCACAGATCTAGACAAAGAATAGATCTTTGGATTGACTGGGTGAATGCCCTGGTGATTATACCTTTAATGCTTTTGAGTAGCTTCTTTCAGGACCAAGTTTTTATAAATTGCATGCAGAACCATTTGTCTTTACCTTAGAGCAGTGGCATTGGGTGGCAGATGTGGCCACCTTCAGCCATGCATATGGGCACAGATTAATACTGTTGTGAGCAGTCCCATTGATCTGAGGCTCATCTAATTCACATGTTATCTGTGCTGCAGTTTCTGATGGAGGAAAGTACAAACAAGGATATTCTATCTTTATTATTTCTAATGCATGACTTGTCTAGCTTTACTCAAATAGGCTTTTTGCAGAGCTAAACCTATTACTGAGAGGCTTTTTAAATTGTGTAGCTCCTCAGGGGAAGACTTCAACTACCAATGGAATATTTGGCCTTTAAGCATTCAAAGTTATTTAACTTTAAAAAGAATATGTTTTTAACACATATTTGTGAAAAGTAATGGCATATAAATGAGTTGCATAAACCTCTGAGAAGATCTAGCTTCATATGTTTGGAAAGATTTGTGAGTGATGATGACTCTTTCTCACTTCACTAACAGCAAAATCAGTATGTCACAATGCAATGAATAACTAGGTTTTGCTATTTTTCTTCATTTTTATTTAAGTTGATCAGCACCAAGAAACTCCACTTTTACTTTAAAAGTTCCCATACTGTTCTTCTAAAACACCTTGGGAGAAATCTGTTATTGAATTCTCCATCTTTCATTTACGACTCTCTCACCTGGTGTAAGATTCAAGAGTCAATCTGTGCAACCTTCTACACAGTTTATTCCATTATTTATAAAAAGATATTGATTATTGCATCAGTCTTACAGGTACATGAAGTACTTTTCTGCACCACAAAATATGAGAAATGGTACCCGTAACAGATAAGTAAGAGATAACAGAAGGTGCAGCATCAGGAGCAAAAATGTGAACAGATAACATTGAGGAAAATATTTCAAATACAGCCTAAAGCCTATTCCTGGCATTTTAGCTTAAGTGTTCTTTATTGTATGCATTGCAGCAGTAAATATCTTGTTTACCGGTAGCATGTCAAGATATCTTTGATAGCTTGCCTATTGTAGCAAAATGATAGACTGTTTGGTCAAATGTTAAAATCCCATTGTGTTAGCTTGCCAGCTAACCAACCTGCAAATGCATAAGTATTTTGGGAGTGCTTTTCAAAACATTACCAGTGTAATGGTTTCATCATTTTGATCATGTCTAGCCCCACACAGCCTCTTCTGCAAGTTTGCCAGGGGAAAGGGCCAGAGGATGGGAGATTTTATTTCTTAGAAAATAGATAGAGGCAACCAGTTCACAGAGGTTACTTATGTTTCTAGAGGTTTAACTTTCCAGCAATTACAATTTTTACTTATTGCTGACTGGACCAGTCAGAAGCTTTGTAAAGGATTTAGAAATTTGTGTCTTAGAAATGGAACACCCTAAATTTCCTTACTTCTTAACAGGGTCTTCCACATAATGGCAATGGTAATTTTTCATTCTTGCCCGCTCAGGTGGTCTTTAGTTTTAATACTTCATTTAATAAACAAAAGCTCTTTTTTTTTTCTATGTCCATCTCTTACAGGTTTTATGTTAGAAAACTTTTTTATTTAAAAAAAACTACATCATGGTTCATGAAAGCAAATGAAAATAAATCCGTTTTAAGAAACTGTTCAGCTGAAGTTTATACCCTAAAGTTCATTTTATTTCTTTAGAAAAATACTTTGATAATAATTTTTAGTTGGGATATTTATTATGGCAAAGTGTTATCAGAGCCAGTGTTCATGTTTCTGTTGCAATACGCTCCACAGTATATTAGTAGAATACATATAGAAGAAATGGAACTAGAAATTAATATTTTAACTTATTGTGACCATCAAAATAATTTGTCATGGAAAAGATGATCATATAATTGCATTGTGATTAGCTTAATAAGTATAATTTGTTATGTCTGACTTTTTGTCCACTTTTGTACTTCTTCAAAATAGGATCCTATTAAAATGTGTTTCGTAACTGTCATAAGAATGCATTGAAATATTTTATTGATGACTTAATCAAGCTATTATTGCATGATATCCTACTGCAAAAGCAGTTCAGCCTGCGTGGTGGGTTGACTCTGGCTGGGTGCCAGGTACCCACCAAAGCCGTTCTATCAGTCTCCTCCACAACTGGACAGGGGAGTGAAAATACAGCAGAAGGTTCACGAGCTGAGATAAAGAGGGAGAGTTCTCACATTAATTTCCATCACAGGTGAAACAAACTGAACTTGGGGAAGTTAATTGAATTTATTGCTTACAAAATGAGAGCAGGATAATGAGAAATAAAATAAATTTTAAAAACACCTTCCTCCACCCCTCCCTCCTTCCCATCTCTGCCTTTTCTCAAGCTTCATCTCCTAACCCCCAGCAGTGAGAAGGAAACAGAGAATGAGGCTTATAGTCAGTGCATCACGTTGTTCCTGCCACTGCTCGGGGAGAGGGCTCCTTCCCCCAGGAGACAGTCCTCCATGAACTTCTCCAGTGTGAGTCCATCCCATGTGGGCCACTCTTCCATGGGGTGTTCTCCTTCAGGCACAATCTGCTCCAACATGGGTCCCCCATAGGGTCATACATGCCACCAGGAGACCTGCTCCAGTATGGGCTCCTCTCTCCACGGGTCTGTGGGTCCCTGCAAGGAGCCTGCTCCAGCATGGGTCTCCCATGGGTTCACAGCCTCCTCTCAGGCATCCACCTGCTCTGGTGTGGGTCTCCTCCACAGGCTGTAGGTGGATCTCTGCATCACCATGATCCTTCATGGGCTGTGGTACACAGCTGCCTCGCCATGGGCTGCACCATGGACTGCAGGAAAATCCATTTGTGGCACCTGGAGCACCTCCTGCCCCTCCTTCTCCACTGGTCTTGGTGTCTGCAGAGATGTTCCTCTCACATATTCTCACTCCTTTCTTCTCTGGTGGCAATTACATCTGCACAATAACTGTTTTCTTCTTATCACACAAGGAATACTGTCATTACTGATTGGTTCAGCCTTGTCCAACAGCAGGTTGTACTGGAGCAGCCTGGCACTGGCTCTGGCAAACATGGGGAAAACTTTGTCAGCTTCTCACAGAAGCCACTCCTGTAGCCTCCACCACTTACAAAAACCCTGCCACACTAACCCAATACAGCCTAGATGGACTTTTTACAAAGCGTATGTTCCCACAGAATAGTGTCTTTAGTCAGTACACAATGACAATGTATTAATTCCTGTAATACCCAGCGTAATTTAATTATTTTTAAAGGAAGCAGAGAATTCCATTCCAACAAAGAGCAATGCCATTTCTAAACATGATAATACCATATAATAACACATAAAACTATTCATGTATTTTTTGTTTTGTAATAGAGGAGAGAGCTTTAGTTGTTGAATGGCACAGGGGAGATTTTAAGAATGCAGACTAGTTTCTTAAAGACTAAACTTTATTTTTTCCCAATGAATCATGCTTATTTCAATATGTACATAGTGCTCACAGATCTCTGATTCTAGATAGAGTGTTATTAATTCATAATTGATTGCTTCTCTGTTGCTATGGCTTTAGATTTCAAAAATTGCCCTCTGCATTTTCCTTTCTTTTCTGAGTGGTGGATACCACAAATAATATGAATTTGTAGCTAAATAGATTAGAGAATTTCCATTTTATTTTGCAGCTGTGAGCCTCACAAACCTTTGGTTGACCTTAAGTGTTGTCTTAGCAAAGGATCCAGGATTATAAACATGCAGTTAAAGGTTTGGTGTCTCAGATAAAGCAACAATCATTCAGAATAAGTAGTTCTAACTGTCCACTTCATTCTTAGATATTTAGTATGTTGTGTGTCCTATAATATTTTAACAACCTGTTTCCTATTTGTATACATATCCTAAATAGTGTCACCACAATTGGGGAATAATCTAAAATAATCAGAAATAATTTTATGCCAGTTGTGAATGGAAAAAACATCTGCATAACATTTGTTTGAAGTCTGAGGAAGCTTTTAGCAGCAGTAAAAAATACCCCTTTGACTCATTACAAGCAATTCAATTAATAGCTAACTTGTTCGAAATTAGAACACGAGTTGTAATACAGGTAGCCTGAACATTCAAAGGAAGATGTACATTTATGCTTGTACATAAGGCAAACAGCAGAATGGATTACATGAATTGGCCTAAATTAAACCATGAGAAAATAAAACTTAGAGGTGAACATGTTTAAAACCATATATAATTACTGATTAGGTTGTTTGGAAAATGGGGAGAAAACTAAATGCTTGAAGGACAGATTTTATGAATTGAGCTCACAGTTCACAGCTTATTTTGGAGGTGTGAAGATTTCACTGATGTAACACAGTCACTGAAATCTGTGTTTCTGAGAATGTTTATGTGCAAAGTAGAGTGTTTGGACACTTCTGTTAGCAAGCATGAAGAGCAAGAAGATTTTATCTCTCAATTTAAATTAAACATATGGAAGAAGTTGGCTCACATTTTTCACAATCAGTCTGCTGATTTGATTTTCTTTCATGTAATTTCGTGGTCTGTGAGGATGCTGTTCTTCAGGGAGGACATGCCAGTATGAGGATAGGTGGACTCTGGTGGGCAAGGATATCTAGCTAACAACTAGTCACCTTAAAAAACAAGTACAAGAACCAAGAGGAGCATTAAACACTGGTACAGCAACACTGAGGGAGAGGAGATAGCAAGATAATAAGAAATACAGGGGTCCTTTGGACGCTGACTGATGACTGAAGGAACCTCTGAAGCATGGCTTTGAAGAGGTTCAACCAGAAATTTATTGCTGAAAGAACAAAGAAAGAAAGAAACAAGATTATCATAGAACTCATGGGGAGGTGCAAGCTTCTAATGGAACATTTGAAGGGACTTCAGAAGTTCTGTAAAACTTACTAAGGTGGATTGAGGGAATGAATAAAACTTATTATATCACATAATAAGGAGCCAAAATGCAGGGAAAGGAGGAGATGGTGAAGAACCAGAGAGGAATGAGTGGAAAAAAGGAGAATAAAATAAATTGGTCATGAGTGAAACAAGCTGGTGGCCATTACAGGTCCCTGGGTAAACCTTTGGGTTTGATTACCTCAGTGTAGTTTATCATGCCGTTAAACTATTCCTATGCAGATGTGTCTGATCAGCAGTGAGACTGGCTGGTGGCTGGGATGAGCATCCAGGGTACTGACACATGGACACTGAAGCCACAGGCTGAAGGGGCCCATAATTCAAGGGATTGGAGAGATGGGTCGGCTGGCAGAGGGGTTTGTGCGTGTGTGTCTGAACAGCACAGCTGGAGCAGCTGGTGAGTTGAGTAAGAACACTGTGAGCTTGGCACTGGAGGGGCTGAGGGCTCTGATGGTTGCTACTGAAGAGACCATAGACTTGGACTAGCTGGCAGCAAGCCTCGTGTGTCCATGCTAGCAAGTGTTGGGCCTGGTTAGCTGGCAAGTAAGGCATGATCAGGCCATCAGTTTTGTTTATGTTCATGTTAATGCTTTCGGTGTAAACCTGCAGTAGTGTGCAGGGGCCAATGTGAAGCCATGGCTGTCTCCTTGGGCTGCTCTGTGCTGTTAGATGTATGTCTGTGCACATTTACGATACCTGCCTAGCAGACCTTCTGGACCTGGGAAAGGCCACAGCAGCATACTCAGCAGCAGGAAAAATCCCTGGGGTGAAACCACGGGGGTCTGAGCCCAGACGATCAGACTCCTTGGTATCCCAGAGACTCAGCTCCAGCAACTTGATAGAGAGAGGCGGCCTTGATTCAACTGTCCAGAAACAGAACTTTAACAATGCAAAAATAACTAATAAAAAGTTGTACACTGGATGAGGACCAAACACCAACAATGCAGCACCAAAGGGCAAGAAGCAGAGGCCCCCCTCAGACGGGTGTTTATACACTCTGGTACAGGGGCGGAGTCAAGGCGGGGTCTGAGGGAAGAGTCCATTAGGGGAAAATAATCAAGAATATTAAAATTTCTGCAGCGAAAGGTAACCAATGGTAACACAGAGAACTAGAAACTTTCTTGTAACGATCTGTATAACTGAACTGAGAGAGCATGGGAGTAAGCCTCTTGCTTGCTATATTTGGAAAAGGGTTTCCCGCGGCTTTAGGCCTAGGTTTTCCTCTTCTCCGGGAAAACCAGTCTCTACACTGGAGTGTTACAGCCCACGAGGCTTAGCTTACCTTACCAGCCAGCTCCATGTCCTTATACCTGTGTAACTACACCATGTCTTGGCTGTGTACAAACATAAGAGCCGCGTGTTGGCAGATGCACTTGTCCGTATGGAGAAGTCAATATGTCAGTAATTTTGTGGCCTTGCTTTTTAGCTCAATCTCAGAGGTGTTGATAATGATTTTATAAACATACATATGTCCCAGAATTTGGAAACTTTCTGGAGATAACTGAAGTTAATGTGCAAGTGCAGCAGAGAAGTCTGAAACGTCTGTCTGAAATGTAGGTGTGTTTATAGGAGCCCTATTTATATATGATGGTAGCACATTGATTTAATGTCTTATTTCAAGTCCACCTTGTGGATCTCTGTGGATGACATAGCTTCTGCCATCAATATGATCCGACTGGAAAGTTGTTTTTCTGTCATCGTTTTTATTCCCAAGTGTACACTTTTGACACTTGATTTGTGACAGCTGACACCTCAAAGTTTATATATGGCTCAAGAGTTAAACAACACAGGGCCAGACAGAATGAGCTAGCTATAATCGCTCAAACATACAATACTCTCTGACACGGAGTGTGAAAATCATCGGCTTGTGTAAAGTGTCATATAGAAAAAATACTAAAATTAAGTAGAAAATTACTTGAGTTTTGAGTTAGAGAATGTTACACTTTTAAACTGCCTGGTATGTATTTTTCGTACCCTTTTCTTTCTTTTCAAGGATATGGTAATAAAAATAATTATTCCTGTATTTCAAATCCACTCACATATCCCTGTTGATGAGGAAAGGAAAAAGGAAAGGGGAAAGGGGAAGGTGGAAAGGGGAAAGGGGAAGGTGGAAAGGGGAAAGGGGAAAGGGAAGGGGAAAGGGAGGGGAAGAGTCAGTGTCTTTCCCAGCAGGTTTCTGGATTTTTCCGTGCTGCGCTAGAAAAAGGGACAATAAAACTACAAAGACAGACTTTGTTTTCTGTATTTGCCTGGAAAGGGATAGTTGAAATGAAGACAGAATTTATCACACTTTTTTTACCAGGAAAGGAAAACTGAAGTTGCTATACCTCGAGTTACTATACCAAATTTTTATATCTGTTTAAAATCAGTTTGCTGTAAAGCTGCATTTTTCCTGATAGGAAGAAACATATTTTTTATCTTAAAAAATCCAGAAGCTGACTTTGAAGGTTTGGAAATGTTTAATTCCACTATCGAGTGTGATCATATACAGATGATGTTTTTAATGCCTTAGTATTGATCAGATTGGAGTTTGGGTGAGAATGGGCTGCCTTCCTCCAAGAAAACAAATGATGGAACAGATTTTGTAGGTAAAATGTAACTGATGATCATTAAAAATGTACAGATGGGTAAGAAGGTTAGAAGAAAAGACAAATACATTATTTCAGGCCTCAATATTAGATCAGCTAAGTATGTTTTGAGAATAGTTACAGTCATAATTTGAAGGGTGAAACCTGAGTGCATGGGAAAGGCTATTTCAACCTCCTTGAACTGGGAAATTTGCAATAATGCATGAAAGCATTTCCCAGACACTGAAAGGATTTTTCTTGTGTCAGAAAATCAGAAGGCCTTTCAAAGAAGCTAAATTTCATAGAATTGTAGACTCATAATTATAATCACAGAATAGTTTGGGTTGGAATGGACCTTTAAAAGTCCTGTAGTCCAAACCCCCAGCTGTGAGCAGGGATATCGTCAACTCCATCAGGTTGCTTAGAGCCCAGTCCAGCCTGACTTTGACTATTTCAAGGCAACCTGTGTCAGTCTCACCACCTCATAATAACAAATTTTTTCCTTATAACTGGTCTAAATCTACTCTCATTTAGTTTAAAATCATTACCACCTATCCTATTGCAACAGGCCATACTTAAAATTTGTCCCCATCTTTCTTATAGGCTCATTTACATATTCAAAGATCTCCACTGGAGCCTTCTCTTCTCCAGGCTGAATGATTCCAACTCAGCCTGTCTTCGTAGGAGACTGATCAACCAAGCTGGCTTTTCTCTGAACTTGCTCCAACAAGTCTCTGACCTTCCTGTGCTGGGACCCCAGAGCTGGATGCAGCACTGTGGATGGGGTCTCGCCAGAGCAGAGCAGAGGGGCAGTATCCCTCACCCTGCTGCCCACACTGCTTTTGGTCCAGCGCAGGACATGTTTGGCTGCAAGTTCACATTGTTGAGTCATGTCAACATTTCATCCACCAGTATCTCCAAGTCTTTCTCTGCAGTGCTTCTCCCAGTCTCTTCATCCCTATGCCTCTGATGAAGATATTAAACAGGACTAGTCCCAGTATGGACTCCTGAGGGACAGCACTTGTCACAATCTCTGTCTGGGCATTAGCCTCACTTCTGGTAATTAGCTGCCTCATGCATCAGGGATCAGAGGGAAGATGTGCCATTTCTCCCCAAAACAGATCAATAAAGAGGTTTCAGTAGAAAGAGACCTATATGTACTCTGAATATGTTGTTTCATTTAAGAACATTTAAACAGGGATCAAAACCAGCCACAGCATTGGGAAAAGCCTTGCTTCCCTTCAGTAGGGCAGCTACTTTCCATTTTGACCTACTAAAGAGAAGCTGTATTGGCTCACTAGAGTGCAGGTCAGGAAACTGAGATGTTTTATGATCCCATTGGGATGGTATCGGTCTTGCTGAAGTTTATAACCCAGTATTGAAAAATATTAATTTACAGTCATGTTTTTAAAATAAAGCACCTACCAAAGTATTTTATGAAAGGTTCAGTATAGCAGCTGAGTGCCAGCTGTGCTGAGCACGCACCTGTTCTTAGGTTTAAGTAAATTTATAGGACCTAGCATTTCTAGGTCCTACTAAGGATTACAAATAAGGGTAAATTCTGAACTCCCAAGAAGAGTAGTTTGGAGTTTGCTCCAAGTACCTGATGTTTGGTGAGCACCAGACATCACTCAGAGCTGTAGCAGGTGATGCTCAGGGGGCCTTCCTGGCTCTGGACATAAAGCACTTATGAAGCCTAAGTCTTCTTTTGGTATGGATGATATTCTAAGTACTTTTTAAATTCAAAGTTTAAGTTTGCTTTGAAGATCTCAGGAGAAGCTAAGCAAGCAGAAGAATATTAAAATCACAATCTGAAATTTAGATTTTAAACTTGGAGATATTCATGCTGGATGTAAGACCAAGTATGCCTTTTTGTTTGTTTGTTTGGGGGTTTTTTGGTTTTTTTGTCTTGTGTAACTTTTAATAATAAAGGGTCTGCAGGTTTATATTTTTATAACACTCCCTCACCTTTGCATTCACTAACTCTGGTGTCTACCTGTACAAGTGCAGGCTGAGCAATAGCAGACTACTTCTGCTGCCTGGGGTTAGGGTGACTTCAACAGCAGGAGAATCCTTCTTCAGTGCCCTGTCTGAGTATCCTATCAGTGCCATCAGTGGTACTAGTTAGCACTCGTGAATCCTCTGCCAGCTCAGCATTTTGGTGTCACTGATACCTCAGATTGAACATACTGCGTGAATTTATCTTTCTTTTCTGTGTTTCTTCAAGCTGTTAAGGCTAAATAAACAATGTATTTAACTTTCTAGCCATAAATTGTTGAAACTTGATTATGCTTTCTTTTGGGTGACAAAAAGTTCCCTTAAAGTAAGCTGTGTAACATGTGTAAAGGTAAGAGTTTTCTTTGCAGTCTGACTATGGCTTTGGAAAACAATTTAAAGCCTACTAGCAATTGTAAATCAATATATGTCAATTAAATGTACATGTGGCTGCCAGATCAAATTTGTTCTGTATTTATTTACTCAGTTTGGCTGCTACCAGTTATTTCACCTTTTATCAAGCACAAGCAGCATGAAGCTAACAATGAAGAATGATGCAAATGTAATGATCCAATTGACTGAGTCAGAGATTCGTTGCTTGAGAGAGATTGACTGCACCTACTGAAAGAGAACATACTTAGGTAATGGACTTAGATGAACTAAATATCAACTGAAACTCTTACAGAGTGGACATCATGGTATTCTCCTCCTGAGAATATCTAGATAATAGTCAATTCTTGTCAGCAGCTGTACCACAGTCCTGCTTCTGGGAACATTAAGGTTCACCATAATGGCCTCCACAGCTCAGAAAGTTCAGAAATACCACAGAATGAAAACACAAGGTAGTCTCACTTTAAAATTCTAAAAAAAATAATTTACAGCTATGGTTTTCCTCAGCTTATGAAAAATACAGCCCGTTCTTTCTTTTCCTTTACCAGTTCCATGGCCAGGTTTCCTGTGGCTTGATTTCAGCCCTAGCTGTGATCCTACACTGGAAGTGAACAGTGAATATAGAGAGTGGTCAAGTACAGCACTATTCCCCCTTGGGAACAAACGGGGAATCGATAAGGCCTGAACTCATCTGCTGGTGCATCTGCATTGCTTGTATAAATTGTTGTTCCTAATAAGTGACTAACTCAGCATCCATTTGTCTACATTAATGGGATTATTTTAAGATTTTTCTCTATTTCAAACAATCCTCTAGACAACCACATAATTACAGGAAAGTACCATTTCTGTGATATTATGGCCAGGTTAAAATGTTTGATGGGAACTTTGATTCACACACTAGAAGTGCTCTTTCCACTTCTAAGATGTGTGAGTAAGATTTTCCTCGTTCGTTCAATGGCCAGTGCATATGAAATCTCATCTTCCGATGCAAAAAGAAGCCCTGTCATTTATTTACGTAAACACTGAATCACTCAACCAACCTTCAATGCTAGATTTTAAAAATACATTTGTAAGGTAGACTTGTCAGTTTTCTAAGCTTAGGAGGCGACTGCCAGCTCTGGTGCCCCAGAGTGACATCCAGCTCCCAGCACCAAACTGGTTAGGGGCCTCACCCTTCACCTGTCCCTGTGCTAGGACTCTTTGTTTGGTACATTGTTGTAATTTGGGTAAGAGATGCCTGTGTGCAGAGAGAAAGAATGAAATATAAGATCTGGTAGTAATGCTCTTTCTTTAGCACAAGCAAGACATAACCATCACTGATTTGCCAATAGCTTGTAATGGATGTAATCTAGATAACTTTCTATAAGCTACAGAAGCAGACCAGTTGCAGTAGAATAGTCTCCTGAGGACTATTTATCTGCCCATGTGTCTACAGATACAGTGACAAAATAGTCTTTTTGTTCCTGTGGTTTGCACAGAGCAATGCAATCTGTTCGTTGCTATAGTGGACATTAATCATTATTCATACATATGTGTGGAGTTTTCATTTATTGGTCAATCTGACTTTGATGAGAGGCATCATTATTACAGTCTCCATGAGTTAATGAAGTGGTAAATGCTTGTGTCACATGTCTTGGAAAGGAAAGCCAAAGAATGGGGTTAGATGAAGCATTGAAACTTGCATTGAGCATTTCATTGTTTGTTTGTTTGTTTTTAATGAAGCCTTTCTATTAATACAGTTGTTTATATTTTTATACATTTTGCTTGGGGGGTTTTTTTGGTGTTTTTGTTTTGTTTTGTTTTGGTTTTTTTTTTTTTGAGAAAATAAAAATTTACAGTATTTGATTTCAAAGCAAAAGATGTTCTCCATATTTTATCCACAGAACGAGGCAGTGCAGTGGCAGCCTGCTGACACACAGCCAGATTCAGACTCATCAGAGCTCCTCCATTAAGAATAAGAAGTCCCATGCAAATGTATAGTTTAATTTTTATCTTCTTGCCCTGTTGGATGGTTCTGCCCGGGCTCTCAGCCTGTATTCTGACACTGAAATGCTTACACTTGTACTGATCTGCATATATGGGAGATGTTACTGTGAATACAAGGCCAAAACCTGAAAGGCTTTGAGTCAGCAATGTTGTTCGTGTGCATAAAACTGTGCCAACATCTGCAAGATCAAGGCTTAGGGGAGCAATTAGCACAGATGGTTTTGTGTGGTACATATCTGTCTGTTAGGGCCTGGCCTGAGACCAACAACTCATTTTCCATTGGTCAGTGAGTAACATTTCATATCAGTTCTAGTTTACTTCTGGTCTGAACTGAACTGGAAATGATGAAATGGGATTTGACCTCTTAAAGGGCCCATTTCTCTTTCCAAAAATTTGAAATGCTAATGCATTATTTTTTATAGACTTATTTGAAAATAATTTGAAAACCATGCTCTGGCTACTATTCCTTTTATTATACATTCTCATGAAACATAAGGATAATTGAAGTAAATGAATATTTGAATATTTTCATGGTCTAATTCACTGTAGTTCTCCCCTGGCCAGAGTTAGCATAGTTTGGGGTTTAGTTGTTTGTTTATTTATTCTCACTTTTTTGAAAGAGGTTTTCAGGTTCTCCTAGGTTACACAAGCCTTCCTCCTTCCTCAGAGGTGGAGTATAGCTTCTGTTAGGACTACAAGGCAATTTTTGGCATGTGTGTGGCCTTTCCTTCCTAAGGGCCCAGTAAGTGACTTTTGGTCTCCAGTTTATTCCTTTGAGAACACCTAATACTTTCAACGTATAATTCAGCTAAATTAGCAAATCTTGTTTCATTAGAAGCCCCTCACTAAATGAGCAGGGAGCCTAATTAGATGTCAGCCCCTTGGGGTACACCAGCATCTGCAGAAGCAGGCTTAGATCTCAGGTGTAAGCCTGGGGGTGATATATCTCTCCCCTCCCACCCCTTCCCTTACCAGACTTGTTATTTTACCTTTAAATGCTGATGGATTGCCAGCTCCGGAGCTGTGATGGATTCTGTGTGGCAGGGTGGGTGACAGTGAAGCAGCTGTGTGAGAACAAAGACTGGTTTGTTGGGGCTTGTGTGATTCTATCTGTAGGGGTTCTTTCTTTTAGTGGCAAGAATTTTGACATGCAATAATTTGGCAATTTTGTAGTTATATTAGACTTCTGCACCCATTTTGGGAAAATAGCAAAATTTTGGCTTCTCTTTAGAATAAGAGTGTTTATAACATAACTATCTTTGTTAAGAGCACATTTCCACTATTCTTCATTGATCCACTAATCCTTTCCCTCTTAGTGCAGGGGAAATAGGGTAACAGATAGATGAGGAGGCAGGTGCAGTGGGGAGAAAAGCATAGTAAAATGTAGTAGGAAATATATAATAAAATTATCTATGTAAAATACTTTCAGAATTCTTTATCGTTCAGATGGCTTTCTACAATACTTTCTTGGAAAATGCTGCTTTCTGCATATTATAAGGAATATTTCTCCTATCTGTCTGTAACTTTAAGTACACACTACCGTTGGAAGGAGAAGACACTTCAATGTTGGTATTCTTATTTAAACTAAAATGAAAAACTCCCTTTCAAAGACAAAGGAGACCAAGGGCAAAGTAGTAATTAACACGTGAAAAAGGGTGCTGGGGGAGAAAAACCCTTTATATATTTGCATGCTAATGTGAAATAGAAATGAATTAATTTCTGGAATAGTTAAAATGATTTAATATTTACAGCTTTATTCAATATTTGAAATTATGCTGCCAAGTTTTTAAAAACCACTTGTGCTCTCAGCAAGGTGACACCCTGAGAATTACTTTTAGTATTTGTTTTTTAGTCTTCTTTATAATTCTTCTAGTTTTACTTTTTAACTGATCACAGTAAAGATGTGATCATTTTCCTATTGCCTTTAAAGGTAAACTACCCTGAGAACAATTTGCATGAATATAATATTCTATTGGCATATGGCTTCACTAACAAGATTTAAACACAGACAATACGAACAAAACTTTTTGTTTGTTTCTTTGTTTCTTTGTTTGTTTTTGGTTTTTGTATAATTGAAAAAAAAATGCCTGAACTTTTAACCAGGTAATCAGAAAATAAAGTATTGGTGTAGCTACTATTTGGTGGGGGGAGGGAGAGGAGTGTGGTGTGTGTGCAGAAAATACAGAGAAAGCAATATGGAGTTGATAGAAAACTCAGTGAATTAATGGGTTATTCTGACAGCAATTTTCCATCAAAGAGAAAACTTCCTGCTCTGTGGTAGTAAACAAGAAGAAACCACAGAAATTGCCAAGTTGCCTTCTAATTCTCAATTATTTTTCAGATAAAAGAATAAAAACACTGAGAGACTTCTTAGGTTCTTCAGCCTTGGATGTGTCACAGCTTGATCTCAGATTGTCTGTGCAAGGTTATATAAATAACCAAGGCTTGACCAGTGAAGTCTATTTTCCTTCCTATTTCTCCCTAGTCTGTAACAAATTTACTCCTTTTTTGTGTGTGTTACTCTGAGTTGAAATTGGATTTTTGATAGCATATTAAATTTAAAGGCTAACAGTTTCTGAACAGAAAGGAAATCATGCTTAAAAAGAGGAAGAGTAAATGGAAGAGGGGCTGTAAAGGGAAGATTTGACTTTGCCTAGTGTTAGCAAAAGGCCAGTCAAACCTCATGTTAGCTGGTGCTTTTATGGTTTGAGGCTTTTTCCACCAAAATTATTTCTATTTATAGAAAAAAAAAAGAAATCTTATGAACTTTTAAGAACTAAACTCCGGTCTGAATGAAAGGTAATTGTAAATCAGATACTGATGTGAAAAAAATAGGAGAAAACATTATGTCCAACTCAAGTTGGAGAGAGGATTTTTCTTACTGTCTTTTCAAACCTTTAACCTACCTGAGAAACCATCTGATTTTTAAACCTGCACAGAGTGTGAATTTTCTGGGGAATGCCTTCTACCTAACTGTAGTTCTGTAGTGCACATGCATGCACAGATGAAGTTTGTGAAGTAAGTTTTGAAAAAATATTTTTGAATGTTTTATAGATATGGAGATGAATCCTTGCATTCCATACTCAAAGTGTTGTGAACTGAATTCTTAGAAAAAAATGTGCTTTCCTATTGCTCATTTCCACTGTGAAAAAATGGTGACATGCTTAACATCTGTGTTTATCCAATATCTCAACAGATTTACTAGGAATTACATCTTCTCCAGGATTTACACCTTCTCCTTCAGCAATTTATCTTGCTGTAGCAGAATTGTTATGTGTGTTCCAGCCAGCAGAAGGCATGGGTTGCTTATTATAATTAGTTATCTAAAGGACAGTGATACTCAGTATGCTTTATGTTCATATTCAACCAGGCAAGCACAGAAGAGGAAAAAGTTTTAGGAATAGCTGTGGTTGCCTAAACCAGTAAGGCTACATGGCTGGAAGGGAAATGACAGCTTGTATCTCTTACTACTTAGAGACATAAGGAATTAGTTATATTCTTTATTTTAGCAATTGTTGAACAGGAATGAAAATAATCTCAATTATTACCCTTTAGATTCACTAATCTTACAGAAAAAAGAGAAGTTTCTTGTGCTTTTAAGATTCTTTTTGTACTCAGAACATGGCTGTGTAGTAGAACTAAAGCACCATAATGAAGCAAAAATACCGTTTAGTCAAATGTTTATTGGCAGGATTTAGGAAGTAACATAAATTAGTTGAAGTCCATTAATGCTCTAGGACATGTTTTGGGACAGAATATCTGTGGCAGATTATATACAAGGGTGATGTGACTGTCAAGCAAATTAAATGAATCATCTCCAGTGTGCGAAGTGACAGAATAATGAAATTGAAATACAAATAATGACTTCATTTATCTTAATTTAGGGTCTGCACCCTAAATCAGGTGCAGATATGAGATAAAATAGTCTGAAAAATGTCGCTTTTTCTGTAAACTCTGGAAAATGGTCTGTTTGCTTTCTTTTTTTCTGAAGGATACTTATTTAAATATCTATTATATGTTTGACCAGAACAGAGCTAAACAGTTCTACTAAATCTAGAGCTGCATTGATAGTATATATTTTTAGTATATATATACTTTAAAAAGCTTTATGTCAAGTCCAATAGAATATTAGAATATTGTCAAACCACATATTGTCAAAAATGTGGTTGCTGTGGGCTACTCTGCAATACTCTTGTTATGAGAGCCAAGCACTTAAGAAAGCAGATTGTAAGGAAAAACCTCAAAACTAATTCAGAGTTAAACTGAAAAGTGTAAGCATTTGTGGGTTTAAAATTTCAGCTAAGAACCTGGGTGGGAATATGACAATTCTTAACAGTAGTTTATGGATGCCTTTATAATTGCAGTCCTGCTGCTTAAATTAACTACAAGAAATTCAGTTAACAAGGTAAATCTGACAAGTGGGTCATACAGAGCCACCTTCTTGATTTTTCTTTCTTTCATTCTTTCATAAATAAATGAAGAGATATTCAAGCTCCTTGTGCTCAGATCTGTAAGATCATTTGCAATACAAGTGATTGCATTTCAAATAGGATCGGGGGCATTTTTTTTGCCCTGGGTTTTGAGGCCAGTATTAACATTTCATAGTTTCCTTAATAATGGAAGGCACAACAGGGAAAACTAGTATCTACCTAATGAAAAAGAATATCTAGTGATTGCTATGAATAAACCAACAGATCTTCTAAAGTGTGTAATGGCAAGCTGCAGAGTTAAATGAAAGCAAGTGATGCTCATTAGAGCCTGCTATGACACCTAGTTAGATTCATTAGTGCACAAACAAAGGTTTAAACTGCAGAAGACAGGCATATAGTTTCATCTGCAATGGGTTGGAAGTGAACAAAAGAAAAAGGGAACAGTTAAGAAAGAAAATGGTATTGCAAAAGTGCCATGTGGGAAACTAATTCATTACTGGTTGCTTACCTTAAAAAGAAAAAATTCTCCTTGGGCCACTTATATTGTAAATAAGCATCTAAAAATCACAAAATCCAAAATGAAATAATTAAAGCCTCTGTACTTGCCTTCTGATCACTAAGAAACTTTTTGCTTTAGGATTATCTGTCTCAAACCCATAAACCAGGTCTCCATCAAAGGATACTTCTGCTGGTCTGCTTTCCGGCACGACGGCCTGTACCAGGACTGTGTGATGGTATCTTGTTTTAAAGGATGCTACCAAACTTTAATTTATTTTTTTTAATATTACTTCTACCCTCATTTATGTTAACATTTTAGGTTATTAATAAAAAGAATATTAACCTGCTAATTTCTTGGCACTATCTATGTAACTAATTTCTTTTTGACCCGGCCAAATACAATGGCCTAGATGATTTCATTGCGTTTTTTAGCTGCTAGCACAACAGCATTGAATTTAATAATGTGGCTATGATCACAGCTCCTTACAACAGGAAGGGAGTTCCTGGGAACTCCTTTCAATGGGACTTCCTACATTGGCACCCACAGTGAGGAGCAGGCTGGGGCACACTCCTTTCCTGAGCAGGGAGAGGAAGCCCGGGGCAGGCACTGCCTCAGGATTGCTCAGTTGGAAGTGGGTAGGAGGCCAGGACCAGAGGAACTGGGCACAAGAGGTGCTCTCCTGGCTTGTGGTTTGCTGGTGGTGAAGTGGTGAAGGGTAGAGGAGCAGATGCAGCTCCAGCACTCTCGGGGTTCTCTTCCTCAATCCTGTGTCTGCAGCATCCCTCAGCTTCTCCAGAGGGGAACTCCTTACCACAGAGAATGTGGATTGCAGAGGATCCTCTTCCTCAGTGATTAGATATATCACTAGAAACCAACAGCAGTCACTAGGCAGAGATAGATGAATTTTTTCTCAAAAATATGTGTAGATTAGTAAAAAAGTTAAACTAGTCTTGGTGCTAAAAATATTAACAATAAAATGTTTTCGGCTTTTTTGTTTTGTTTTGTTTCGTTTTGTTTTGTTTTGTTTTGTTTTGTTTCTTTTTCTTTTGGTGGGGAACTTTGCCCTGCTTACTTTTGAGTATTTTCTGGCTAATATATTTATTTACTTTTTTTTGGGCTATATACAAAATGATAATGGAATTATAATCAGCATTTCTAGATTGAAGTCCAACTACAGGCCTGCTTTGGAAATGATCTACTGTAAATACTGCAATTATACCATTCCTGTAAATCTGCAGAGCAGATTTGTCTGTTCTGGGTTTTGTCAAATGGCAGGAGGCTGCTGTTTGGATCTAGCTGCTGGAGTAAGAACCTGTTTTTCAGGAGAGTGTTTTAGAAAGAGTAATTATGTGGGAAGAGTCATTTAAGTGCACTACTTCATCATAATTAATAATAATTGAATGAATGAGTCTAGTGAGATTGAATTATTAAGCCAAATTGCAGTGTTACAATGTGCAGCAAATCTTAGGCCTTTCTGCTAGAAGGCCTAAAGTTTTTCTTAGATGTTAGAAACTCCAGTGTAGTTTTGGCACTGGTGGTGATTTATATAATAATAAAAAACCTGAGTTCTTTCAGTCGTTGCTACCTCTCTTGGTAATTCCTTGTCATCAGTCACAGCAGTTCCAAAACATTTGGGCGACTTCTGGGACATCAGGTTTGAAGTGAGGCAAATGATGGGTTCACACTTCCAGGCATCATGTTTTATGAGAGCCTGTTGAAAAAAGAAAGGTCACCAAATGCTCCAAAACAAAGAAGGAATTTTAATTATTGGTCTTAGCAAACCAAATAATTCAAGTTATGCAAATTATCTGAGTAGTGTCAGGTTAACTCCTGACACCATAAATCAAACATATGGGTGAGCTGTGTAACCTTGTGAACTAATCAAGACCTTCACAGAGCTTAAAAGGGCATTCTCCAGCTTATAGGTTCTGAAAATAAGACAATTGGGGGGTGGGGAGAGGGTAGGGTTGCCTTTCCAAACAGCTCTTGAACAAGAGAAATCCTGTGTTATGAAAGCTGAAGAGCAGAATTTTTCTGAGCTTCAAGACTCTCAATGCACTGCTTGCACAACTTTGGAAATTTCTCATTCCTTTTCTGATCAACCCAGTACTGCTTTGGCAGCAGGCCTTTGTCTCTACCTATGCATTTTTTCTAGAGTCACAATAGCCCCAAAGGAGCTACAGTGTCTGATTAGGAATCTAAACAGCCAGGAAACAGAAGAAATTAAAAATAGTGTTTTATTAACCCAAGTCAGCATGCTGATATGATGACACAAGTGTGCAAAAGTATTTTGACAGATGCTTTAGTGTAATCCAAACATGGATATATTGTAAGCAGTGCTGTACTTCTCAGTGGCAGTGAGGAGCTGCTCTGCATTTGGCTATAACAGGGGAATTATAAAGTACCATGTTACTGTGGTCAGGAAGTTATGAAAGGGAAGTAGTCACGAGATTTCTTGACTTTGAGGTGACCACAATTCTGAGAGCAATAGGACTGGATTTATTCTTTCTAGCCTCTAGCTCAGTGGTCACTGAGCTCATTTAAATGATAACTCAAATTCATTTGAAAGAGATATGAAGTGTGAACTCTTCCTTGCGTGCTGCTAGCACGGCCTGAGCATAAACAGAATGTCCATTTGGTTTTCTTCATCACAGTTCATACATATACAGTGCCAGATTAGAGACAAAGTGAATGTGTTTTGTTTCCAGCATTTCTCTTTTCATACAGTGTCAAACAGAATCTGTTCCCTTTTAATTTTTGGTTGGTTTGTTTGGTTTTGCAGTGTTTTTTTGTTGGTCGTTTTGTTTAGGTTTTTTGTTTGTTTGTGGGGGGATTTTTTTGTGTGTGTTTGGTTTTTTTGTTAGCCTTCAGTTCCTCCAGGAGTCATCCCAAAAACATTTTCTATTGGGACATTATGCTGCATCTCAAGTGCTTAAATGCCTGCTAAATTATGTGTCTTGTCACCTGCTGTAGCTAATGGCAGATGAGATGCAGAGGGAAGAATGTACCTACCTCAGTGTGTGATGCTGACCAAAGCAGTGGGAGGGACTCCCCATGGCCGTTCCTTTCCAGCCTGCAGCCTGGGATTTGCTTATCTCATCTCTTAAGAGGTAGAAATGTTACAACCATAAAATGATCCAGCTAAATAGAAATATGGAGATGATAATTCAATACAACACTGTTGCAGAGTGGGTAACATGCATGAATATATAATTTAATATAGGTAAGTGCAGGAATGAGCTGTTGATTAAATGAGACACCATTTCTTCTTGCTACTGGGGATTTAAAAAGATGGGAGTTTATTTCTGTGTGACTCAATTATTTTTTTTTCCTTGACTGCACAGTAAACAGCAGTCTAACTAATGGGCCTGACTCATTTAAGGATAAACAAGTGCCACCTTCCTGTCTAGACATGTAAGGTATGTAATGACCAACCGTCCAATTAAATGCCTTTGAAAGCTATAGTTAAAGCCCAGTTTTCAGTTTACAAAGCCGATTCAAGAAAACTAAAACTTGTCTTGAACAGACAACGTGCATCCAAGACATCTTTTAGTGTAGTTCAAAAAGAAAAACAAGAAGAAAAAATAATTGCTGAATGTCTTGACTGAAAATAAATGATACATCTTTTATCAATATTAAAGGCATGTGGTAACAAGGGTGACATTTTCCATCTCAAAGATTTAAAAAAAAAGACCGTTAGGCATAAATCGAAAAGACTTTTAACATTTTACAAAATAGTATGCAGACCAGCCTCAGACCTCCATGATACAAATTGTTATAAACATATTTTATGCATCTGAATAGTGTCATCTAGTCAATCACACTTGGAAAAACACATTTTTAAACAACACTGTTAACAGGATTTGACCTGTTTCATCTTGACCAGTTTTAGATGTTGTAACTTATTAATAGGTAGCCCATCTCTCAGAGCTGGCAGAAAGTTCAGGGTTTTGGAATGGTTTGGAGATGCAGTTAGATACAATAGCCCACAGATGGAGATGGTGCTTTCTTTTGATATTATTTGGCAATTATGCATACCTCTATAGATGGAAATTTAAACAAGAAGGTCTCAGCAATTATCACTAGGTGAGTTGCTTAAAAAAAAAGTAAAATCTATTATAATGTGTTTCCTTTTGAGTTTTATTAAAGCTGTTGATGTGTTCTTAAAAGATGAAGTAGATTGTGCAGATAATAAATTCAGCTTTGGAGATTGGAAATTACATTTAATTTTAGTATTCAAAAGAAATTTAAATATCAGGCTATTTATTTTTTGAGTCATCTTAGGTGTTTGCAACATTTAAGATAAAAATCTTTGGTTTTGAAATAACAAATGATAGGTGTGTCAGTTATTTGGGGGTTAATATTTGTATATCTATTCTTTATATTGCTGAGTTTATTCTTTTTTTATTGAACTTTATATCCTTCATGCCTTATAGCTCTGTCTCATAAAGTCCTCTGTCATCTATTCCCAGATAAATACTACCCTGTGTACCATTACACACTTTTACGATTTTTTTTCTGCATGAAACAGTGATTCTTGATGTATTTCTGCTTGCATTTCATGCTATCTAAGCCTCTATAATTCAATTGCATACTTTAATCACAGTGTTATCATGTGAGGATAAATTTTCTGTGGTTTATTTAAACTACATTTTAATTTTACTGTTGTTACTCTCAGGGGTCTAGAAGGCTACAGCTGACACTGGAAAGAAAGGTGATCTAGCATAGGCAAAGTTTCACAGTAATTAAATTTTGGTTTTTTGTTTTTTAGGGGTTTTTTTGGTTTATCACTAGTGTCTCAGAATAAGCTGCATTAGCCATTTTAGGAATTCCAGTGATGGTAGCACATATCTACAATATTTTTAACACAGATTTGACTTAAAAAGGAGGAATCAGCCGTAGGGGAACTGAATAAAATATAAATGATTTAAGTGTTGCCTCACAGCAGGGTTAGGGTTCTGAGAAAACCATATAGTACTGACTTTTCCTGACTTCCAGGGATTAAAGTTTCTAAACAGACTGTTTTTTGAGCAGTATATTGCACGATGGCCCATAACAGTGCAGATAAGGACGTATTCTCCCCATGTTGTGGGAAACAATAGGAGAGGGCTGTTAAAAAATTGCCATTTTTTTTTTCCTACAGAAAAAGCAAATATGAATACTTCAAAAAATAACTTAAGACATGCAGTAGCCATAACAACTTCATAACTTGAGATGACCACTGTCCTTTGCAGTGTAACTAGCTTACAGATTTCAATGTTTTAACAAGGGGGTTTTGGACTGGTTTTAGAAAAGAGCTTATCTTAAGGATCTTTTCCCCCTTTTCTTCATTTTTTAACAAATAAACCTTATTTCTGATTAAAACAGCAGAGTGGGATGGAATTATGAGAAACCCAACATGGAAATAACATCTGACTGTCTTATGGGCAATTAGAGGAAACGACTACAAACTTCAGGAGCATTCAGTGAGATTCTTAAGACCAGTGAAGTAGATTTTCATACTTATTATATATAGTTTGGCCATTGAAATATTATATCAAACCACTTTTTTTAAATTTTTCCCTTGTAAATTAATGGACTTTCAAAGTCTTACACCGGCAACAATTTTCTACTTGCAGTTTGTTGGGTAAACAATAGTTTTATGTAATTACAAAATGGCGGAGCTGAATAGCAGCTGGAGGTAAAGTTTAGAAAGCCAGATGAAAGTTGGTGCACTGGCATATTGTCCATTATCTGGTCACCATTAACATTCCAGGACTTTACAGGACATTGTTAAATTTGCAAAAATTAAGTGGCCAAGGCTGGCAATGAAAACAGATGATGAAGTAACTGAATCTGGTTGCTAAGCTGTGAAAAGGCTCTTGCTAACAGGTCTATATGAATGGAGGGCATAAATAGCAGCATCTTTGATATACTAAAGCTACTAATTATTTCATTATTGGTTCTTAGCAGATGCAATGCAGGTTGTCTTCGTAAAAAATATGTTTGCTTGTGGCTAAAGGGTGACTTTCTACTGAAAATGACTACTTGTCACTTTCTACTGTTTATATCCCCCTAATGGCTCTTTCTTAAGTACAATAGAATCCTTTTGGTTCTGTTCTAAAGGGGGAGAACAGCCTTTTATGCTAGGAATCTTGAGTGCTTAGTTTGCAGATGTTTTTTTAATTTATTTTTTAAGCAAACACACCACATAGAACTAAATCAAAGTATGTCTTCAGATATATATATATTATAAAAGCTGTTATTTTAAGCAGCATTATTGAAGGATAGGTATTTGGGAAATTGCTGCAGGTAACTTGCAGTTCTGCAAATCAGAAAACAAAGGCAGAATTAAGCTTCATTAAAAAAATAAATTCTAGAATCTCAGAAGGCTCCTCAATATGTAATGTTATCAGATAGCTGACTTATTTTCTTAGTTTTTCACAGGTGAATCAAATGTAATCAGCAAATTCATCTCTGTAGAACACAGAATTAGAATTAATCAGGTTTGTATTAGAAAGATGAGTGAATCCTAGTACTGCCTAAAATTATGGGAAACTTTACTTCTGTTTCATGCTAATTGACATAGCATCAGT
>VZSR01001283.1:22229467-22391858 GCA_013398615.1 Brachypodius melanocephalos | reverse complement strand
AAGATTTTGCTGACGTTCATCTCCATCACACATAATTGTTTACTTGGCAAGATGAATGCCATCACTAAGATCATCCCTCACTTCCCTCTTCTTCCCCCATATTACATGCTGAGCCTGATACCATATGGTGAGGAATATCCCTTGGGTCCTTTGGGGTCAGCTGTCCCAGCTGTGCCCCCTCCCAGCTTCTTGTACACTCCCAGGCTCCTTGCTGATGGGGTGAGGAGCAGAAAAGGCTTTGGCTCTGTGTAAGCCCTGCTCAGCAATAACTAAAACATCCTTGAATTACCAAAATTCTGCTACACAAATCCAAAATATAGCCCCATACTAGATATTGTGAAGAAAATTATCTTTACCCCAACCAAAACCTGCATAATTCTCTTCCTACATTTTCTCTGGAAAAGGAAAGTGACTTGAAACCTAAGAGATCAAAGGGAGTCACTTATGACAGGGACTTCCATTTTCCAAGCTGGTTAATCTTGCAAATTGGTTAATTGTATGTGCAAACTGGTATTCACTAATTGGATGCTCAATTATCCATTTTTCTCAAACAATGGACAATTGTGTATATAAAATTAAAGGTTTTATGTTCAGCTAACTCTTCCCCTGGTAATGAGATTAAGCAGAGACCATCTTAAAAGACATCATCAACATTTCAAGGCTTCAGAGAAGTCAAGGGGGATGAAATTCTCTTATGAATAAGCACTGTGTAGCGTTGTCTAACAATTAAAGTATATATGTGGTAATATTAATATCAGAAAGCAGCAGAACCCAATATAAATGATAATTAGGAGAAATGACAGCTCTGCAAAAAGGAGCGATAGCATCATTAGTGCCACTAGGGGCTTTGTGAAGCACACTCTTGACTGAGCAGCTATAGAACAGGGAAGGGGGTGGGGAACAACAGCTTTTGATCAGGCCAGATAGCTCTCTGGAAATTCAAACCATTGCCTAGACAGATTGCAATAATTTTCTCATTTTCAGAAGGATTTACGTTTGGCTTTTCAATGTGTTTTCAGTCAGACATTCTAAGTGCTTTTTGAAAATAGGGCTTAAACTTGATTCCTGAGCTTTCTTTTGCCTTCTCTCCATATTGTGTTAGGACAGTTACTCTACAGCTCCAAACTGGTAGCCCTGGAGGCTTTTAAAAGTACATTCTACCTAAAATATAATGAACTATTATTTGTGGAGTAGAAGCTGGGATTACAGAGATCCCATTTAATGTTTATCTCTTCCTGTCACTTGAGGATCTTTTCTGCTTTGTGGGGTTGATGTGAGTTTTATCCACATTCATAAACAACTTCCTAAGCTCTGAGGTAAATCTAAGAAGGGAAAAATAAGAAAAAACAACATATAAAATTGAATATTGTTGTTACTTTGTAGCCAATACCATGCTCATAACTGTAAACTACATCAAAGACGAATAAAAGTTTTAAATTATTTTATTTAGAATATATAACAGCCAATAGTGCTTTCATTTTATTAAAAAATAGAAAAAAAAATTACATAATTTTCTGCATACCTCGAGAGCCTATAAAGATGTTTCTGATTGCATGTATTAGTCTTGGCAGTACATGAGGTGCCTCCAGTGGAACAAAACCAAAAGCCTGTAACTGAAGTCCAAAATCCCAGAAGTTCTCAGGTAGTGAAATAATTTTCTGCTTTGATTTTGCATCGTCCCCTTCATCTTCCCCTCTCCCCTCCATTTTTCCTGTGTGGGTGATTACTGTTCAGTTTTGGGTAGGTTAGAAGCTGTGGTGAAAGCAAGGCTTGCTTCAAGTCCCATCCAGCCTAGGAGCCTTGCAACCTTTTGAGTTCAGGGTTTTTTTTGTTTTGGGTTTTTTTTGTTTGTATTTTTTGTTTGTTTGTTTCTTTTGTTTTGTTGGTTTTTGTGTGTGTGTGTTTTTGTTTTGTTTGTTTGTTTTTTTTAATAATTGTCTAGAAAACACCAATGCTACAAAAAATCCCAAACTCTAGCTTCTAAAGTCTCGAGCCTTACACTGAACAATACTTAAATTTCTCAATGCAGAGTTTATAGTTCAGAAATTAAATTTCTATCATTAGTTAGGTTGTAAACATCTGTGAGGCTTATTAGCCAATATTTCTGGCTTTCAAATATGCAAATATATTTACAGGAGCTGGCTGAAGTGACTAGAACCAAGCCTGGGATGACAGGTGAGAGTATAGCCAGATTTTGGTCTAGAATTTGTGGAGCAAACAAAAGGATCACAGAATATTCTGAGTCAGAAAGAACTCACAAGGATCACTGAGTCCTTAAGTGAATGACCCATGTGGGGATTGACCCAGAACCTTGGTGTCGTTAGCACCATGCTCTCACCTACTGAGCCAATCTCAGGCATATCAGACATGGCAGCAAAGAAATAACATCCTCATCAAGTCAACAGGAAACTTGGCTTTCAACCTCAAGGATGAAAGGCTGCCTATTACTTACTTATGTTTTATAAATCCCTTTTTTGACACTTTTATTCCATTTTAGATAATGCTACTGTTGTGCTTGTGATCAGAATTTTGTGTAGATAAGGCAGATAAGTTATTCCTGCCTTTTGTCTTAGCTATACCTATCCTTTCATTACATGCTGTGACCCTATTGCCTCATTTATAAACAAACAAACCCAACTCTGATCTGAACAAAATCTAAAAATAAACCCCAAAACCAAATAAAACAAAACAAAAAAACCCCAACAAAAACAAACCACCAACCCCCAAATATTTCTATAATCAGGAAAGGAAAATTCCCTAAGGTTTTAGAAGACCCAGTCATATGAATAGACATGCACAATTATTATTTCTCCCAAGGGATTTTAGAAGATACAAACACAGTTCTGCAACCATTTCTGCTGGGTAGTTTTTATTATGATTTATTTTCTTCTGGTAATGCCTCTGTGATACTAGTTTAAAGCATGACAACACTCTGTATGACAGTAAAATATCTTTGAAGACTACCACACTAAATATTTTTATATTCTACATAGTCTGAAAAATGTGCTAAATACTCCATATCCACATTTCCAAAATAATCCTTTATGGACCATTCTATACCATGACAGTTTATGCTGTATCACTGATCAAGTCAGCTTAGACAATGTGACATATTTTTGAGGTATTGGAATAATGCTCTATTGAAAAATTACAAAATTAGTATTTGTGTATGGTATGCAATATTGCAGTCTACAGAAAATAGTAATCTTTTGTAAAAAAAGCATTATCACAATTAAAATTGATAATAAAGTACAAATGGAAAACTCAGAGTGGAAAATAATTCCTATTTGACAGATACACCATCTCTTGATTGTGTTCCTTGGAGTAATGAGCCATTTTTCTGACCCAAAATCCTGGTGAATTGTGGACTGCGTTTGGCCATTCTCAAGCAACCCAACACAGGAGAGGACATATGAAGTTTAAAATTGAAAATTATAAAATGGAAAAATTATTGTTGTTTATATTGTAGTGTGTTAAAAAATGACCACTTCTAGTGGTCATGATCGGTTCATATATTTTAGTGATAGGATGACTTGGGACCTATTTTTAACTCATAACCAATAAAAGTTTCTGTTGTCAGACTAGCTTGAATAAATTTTTATGTAAAGTATGCTACTTACATAGGATATGCATAGGCATCAGATATTTACTCCACTTGGAAAAAAATCAGTTCAACTTTATGGTTAAACTGAAAGAAATTAAAACATACATGTACTTTTCTCATTACATCTACTCCCAGGGCCAAATAGCATGATCTTACTCCATATAGCTGTAATAAATGGATTCTCTTGAAAGAAAAGTAGTTCATTGGAAGGGCTCACTGAGTGATGTTACATTTCTTCTTTTTGATGAACTAGTGATTTTTTTTGCCAGGACACTTAAAGGATGTTGTTGGGGATACATTTTTAGCTCTCTACAGGCAAATTTGGGAAAATTTTATCCAGTCTACTTCAACGAGACTGGATTTTTACTGTTTCTGACTTAGCTATGAATTGTGTCCTTTCTGCCTTTGATATGTGGCCCTTTGTAGTAGATTCAAGCCTTGTTCATTCTGTCAAAATTTCAGTTATGCTATATGTCTTGAAATAGGATTATCCTCATCTTTCCTAAGGGATGATGAGAGTAATGAGCAATTAGTTCACAGAGGGCCAACTTTTCATGTAAATTTCTTCCTTCCATGTATATTTTCTGCTTTCGTTAACAGAAATTGACCTTTATTTTTCAAATTGCCAGCTCCCTGGAGTTTCTCTAGTCTCCAAACTATACTAAAAAAATGAGCAAAGAAAAGAGAATGATGCATTAAATTATCCTTTGTCAGTTTAATGCCAATGCAAACCTGAAACTGGCAAAAAAATTTTCTCTATTTAGAAGTTAACTATTGTTAAGAAGGTTCATTATTATTAAATAAAGGTGATATACAGCCGGTGTTTTATGTAGGCATTACAAATCTTGTACAGCTGTGCGATAAAGGTTCTTGTCAGGTTTTACAATGCTAAAGTTGATATGCTTTTGTTTGGTATATTTTGAATGTGCAGTGAATGATAGAGCTTCAACTTTCCATGTAAGTAATTGTGAAAGAAGAGCAGGAAGTCCAGTGCAGAGTGTGTTTCAGGAGTGTGAATCAAATGTGAACGTTCTCCTCACACTTCTACCTTCAGCATGAAGCAAGGGAGAGGTGTGTTAAAATGCTGACATTAACTTGGGATGAAACAATCTATTTTCTTTCTCTTGTGGAATATAGATGATCAGGGATATATACCCTTCTGAAAAAAATAAGCTGAAATCTTCATTAAATTAATAACATTTCTCTAATAGTAGAGGCAGGGTAGACTTTGAGCTGTCCCATCTCATGGCTGACAACTGACATTCCTAGGAATCTGCTGCAGCAGCTGTGTGCCATCCTGTCCTGTTCATAGCAATGAGCTCAAAATACATTGCTGCGAGACACAGTATGATAATAACATTTCCTTCAAGGGACCAAATATGCTCATTGGCATGGCAAGCACAGAGGATCACAGATAGAAGCTGAAGTGGATGCTCCTCACTTTATTTCCTCTTTCAATTTCTTAAAGTGTCAGTGTGGGAATGGTTCTATTAACCTCATTGATATGAATAAAATTTTCACTGCTTGTTGCATAAAGCTTTTAGTGGCAAGGCTTGCAGGCCTTAGGCAAAATAAATTTACCTCAGAAGGTAAATCCCCATGGAGATTAAAAAAAATTAATATTATCTAGTTCTATTGCGAAACATTTTCTTCCTACACTTACATAAATGTCATTTGCAGCTCCCAGCAGCCCCTTTGTGCCCACCTTGCTGTTCTGCCCTTTCATATTGCCCAGCAATACGATTTTGAGACCTTCTTTCTCCCCTTCCTGCCAGTTGTCTCCAGTCTTTCTTCCTGTCCTTACAAAGCTTTCCGTGTTTCTTATTCTTGACATCTGAAAATATTTATTGCTGTGATTGTCATTGCTGGAGTTTGTGGTAGATGTAAAATATCATGATGTCTTTTTTTAATAGCTGATTCAAATATTAGTTCTCTGAAGGCAAGCCTTTATGGCACAGCAGGACTTTTCTCAATGACCAATTTGTATTCCAGTACTTTCAAGTATTCAGTTTTTAGGGAATACACAGAAAAATGGATTTGAACAGACAAGTCCAATGCCTGTTTTCATTCAAGTATATCTTTTATAATTATTTCTAGTAGATCAAATGTGCTGCTAACCATTCAAATGACATCCTAGGAAAAGAAAATTCTCCAGCAGAAGCCTTTTCAAAGATGCTGATTTGTTAGGAAAACTAAGAGATGGAAGGTTTTGTAATTTGTATATTTCAGATATGACAAAAGACATTTTTGTTTCTGAGGCAAAACCAGAGGCATCCATAAATAGATGGAAAAATAAGCATTATTTCATGTTTTTTCTGTTGCAGGACATGTGGCCAAAATACCAAGGGAATGCCTTCAAACTGCCCTGTTGCTTGCACTTGTAAGGAATGGTCTGTGAATTAAAAAAGAAATTATCAGATATTTGATTTTCTGTTGGGGATAATGTTTCACATAGAGGAAGGAAAAATACATTTATTCAGTAATAACTTGTTTTTGATTTTAAAATAAAGCTAGAAGACCATGGTTTGGAAAAGAGCAGGCAAGTGTTGAGCTGCATGTTAGGCATGGACAATATAAATCTGTCTGTGCTTCACCATTGTTTTTCCTGTAATCAGAAGTGTAGTTTTGTGTGTTGTCTGTGTCCACATGGTACTAGAAAATTAAGGTTTTCTAGACTGAACAGGAATGCCAATTAGGGTCTGCTGTGCTGGTGATTTCTTGAATAGACTTCTACCCACTGGAATAACTAATTAATGTCACAAAAGGCATGGGACATTTTAAATAGTGACAACTCAGTCAATTTCTCACAGCTTTGCAGAACAGAGGCAAGAGCTTCCTTACTGCACTCCAGTTTGTTGGATGCTTTAATTCCTTGACTATGAACATGTACTTTGTGTCGCCAAGTCTCTTAGGGATGATTTTTTCACCATTTATTTTTTGCATGATTACAAAACTTTCGAAAGGCTTCACAAGTTCTTAACAGATTTAAGAAGATATTTCTTTAAAGTTTCACAAAACACTTCAGCCAATTTCTTTTCAGTTCTCATCCTTGGTTTGCTGTAAAGGGCCTGAAAAAAACCACTCAAACAAATGAGGAGCGCACCTTGCAAGGCTGATACATTGTTTAGAATGTGACAGTGATTCTGCATCCTAGCAAAATATTACATTTCAGGTATAGCTGCATGCTTTTTTCTAGTGTGAAATGAGAATTCTTTCAAACAAGAATGTCTGTATCCATGAGATGCTTAAGATTATTTACCTTATATGTATTTTTTATAAGATATGTATATGTGTTTATGGGTATATATGGATAAAGAGCACATAATTTATGCAGTGAAAAAATAGAGAATAAGTTAAAATACAAATAGTGTTAAGGAGCATACTGGTAAAGGTGTCAAATAGTTTAAGATAAATACGTGATTAGAAATCCTAGTTTTCTCTTTTGATGAGATGGAGGACAAACCAGAGCTTTTGTGAATGAAAGAGAAAAGAGTTTCAACCTAGGCTACCCTTTTTGCCTGTTCTCCTCTTTCTCAGCCTCTCTCTGCTACTGCCCCTGACAGCTTCAATTCATGGCCTATCTCAGAATAAGCCCCTGTGGCTCTGCACAGGCCACATGCATAAAAATATCATTAGTTTTCAAATATAGCTAAGAAACTTCATCTCAGGCAAAAGTCATTATGGTCAGAGCAAAAACCTAATATTTGATATAAAACATTTCTTTAAGTAGGGCTTGGAAAACTCATTTTGGTCTGTAGGTAATGCCAATACCCTTAAAGTTACCATATGACCAGCTTCTATGGCCAAATGGGATAGGAATATATCTTGACCTTTATCTTTGCCCTTTCAAATAGAAATAGGAAATAGTATGAAGTTTGACTTTGACCATGATGATTTTTGTAGGATTTGTCCAAAGGTACATTTGTCTAAATGTACCCCATTTACAAGAAGGATGAGTCATTCTGACTATCCATTTTTAATACTCTGAGAGAAGAGAAAAAAAAATCCCAAAAAATAAGAGTTTTGCCATATAATATTAAATTTGGTGCGATTTATTAAAAAAGAAATAAGGAAAGAGTAGTGAATTTGTGAAAGGTTAATAATATTTCTGAGAGGTCTGAAGAAAAGAAGGCTGAGGTGGAGGATGTAATTGCCATCTTCAACTGCTGAGGGAATGCTTACAGGGGACACAGAACCACACTCTTCTCAGGTGCCCTGAGAGGCAGCAGATCCCAGCTGCAGCAAGAGAAATTATTATTAGCAAAACCAAAAGCATTCTCTACAATAAGCAATAGTCAAAATTGAACAATTTCCCCAGAAAAGCTGGAATCTCCATTCTTGGGAATTTTTGAAACTAGGTGCTAAGGAAGCTGATCTAGCTTTGTAATTGTACTGCCTTGAGGAGGGTGTTGAACTAGATCATCTCTCATCAACCTAAAATATATTGTTTAGTTATATTGCTGATTGTAAATAGTGATATTTCTGAGTCATAGCAATAGTGTGGTTTTCCACCTGAAGTGTTAGCTTTGCCCTTGTGATTTAAAAATTAAACAACTTAAACTTGCTTTTCCCCTAGAGTTTGCAGGAAAGTTGGGAAAGGCAATATTTGCATGCAAGGATGTTTCTACATCACATACTGAAGCATTTTAGAGATGATTAAGGGTAGAGTGCACAAAAAATCCAAATGCTGATTTTTCAAAAGAAGGCACATTTGAAATTTTGTACATTGGTTTTGCTAAATCTAATAAAAATCCTAATAATGTTTTCTAAAATAAGCTTTTAATAATGGATAATAAACTGGTAAGCCAGGTGAACATTTAGTTTACATGTAAGAAGTTAACATTGGAATATTTTTAAAACAACTGTTGTAAACTCAGTGTTTTGAACAGTGATCCTGCTAATGTGATAAAACAGATGCTATTATTGGATTTATAGAGCAGGTTTCTGTAAAATTCTGAATGTTGCTGTAGATTGATCACATTATTGCAGGACATTCAATCAAGCTTACAATTATTCAGTCATAGGTATTGGGGCTAAGCTTATATTTAGACAAGCATTTGACATATCAATCAATATGATACCATGAAAGATTTACTGAAGTTGATCATACCATAACTCATTTTTGCTATGTAAAAAAAATATATATTAGGGGAGATAAATAGAAAAAGTTCTCTCCACTTGGACTATTTAGATTCCACAGAATATCTAATGTTTGTTTAGGAGTAATGAATAAAAGTTGCATTGATTCACTCCTTTCCTCAAAGTGCATGAAGAAAAATAAAACCTAAATAAAAAATATTTTGCTGCAGTAATTACTACAAATAAAGATAAATCCACTGGAGATAACAGGACAAGCCTATTAACTTGCAACTTTTTCTGCTTATTTCAGAAAGAGCATTAAAGCAGTGATTTGGTACTCGTTTGCCTGGCTTTGCTTCTCATCCATGTCCTGAAGGACGAGAAGTGTGAAAAGTCTAGCTTCTTTTCCGGGCTTGAAGTTTCTGACATCCAGGAAGGAAAACCAAATATTTCCATTATTTAGAAAGAGAAACGTAACAATGATGGGAAAAGCTTTTCATATTGTGAAGTGAATATTCACCTTTCTAAGATACACTTCTCTTCAGGAAAATATGTGAGGTTCTGTCATTGGCTGTTTAATAATTCCAGACATTGATGATTTACGCCAGACCCGGAGAGTGCAGTGTTTGCCTGCCATCTGTCCCAGCTAATCTCCAAATTCCATCTACAAACGTGGATGACTTACAACTTCCCTGATTAATGTCATCTATCATTTTCTTCATAACACAGAGCAATTAATCTCGGCTGGTCCCAGGGGTCCACCACAGTAATAGGTTTGTGGGCGGTAGAAACAACCCGCAAAAGTCTGTTTTGGAAATAACACCCTTTCCATCCTTTCCTCATCCCCTTTATTCTTCTTTCCTTTATCATTCCTTTTTGTGTGTGTTTGTGTGTTTTTCCCACCGCTCTCTTGTCCTGTTCTCCTGTTTCTCCCTCTCCCGTCTCTCCTTGTCTCACACCCGCGACGGGGCACGGGCGCCCGGAGCTCTCCGGCGGCGGGGCTGGGCCCGGGTGAGCAGATCGCGTTCCCACACCCGAGGGGCAGCGGGCTGGTGCCCGCACGGGCCGGGCGGAGGAGGACAGACAGGGATAGGGAGGAGAGGGCGGCCGCAGCTGCATTGCGGATGGAGCCGCTGGTTCCCGGGGAGGGGCGGCCTCATGATGCCGGGGGGCGGTGAAGGTCCGCGGAAGGCGGCGTGGGCGGTGCGGGGCACCGGGGGCGCGGAGCCTCCGCCCCGCCGCAGGAGGGAGGGAAGGAGGGAGAGAGGGAAGGAGGGAGAGAAGGAAGGAGGGAGCTGCCGCCGCGTCAGGGCGCTGGCAGCGGAGCGGCGGTGAGTGCGGCGGGCGGACGCCCACGGCAGCCGGGGTGCAGCGTCCTCTGCTCCGGGGGAGCGTCTGCCCTCCCCGAGCTCGTCCTCCCGGGAGGCGGCGGAGGTGCGGGGATGGGGCGGGGAGCTGCTTGCGGGCGGCCGCGGAGCCGAGCTCTCACCTGCGCCCTCCTCTTCGCCCCTTCCCCACCGCTCGGCTCGGTCACACCGGGACCTTGCCCGGGCTGCCAACTCCGCGGCTGCCACCGCCTGGGAGGTGTCGCGTTCCGGGAGCCGATGCGGCTGTTCCCGACGTGGAGCTGCGAAGGAGCCGGGCGGGCGGCTGGGAAAAGTGTTTGCTCGGGGTTCTTGAGGTGTCACGCAGAGTTTAGCACTTCTAGAGCGGCCGCTTGGCTGTGCATACACTCTTGGTGGGGAGGCAAAGAAAAAAGGCATGACGTGAAGCCATGGCTATAAAAAGTAAAAAAGCTGTCAGAGAGAGTTTGCCCAGCGCCTCATGAGCGAGCCTTTGGCCCGGGACTGAAGCTGTCAGGGTGCTTCGTGGTTAACAAATAATTGCAATTTTAAGAATAAAAGTCTCGTCTATCAGGTTAATCTGTGCGTGTCGCAGGAGCAGGGTTGTAGTTGCGCCCTTTAAACGCAGACAGAAGCGCCGCTCCGCGCCCGGCCGCGCTCAGCGCTGGTACTGACGCGCTAATGCTGCGTTTGTAACGGGACCAGCCAAGCTGATGTTGCAAGAGTAGCGAAGAGGCGTCTGAAAAGAGACCAGAGGGCACGGGGACAGTCTCATATCGCACACGGTTAGACGGCTTCTGGAGCTCTCTTAACCAAAAGGAATGTGAAGAACAAGGTATAATTAAAAAAGAAAATAGCTCTTGTAGTAAAGGCTGTTGGCATAAAGTTAAATTCAAGTCACGGGTGTTTCCTTTTAAGAACTCAGCTTAAGTGAAATGTAAATCTGTGCTATTATGGAACCTGAGAAAAGTGGTTCTGTGTCGTGGCTTTCTATGTGGTATGAACTATACACATAACCTATAATCCTGTCTAACACGGATTGGGAGGCTTAATTCTGAGTGAAGTTTCTGATGTGGCTACATTTAACAATTTATGAATCAGCACTAAGTTTAAAGAAGCTGCACTGAAGAAAGTTGGTTTAACAAACTCATACTTCATTGAAATGTCCGCTTTCTAAAAACTGATCAGGTCATCCTTTAGTTTTAATGTGTGTAAAATAACACATTAAAATAATTTGCTGCTCGTGTATAGGTCACACAGGACCTATTCTGTCCTTTCCTGACTTTATTCCTCTTTTCCAAAGACTATTGAAAATGCCATTTTTTTCTAGCAGGTCTCTTTGAAAGCATCTGGAAGACAGTCAGGTACAAATGTTAAGAAAGTCACTTGAGGACATCATGCTGGGCTTTGGGAGCAGGTGATTTTCTTAGGTACAAGTTGTCCATGACTTGTTCCTATTTCAGCTATACTGTTGGCTTTATTTTGGAATGACTCGCTTTCTCTTAAGGCCATTGATATAACAACAGACAATAATTTAAGACTTTTTAAAAAAAATCCAGATTTATGTGACTGGTTCATTTTGTGAAACCTGTTCTGACTTGAGATTCAGAACAACTGTTGAGATGTTTCTTTTTGTTAAGTTATCAGATGCTTCATTTTTTTTTCCCACTAATCTGGGGTAATGCAAATTTTCTGGTGAGATGGTACAAGCTCTAATTCATCACTACTTTGTCTCCTGGGAACAGACTAAGTCTTAATATTGTCAGGGCCTTGCCTTTGTAAAATAAGGAATTTAAAGCATCTTTAGCAACTACCACATTATTTCTGATGTTTTATAATTAATTTTCCTGGGTAGATCAAAATACCAGAAATTCCACCTGTGGTTGGACACCTGGATTCCACATTTATCTTCCCACATTGTGCATTTTATGACAAGGGGGAGTAGTGCGAGGCTGACAAAGTGATAATACTCTGACACAGTACTTCTATAGGCTATATATCACACCAGTGTACCATATATTACAGCAGTCATATGCAGTGTGTCTGACACAGCTAGCCATAAGAGCTGGGGGGAGGGATCTAGGATTGCTGCAATTAGGCCCTCCATCCAAATCCACAAGAGAACAACAAAGTTTTTATTTGGATCCTATTGAAACATTAATGTGGACAGTAGAGAAAGGGATAACTTGAATTACTAGATTGTACTGGATACTAAGATTTTTATTTACTTAAATAATTCAGTTGAAGTAGTAAAATCCATTACTTTTCATGCTTTCCATTCTTTGTAATTTCTTAGGTCAATGTGTGTAGGGTGAAATACCTTTTCATTTATGTCTTCTTGACTGCTTTAAACTTTAAAGGTGTAAGTCATTGGTTTAATTGATAGTTAATCAATATGCCAAATGTATTCAGAATGTAATCAGGAAAAGAAAGAATTTTAGTTTTTGTTTTAACAGCTGCAAAATTGTATTAAATTGATTTTTATCCATAGCAGTCTACCTTCACCAGCTCTATTTCATTAGACTGTCAAGTAAATTTGTAGATAATATAAAAGTAATCCTAGGATTTCTTACTTTAAAAATATGAAAAAAAAATCTTGCTTCTTCATTTACTTTCTTCTGTGCTTGAGACTTTTACCTGACAGAGGTTGAAACTAGGATTAAATGTCTTGTAAAGAAGATGCAGGAAAAGATGAGCTAGAATGCTAATAATCACATAGATCACAGGTTTCAGTCTGCTGTGATGGATTGTGCTGATGCAAAACTTACTCTTCCTTTCAGAAGCAAAACTATTCATGAGCTAAATATATTCAATATCTTCTTTGAGCTGTTAGTTTATCAGAAGCATAAAATGCCTTTCAGAACTGTGTCTTCAACTCAAATTACCACATACAAGGAAGGTACCCAAGTAATATAAGAAGTGGTTCTTGGATTTATTTTGATTCACAGACCATGGGCAATTTTACAATAGAGTCAATTTGCCATTTAAATTTTGGTTTCAGTGGGCCAGTTTTTCTTAATTGTGTGTATTAGACCACTTGGAAATAATTTGCATATTACAAGTAGAAAATTACTTTTGTACTATGTGAGTATCCGCTTTAACTTTCATATGGTTGACTTTAACTTCATATGGTTGGTTTCATATGGTGTGTGGATATATAGTAGCTGTCTTGAAATTAAGTATGAAAACCAAGTCTCTCCCCAGTTGTACTTGTCTCCTCTGTTGTATATTTGGCAAAGATGTTCATATCTAGGTTGCTGAAGTTGAGGTCTTTGAACAATGCTGTAATTAATTCATTAGTCCCCATATTCATATCTGAATATATAACCTATATAAGTTTTGTTCTGTGTTAGAAACAAAGGAAATATTCACCTGGATGGTCAATGTAAAGTAGCAGTGGAAAAAGCAAAATCTAACCTTATGATGCCTGTGTAGAGAGGGTTCTGAAAGATCTGATGAAAACAATAGTATAAACTCACACTAATTTATGATGAGAGGAAATGATCTGATCACTCATCTTCAAGAAAAAATAACTGAAATGGGGTCAGGTGCTCTAAAGGTGCTAATAGGATGGTCTGGTCATAAGGAGATAAAAGATGTCTTGATTTGTTTGACCAAGTGAAATGAAAGCTATGTAGGACATGGATTCCATCTGCAAACTCAGGAGAGTATCAATAGAAGGGAAGCAGAGGCTTTTGGTAAAGGTCAGTGCTGTCAGGAGAACAACTGAGCACTGCCCTTGAAAGAATTGTCCTGCTAAAATTTGGAGAACATCCTCCTGTTGGAACACATGAGTTCCAGTGGCAGCAGAGAGTGGTTGGGAAGTACTGCAGAAGTTTTGAGATGGACTTTGTATATTTTTTCAGAAGGGGTTATATGTGCCCAGGAAGTGTTTGCATTTAGCTTCTGTCAAAGCTTTAAATGTCATGCCATGCAGCATGCCAGTCCAGCTCTCTTTCAGGCTGTTTATAGTGAAGCTTCAGAAACGCTTAATTCTTTTTTGGTGCTTGCCAATGTTCAACCCCTCTTGAGTGAGTGTTTTACGTCAGCTTTAAGCTGCTTGTTGCTCCTTAGCAGGCTAAAGCTGCGTTGTGTGCAGCCTGCTTTTCTATTCTTGATTCTTTTGCCTTTGCTTTAGCAGCCCTCTAGTCTGTCTGAAGTGGGACATAAATCTCTTCTGCTCTCTAACTCCTCAGCCTGTGCTTAGGTCTGGCTCTTCCTCTGAGTGGCCTTACACACTCTTACGAATTTCTTCTGAAAACGCATAATATCCAAAATGTTTTCAAATGAGAGCCATTTTGTAAAGGAATATGAAAAATAATGCAATGTACACATTTTTACATGTAGACATACCAAGAGCAGTGAGGAAGGTGAATTTAGTTGTCTGTGGAGCTGAAACTCTGCTAAAAAGGGCAGAATTTTATTATAAAAGACAAGTTTAGAAGAGTTTTTGTCTGGCAAATCTTGTTGGCTTTTTTGTCTCTCATGTCATGCTTAAGAGAGTGTAATTTTGATTTGGTGTGGCATGCCAGCATCTCTGGTGGAACTACTCACATTTCAGATAATAGCACGGGCTTCTCTTGGGCTCTCTGTTGTTCCTTAGAGATGTCTTTTGGATCCATTAGCAGCGTATGTGCTGTTCTCTTCCTGCTTCAAGTCAGGATGTCAAAGTTTGGCAAACGCTCCTCTGTCCCTCCGAGGGTACTTATGTAACCTGTATGCTTTGGAACCCTTTGTTTGGGTGGAAAAGGGTTTACTTTGAATGTAGTTTTATTCAGTAGAAAGATACTTTACATGAGTAATTTTAAGTAGATTCCAGCTGGAGAAAGGTAAGTCTTTCTCTCTTCCTTAGCCCAAGACCAGTGGTGGTGGTAGCAGTATGGAAGTGGAAATCCAAAAAACATCAGACAGCTGAGTTTGAAATAGGGGCATGTTCACCCCAGCCAGAGTGAAAATATTTGTGAGACCCATATTTATGCCAGGGTTAGGAAACTTGCATGATTTTTTTCATTATGTTTATGAAATTATTTGCCTCCTCTTTGGCTTTTTTGCATCCTTAGTCTTGATTACTGTCCAGTCTTTTGGTTTTATTTTTATTTAACTAACTTCTCCCTTTGCTTACTATTCACTTTATTCTGCCTACTCATATGTCTTTTAGTATCTGCAACTCCAGAGGCAGGGAAAGATTAAATTTGAATTTTTAAGCAAATATATCTGCTGGGTAAAATTCAGAGTGTGAAAGGTCTAAAATAATTATATTGAAGTATACATGGGTAACTTACAAGTACTTGGATTTTAATAATACTTATGGACAGAAATTTCGTGAAGTCCTTAGTATTATTTTAGCTTAAAATTTCAGCTAGGTTTTAAAATTATTTAATTTAAGGTAAATTGTCTGAAGGAGAAAATAAAAACATTGTTTTTGTCTCAAATAATTTACTATATGGGGTCTTTACTATGCTAAGGTTAAATTGTGTTATCTATCAGAAATGCAGATAGTTCTGTTGAAATTGGTAATGACCTTGGGAGGCAAAATTGCATTTTGTAACAAGAACAAAAAAGATATTAAATTAATTTACTAATCTTAATTTTAAAAACTATTAATTATATCCTGTATTTATTGATCTTTTTCTTTTCTTTGTGTTTTTCTAAGCTTGATGCTTTTTGCTTGTTTCTTTGTTTGAGGAAAGAAAAGTGAGGAGAAGCCTACCCCAGATCAATCAGTAACAATTTTGTTATTATGTTATCCACTGCCTTAATGCATATATAGTTTTTATAGTCCTACTTTGAAATTAGCCAATATAGTAAAAAAGCTAATCAGAAATCTATATTTTTAAAAAGTATGCATTATAGAAGTACTCTTCTAGGTGCTGTGAATTTTCTTTTAAAAATGTGCTGGTCAAAGTACTTTGGTTGAAAAGGCTTCCCCTGCTTTGCTTTCAGGGAGACCTAAGATATAAATGCAGTATTTTATATTCCTCCCAAGTTGAGTTCGGTTTTGTCACTGAAGGGAGATGTATTCTCCCATTGACTTTAATATGTGTAAGACTGGATTCCAGTAGTCTAGTAACTATATAATATGATGATGTTCCTCCAATTAGATAAATAAAAAGAAGATTAGTCTTAAAATAATTGAGGACAGATCAAGACATTTTGAGAAATCCACTACAGTGACAATGTGATTATATGGATTATCAGTTGCATGTAAATTTTACTAAGGATGATGGATAGAAATCCCAGATAGAAACAGTTGTAACAATATAGCTTTTGTGGTCTCTGAAATTAATTTAATAAATGTTTTGGAGACTGACTAATACACGGATAGTGGCCTTTTTGTTTAGGTCAGTGCGAAGTCAAATATATCTTGGAGATTAGTATTGATCAGAATAAAGCCAAAATCAATCTTGGATTTTGAGGGTCATTACACTTGGAAATAGGATGCAATACTACAAATGTTGGGTTGTGGAAGGCTTTTACAGTAATTATGGAAAAATAATCTTTTACATGGGTGTAGTATCTAAAAACCAGACTGCTAAAAGATTAGTTATTTAAATAAATAATAAATTCAGGTCATTTCAGCTTTCCTTAGTTTGAGAAATGATATCCAACAGTGTTAAAGTTGGTGTTAAAGTTCCCTTTTACTTCAGTGCTGGAGAGATTTTACTCTCCCTTTTGGAAGTCAGAAGCTGGAGTTTGGGAAAAGGTTAACCTATGTTTAAAGGGGTTGTTTCTTTTTTGTTTGTGGGGGTTTTTTTGCTTTTTTAATTTTTTTTTTTAACCTGGCAAATCCTTTTCTGTCTTGACTCTTCCTTAGATGTTTTGGTTGCAATTTAATTTGTGCAGTTGTAGAAATACTAGTGGAGGAGGTAAATTACAATACAATGTACCTTTGGAATATTGCATAGCAAGAATGATCAAGAGGAACTAGTGCTGCTTGCTAAATCAGAAATCTTTAAACAGAACTTTTTATTTTTGTCTTTAATAGATTTTTGGGGGGTTTTTTGTCTGGTATAAAGCCTCTGGCCTCTGTATCTCACTTAAAAATAACCTGGTAGAAGAGAATTTTCAACAGAGGTATGTCTATGAAGATCTGAATTGACTGAAATGTCTATCCTGTATTAAGTGAAATAGTGCAAACAGTATTTTGTCCAAGATTCCTCTGTAAAAGATATAGTTTCCCCCTTTATTTTTAGAACCTGCTAAAAAATGAAGGGTTTTTTGTTTATTGTCTGCACAGAAGTCATCTTCTGATATATCTTTTTTTGGAGAGAGCACTTTATGATGCTCTCCACAATTAATTGATACAACTGCATTGATATCTGTGATTAAACTTTGGGCACTCACCTAGCCTTAGATATTGAAGTCTCAAAAACTATATATAAGCTGATAGATTATGCATTTATATTTATTTCAAAATAGATACTTATTTCTAATCTTAATGATGTGTTTGAATTCAAATGGAAATCTTTGTACATGTGCATGTGTATGATTCAGGGACCATGTACCATTGTCCTTGAAAATGAAAGCCCTACATAAATGCAAGCTATTGATATTGGAACTGATCTTCAAAGCTGCTCCATTGAAAGATATTTAACTATTAATAATGAGCTACATTCCAGATACATTAGTTCATATTCTGAGAGATCAAAATGCCACGATTATAGATAGCAGTTCTCAGGCTATAAAAGTCCTTTTACCTGAGAAGCTCTTCTTATCAATGGATTCCTCTTGAATTTCTCATAATAGTTATCCTCAGAGAAAATCTGTGGTAGGTATATTAAGAAATTCACCTTATTTGTACCTGAAATAACACTTTGAAATGCATTAGCAGAAATTTCTAGAGAGGACTAATATATGCCACCTTTTGCTGCAATGACAATTCCTTTGGATTTAAGGCAGGCTCAGCCAAAAAAAGGCAACAAATCACCAAAACCCTCCCCTAAGTGTTTTTCAGAATAATATTGTTTATAATCAGAATGAAGCTGTTTTTAAAAGTATCTCAGAAAATGGGACTTTTAGTGCAGAAATATCTTTCTTCTTACTGAAATATTTTGGATGAAATTTGCAAGGTTATTTTCCAATGGACATTCCCACATGGGGTAGCGTACAGTTCAGTTTTACTAAGTAGAACATGTTTGTCCACAACTGCTCCCCATTGCTCTGTTTCAAGTACTAATAAAAAAATACTAGAATTGAGTTAAAGAATTATCATTGTTTAGATTCCCAAAGAAAGAATTAGTATAGTAATTATATTATAATAGTGAATTTATACATTCTGGTTTTTGATGTTTCTGTTTTTCTTCAATTAAACTAATGGATAGTGATCAGAAAAAACAATGATTTTTCTGTTGTGCGCAACCTGTATATTAATACTTGTTTAATCCAGGAAGTATTAAATAAAACACATAAAGCACTAATCTACCTTGAGCTGACTACTGAGCCCCAAATGCCTGTGAGGTTTTCACATCAATCTTCCCAGAGTATGGAATTCAAATGCTAATATATTTAATACATAAGATCTTTAATAAACAAAATAAAAGTACATTGAAAAGTGATGCAGACACCTGATTAATTGATTTCATTAGTTTTGAAGACCCCACTCAAAATGGGTCACATTTGCACTCTTTGAGCTGACTTTGAGAAAGTTTGGAGGCAGTAGGTAACTTGACCTACATTTTTGAACTGGGACTTTAGAAACTGGGCTGAAGCAAAAGTCTTACAAACTTCTTTCTATGCATGGAAATATTGAGGTTTGGACACTGACTTAATCTCATTCCAAGAATCCATATATTAAATGTGTGCCTGAGTTAGAGGGTGCTTCATTTCTTCATCTAAGAGTTTTAAGTGAAGTTCATTATAATTTTATCTGTGTAAGAGCAGAGGAGGCTCTACTTGCATTTAGCCAGGCATAAAAAAGGTGTCCATAAAAAAGGTATTGTATGTCTGAAAAGTGGTTCTTTCTGATTTTTAATGGTTTGCTGCTTTTTTTCAGTAATGGAATTGAGTATTTCAGAAGTAAGACATTGTTTTTCTTTTAAAAAGATTAAGAAGGTTGCAGGACTGATACTGTGTTGCAAAGTGCCACTGCTTTGATTGATATCACAGGTCTCCAATAGTGCTTTGCTTGAGAGCTCTGCCTCTGCATGTGTTAATATGATACAGTTTCTCACTCAGAAAATGGAATTACAGTCCAGATCCTTTGCCTATTGTGCTATTAACTGTTCATCACAGAAGACAAAAAATTGTCTGACTTTTGAATCGGAAATATTTATGGGAATTTCAGTCCATTCTTAATTTAAAAAAAAAAAAAGTTAATAGCATTAGTAAAAGCATTGGGGATGCCTACTAGTGATGTGACCTGGTGTATTGCTTTTTTAACTACTGTCATAACTCTACTTTTCCCAAGTGGAAAGATGGCCACCAGAATGCAAAAAAGTTTGAGAAAGAAGAGGTATTTACCCTTAGTTACTGCTGGTTTTCTTTTGCTGATCTAGGTTGTCCTCTCTTAATCTTTCCAGGCCTTTCAAAATCCTCTAGTCCCAACAGCTCTCATTTGCAGAGATTTCTGCATAAAAGAATGGCCTATAATCTGTTTTTCTTATATAGGGGACACCTGTAGTGTTCAGAAAGAAGATTTATTCTTGGGATTTTTGGCACTGACTACCACTAGTATTCTGCTGTAATTTAGCATTTTGCATGCTGACTTAGTGAGGCTTTACAAGTTTCTCATGAGCATTTACAAAGACCACTTGAAAACGGAGGAAGGTGGGTGTAGGAATCATCCAGCACACAAAAAATGATGGCATGATCTGATCAGCTGATACTAAAGACATTTTAAAACTTTAAGCGGGGTCCTCTTGGAACACTTTTATATTCTCTTTACGCCATTTGCAATACATTAAATTTGTTTGCCTGTTTTCTAGGCAAACCTCTTCCAAGTAGCAGATTATAACAAATGTAGTTTTGTGGTTCTCCCTTAGAAAAATGTAGTGTTTTTCAGGTACAGTTTTGCCTGCCCATCTCAGGGTTTTAGGAACACTTGGGACTATCACTATTTTCTTCAGTTTTCCAAAAGAAGCATATTAAGACACGAGGAGAGCATCTTAACTCTGTCATGATGGCATCAGCTTTGGTGACCTAGCTGCCTAGTGAACTTGCAGATTCATTTGAAGCAAACTTATTTGGGGAAGAGAGCAAGAATTTTGCACAAGTTTTGCTACAATCAGCTTTCTAGTGTCAATTCTTTGTATCAGAGTAGAAGTTTTACTCGTGAGTATCAGTGGTATTACCTGCCTCCCATCTGAATGCTGCAGGATCTTTGTGTGTGCTTGAGGCATAACTTGTCAGAGAAGTGCTACTGATGAAACAAAAGCCCCTATTTATTTTTGTCCTGATTGCCAAATAAGAAGTACAGACAATGAAGACTAACAATACTTACTGTAATAATGTAAAAGTAAAATCAAACTATTCAACTAAAGCAATTAGAATCTTTTTGTGGCTTAACTTCTGTGATTTTACTTTTTAAAGTTTTTTTCTGTGTAATATTGTGGTTAGCCCTACAATCTGTTTCCTCATATAATGTCCTTTTATGGACTGAACCATAGCTTAGGCATGGCAGGCAACTGCAATTCAGTGCATGTGGTGTGGAAAGAGGACTTTGGCTGAAATCAATTTGTGAGGCATTTTAAAAATTAACTTCTGTCATTTTTGTTTGCTTCTTCCTCATGAACAAAGGAAGCTTTCTTTTGGAAATATAAATGGAAATGTATGCTAATGAGTAGAAAATTCCTTCACATACTCCAAAAGAGGGTACACAGTACCAAGAAAACCTGAGATTCTGGCTTCAGGCTTCATCAGCTGAAGGATGCTGTTTGGAAAAATTCTGCCTCGGGTCACAGCTAAAACATTTATTTAACTAGTCTCATTATAAGGCTTTACAGACTTCCAAGAGA
Organism: Brachypodius melanocephalos; assembly: GCA_013398615.1. Classification (NCBI taxonomy): domain Eukaryota; kingdom Metazoa; phylum Chordata; class Aves; order Passeriformes; family Pycnonotidae; genus Brachypodius; species Brachypodius melanocephalos. The sequence continues at coordinate 22,370,880 of VZSR01001283.1, read as the reverse complement.
AATTAATAATTCAAAAGGACATCTGTTAGTAAATTATTTAAATAACCATTTTTTTTAGCTAACAGTCATTAGTTGCCTGTGTAATATTTCTGAAGAACAGTTCTTCAATAGAAAAGAAAGTGTGGCAAGACTACAAGAAGAGAATAAGTTGACAGTCTTCAATGTATGAAACATATTCATAGTATTTAATGATTTATGCTTTACTAGCTTCTGTAATCCTCATTTAGCATTTGACCTTCAGAGCATGTTGTGACAATGAATTGCACAAAGCTGTAAAGCTCCTGTAAAAAAAGCTGTTACTTGCATTTGAGACTTGTCAGTAATTTTATTAAATGGTCACTAGTTTGTTAATCTCAATTTGTCTTTCATACCTTTGATTTTATGGATCTCTGCTCTAGCCACTCTGTGTGCATTTCTCTTTCATGGTGAAAGATACTTTTTTAATATAAAAGTCACAGTATAATCTTTGAGCATCCATGTTATTATGCCCTAATGTCTTTTCTAATTCTCTATAATGATGTGAAACAATAACCAGAATTTGAGCTAGTTTCATAAAGTCACATTTTGAGGATTCTTGGTTTGCTATTGAAATCTTTTCCAATTAAATCTCCTCCCACTCTGTCCCATTGCCAAAACTAATAGATTTTTCTCTGCTGGTGGATATCAGAGAGGCATTTTCAGATAGCTGTTCTTGATGATTCTAAAATACCATTCTTATAAGCTGGTATAGAACCCATCTCTGTTTATCTGTGATTGGGGTTGTGTGTTTGTATTTTTGTAATGCATCACTTTATGTTTATAGGCAGTGGATTTCACGTGTAAATCAACTTTCCACACTTGTGTGAGAGCCTTCTGCAACTTTGATCATTCTGAATTATTAGCAGGTATGTTTTTCTTCACTATCTATTTTTGAACAGTTAACTTCACTTACATGTGGAAGTGTAAATACTTATCTACAGTTATATTAAATGTATTATTTTTTAGAGATCATATTAGTCATGTTATGTATTTATACTTACATGATATGTTGTAATGAATGAATATATGTCCTTTATAGATGCAATGTATCCCCTCATTCCTGTATAATTTCTATCTTCTATTGTGTTCTTTGTGCTACTGTTAAACACACATGCAGTAGATATTCATAACTGGTCTATTTATGTGGAATAAAGTACCATTTTACACAGAAGGGTGTGCATATGCACACACATGAATTCATATGCTCTCATATTTGGTTTTATCATCGATATAAAAACACAATTATGTTTAATGTTAGCCTTACTGGTAGTTTTCGTATGTACTGCTTAATCCTTACGCTGCTAGTTTTGTAAAATTGTCAGAAACTTCCTAATTTTGTAGCCATTTTTTCTGCTGTTAAAATTATATCAGTGTTACATGAGAGCTCGTTGTAGGGCCCCCAAATCCTAGACTTACAGAGATGCTTAAAAATAGCAGCTGGCATCAAAACAAATTTTTAATAATCCCACATCTGCAATGCGGATTCACCTGGAGATAGTTTTTGAGGGGGACGGTGCCTGGAATATAAAACTAAATTATTTTAATGAAGTTTAAACTTTGTAAAGCTTTGGCTCTGTGGTTTTAACTTTTGCTGCAGTGGGATGGAGCAATTGTGGTTTACAAACTATTCACTGTAATTTTACAAGTTTTTGGAAATAGCTGTCTGGTAGAGAAGTTCTGCAGCTGGGAAATACCACTGAAGCCCACTCTGCATGGATCAGTGACATTTCTTTCCTCCTGTCTGTTGCTCTCTCTCTACAATTGCTGTTGTATCTTGGGAAGATTTAGTCACAGAAATACCAGAAGTGTTCATACCTTCTTGGAGAAGTGCCCTGTAGTACAGAAACTGCACAAGGACAAGGGATATCTGCATGTGTGCATCTCTCACAGGTCCCGCCACTGCCATGGGAGCAGTGCTCATCAGCAGGGGGTTTGCTGAAGGCACGGGGATGTTCTGTGGGATTTGTGAATCCCCACCTGGGGGAAAGTTTCTCTGTCTGGCATGCCCTGCACTTCCACAGCAAAGCAGCAGGGCCTGGCTGTGCTGCCCATGGGCCCGTGGGGAAGGGCAAGGTTAGACCCAGGTCTGAGCTGTTCGTGTGCTGTGGAGGGTTATGATTTGGAGTATTTTGTTTGGGAGCTGGCTTGTTGTCTGTGTGCAACAGCAATGCCAATTTATGTCATGCTGAAGCCCGTCAGGTATGAGAGGGCTCCACTGGTGTTCCACATGGTCACTTCTTGGGGTAGTGTGTTTGGGTGTGCTTCCACGCTAGGAATCTGTAAGCTCGTTTAGAATATGGCTCTTAGCCTGTGGTGGGCAAGGACATCCTTGTTTGTTGTTTTTCTTGCAACTGAGTGCAACAAAGAGCCTCTGTTTGTTGAGTAAACTCAGTAAAGCGTTCAGCTGTGTCTGAACAGCAGTATTAAGGGATATCAGGCTCTCCCAACAACCCAGAAAGGATTATGCCAATTTTCTTTTCCAGCTGAGAGGCTGAGTTAACAAAATAAATAAAATTGAAGGAAAACAATGACTTCCTTGCTTAAATCAGCTTGGAGGGTTTTTAAAAAATGTGTTTGAAATCTGGATGTCACTTTTAAAATCTAATTAGACCTGGAAAGATGCATGTGAGATTGAGCCAATGTCACAGTCAGCCTTGCACCACAATGCTTCCAGAAGAGAGTAGTTGCAATGAGAGGCAGAGCTTGGATGAGTTTCTCTTGCTGTTTTGTTTTTAGTTTTATTTATTTTGGGTTTTGTGTCTTTTGTTTGTTTTTTCTTTTCTTCAGAGAAGTGCTTCTTAAATACTGTTTATATGCTGGGACCTTCTGTGTGATATTGATTATGATTAATGTTGAATTAGGGTGCATCTGCATTTAATTTTAAAAAGAATGAGCTGGAAAGCATTTCTTAGGCTTGTAATTGTACTTGTTTTCATTCTAAGATATGTTGCCTCTTGTTAGAAGAACCAAATGTTTGCACGTGTCTTGAAATGGTCCCATGCAATGGATGTGAGTGCTTTTATCTGAGTTCCAGTTTAAACAGTGATGGCAAGGCTTAGTCTGAAGATTTTTGATAACAGTAGGAATTCATGTAGAAATTATCTTTTCTTGATTTAATCTTGCCTGTCAGCTATGAAGAGTTGTGCCTCATGGTTTGCTGCTTACTAATTAGCTTTTGTCTGGTAAGCACAGGATGGAAAGTTACTCTTGTAGCAAAGTCAAAACCTCAGAGGGCTGAGATAGTACCATTTCTTACCCCTGGCCTCAGAAGGAGCCAGGACAACCAAAACATGTTGCCTGTCTTCTTCCATGATGCTATTTTCTCTATAACGTCTCATTTGATGGCAAAATTTCTGGGAAAAGTAGACAAATTCATGTGAACTTTAGTTCCTCTTGTCCAAGAATCTGATTTATGTGAGAATACTTTTTGTTTGTTGGTGTTAGAAATAATCAAAGTAATTAAGACAGAGGAAGACTCCGTGAGTGTTTCTCTGTGAGAGATAATTAAAAACTAAACCCATGATTAAAATTTAGTATTTGTTAAATTATATTGAGTTGGGTTGGTAAGAAGAAGAAGGATCTAGCATTTTTATTACTTTTTCCTTTTAAGTTGGAAACTGTTTTCCTGTATGGGTGGGTATTTTTCTTCAAGTTGTGGTTGTTTCCCTGCATTATATGCACCATATCTGCTGAAATAGGCTTGATTTTCTGTGTGCTTCAGCTTCTTTTAACCTTACAAAAATGAATACATTACTTGAAGGTATAAGGTGACACATGCTTGTAGTCCTTTCTACATAAGATTAACATCCACCTTCATTTTAAGTCAACCAGAAGTTGTACAGAAAGTGCTGCACATTTAAACTCTGGATGAGAGCTGAACTACTTTCTATCAGTAAATTGTTCTTGTTACAGGTTTTTCTCTGTCTTTAATACAAAATAGGATTAAAACCTGCTGAATTTTAATCCTGTTATAACATTTTGTTACCTCATGTGGTTAGCTGACTGCAAGTTAAGTATTCTGTGACAAGTTTGCCAAATTTGTCCATGCCTGGTATCTTTCAGGGGCCAACATTGCACCGCTGGTCACTCTTCAGCCCCTTGCTGTGAGAAATGTTTCACTTTCTTGGTTGCTGTGAATCATAATATCTTGATTTTAGCATTTGTGTTGTCCTGTTGCTTGTGGCACTACAAGAGGTTTTTCTGGGCGATGCAGCACATTGCTCATGAGCCCTGTGTTGGAAAGCCCTGATCTGCCCCAGTGCCACTCCCCTGTTGCTGGAGGACACAGCTGGGGCAGGAACCTTTGCTTCAGCTTCAAGGGGCCAAGCAGTGGCCAGAGCTGCACTTCTATCAAAGCTCAGTCAGCTGAGCAGTGCAGAAACACCTCTGGCAGCTTTTGCACCAGCTGTTCACAGGCACTTGAGGAAACTCATGAGAGCGATGGGTGTGCTGTGTTCCCAAAGGTGCAAAGCAGTGGCCCGTGGTCTGGCCATGCTGTCCTCCCTGCAGCTGTGGGGGACAGGGACCCTGCAGGGCTGCCTGTGCCTCTCTGGCTGGCAGAGATCTCACTGCCATTTAATTGGCATCCTGTTTTCCCCCGAGGCTTGGCTGGCTCCCTCATCATCTCCTTGATGCCCGCAATGCGCAGCACATCCCTCTGCGGTGCCACACTGCCTAGGACTTGTCATGCTGGCCTGCTGACACGGACCGTGTCCCTCTGGGGGTCCTATCAGCAGCGCTGTCCTCAGGACTGTTTTTCAAGACATGGTTATCAGTTTAATTTGCTTAAAATTTGCCATAAGGAGAAATAGGCTATGAGGTCTTTCTTCCTGGGAGGAATTTGCACCAGGCAAAACCTGTCACAGAGCATTAGCTGCACACTGTCACACTGTGCTGCTAAGGAAAAGAGCAAGTGAAACTAAAATAGTTTGTGGCTGTTAAAATTTCGCACCATTATGCTGTATATTACGTGTGCTTTTAGGAAGACCAGGCTCTTAAGGAACCAGACTGGTCTGGTTGATGCTTTAAATCCCGAAATTTCAGGTCTCTGACACCTTTGTATCTGCTGTACATAGTTTTGTTGTTGCATAAAATCATGAATTTCAATGGGGAATAAGAAGAAAAGGAGCCCTCAGCACATGGAGAACCTTTCCCACAGCATGGGAAGCCACAAAATAGATGGATTTAATACACCAGAGTGAACTGACTGATGCTGGTAAAGGCTTCTTCTGAGCCCTTGAAGTCATCTTTAATGATGTGATCAGTTTTAACACTTGGTGGTGATTATGCAAATTTTAAGACTGAAATAATGCATGTTATAGGATCTAGAGCTACTCTATCTAATACTTTTGACTAGATCTGGCATGAGATTAAGTTTGCCTACTTGGACTTTCCAGAAGCACTGTTTGCTAAGTGCTGACAACTCTGACAAGAGATAAGCAGTCTTTAGTTTCCACCTGGAATCTCTTAAATTGTTCTTGAATCAATTCTGGGAAAAGAGCACTACTTCATAACGTAGAGAATATGTATTAGTTCTAAAGGGTAAATATGTGGTTTTGAAGCGGTCTCTTTTTGAAGAATTTTGGTCTAATATTTAATACTCAATGCTAATTTAGTAACTAAAATTTGTTTGAATGGGCATCACTCCAAAAGAGTAACATAATAATCAGTTATTGGTGTTTTATAGCAGGATCAGGAGAGAGTCGATCTGTAAGGCTTGGGATTTTTTTATTGTTTTCTTGTTTTCAAATCCATGATAAAACTGATGGAATGCACCTTAGGCAGAGTATGTTAAGCTGCCACCTGATCAAACCCTACCACTGTTTACAGTAAAACAACTTCATAATTTGCAAATATTACAAATTATTAATAGTGATTACTTTGTGCTCACTTCTGGATTCTGTAAGGATTCACCACCAAAACAACCTTGTACAGCAGCATAGTTTAGCAATTCCATGTCTGAAGTTCTGTTTTATATTTGTTAACTTTTTTATTAAAAAAACACATATATTATTAAAATAATGGGTGGGGTTTTACATATGACAATCTTAAAAGTGTTTGAATTATTGGCTGTTGAGATATTGCCTTGTTTTGTTGACCTTTCTGTGACATTTGCAGAATCAGTGTCACACTAAGTACAAATCTGTGGGTCATCCTTTTTGGTTGGCTGGCTTTGTTCTAAAAGCAGCATTAGCCTTGTCATTTTACATCGTTTTACTTTGTAACTCTTTGGACCTTTCTTTTGTTAAGGCAACACTGGGGAGCTCTGTTGGCATTTTTAATACTTTGGAATGCATGCTTTCTGTTTCTGAAGATTTGAAAATATTTTACAAATGGTCGTTATTTAATAATTTAGTTTTTAATAACTAGAACATAATAATCACTGTAAAACACTGATTCTACTTCCTTTATATGCAGGAGAGATACCTTTTGAACCCTTCTGCCTTTTGTCTCCTAAATAAGACTTTATCAAGAGGTAAAAGCTTTTAACTCTTAACTCATTGCCTAATAACCTAGGTGTGCCTTTTATTTAACTGTGAGAGCATCAGCAGAGCGTGTGAATTTGTGATAGGTGTTGCTTTCATGACCAGACTAGCCAGGAGAGTTCCAACCATAGCTTTAAGAATTCCAGTTTGGTTGGGGGTTTTTGTTTGGTTTTTGTTGTTGTTGTTGGGTTTTTTTGGTTTTTGGTGTGTTTTTGTTTTTGTTTTGTTTGTTTGTTTGTTTGTTTGTTTTTTGTTTTTGTGTGTGTGTGTGTGTGTGTATCTAATGAAGCTTGATCTAAATAGATCTGTGTTTAAGTGTAAATTGAGCCACAACTTATCTTTTTTTCAAGTCTAGCTATGCTGGTGAGTTGGGTTGTGTTCAAAACTGGAATATGGAAACAGTAATGTTGAAGTGTTTTAGGATCTGCTCTGTGAATTCTCTTTGAGGTGATTAGAACAGACAGCTCCTGGCCCTGAAATCAACACAACTGCAGAAAGGATTTTGGTTACTAAGAAATATCACAGCAATAGAAATATTTCCTTTAGAAAACAGATTGGATCCTCTTAGTTAAGAGGAGAATTTCTTTAAAACATATAATTTATTTTAAAAGAGGTAATGCATATTCCAGTCAAGACCCTGTGGATATTTTCATTATATTATCTAAGCTTCTGGGAGTATTTAGGATTATTGGAAATATTTTGGATTATTTTACCACATTTTTTTTATGTCTCTTTTTCATGTTTATAAATAAGCATGATAGTAATTTAACTTTTTAATTAAAGTACGTGCCATGATTTCAAGTACTCTGTTATGAACTTCTAAGGAAAATTGTTTTATTGCTAGTGTTTCAATACTGTTCACTACTATTCTTTATCTGTCGTTCTCACGTGGTATTTTTTTACTCAGGGAACTGAGTTTAGGCAACTGGATATTGATACAATTAGCGCAAGCCCAGTCTAATTTTATTTTTTAATGGTTTTCTTTCCTGAGCTGAATCATGATAAAGAAAAACCACTGTGAAATAAATCCAATAACTTGGTGAAAAACAACATATCAATTGGTCAGAGCAGGGTGCTGATAACACCATATCATCATCAAGAGTATTTACTCTTCAAGAGTAAATCTTATGAAATCTCTTATTTGGGGCAAGTAATATTGGCATCCTTGGAAAATGTAATATAAGGAATTGTTAAATATTTAAATACTTAGGCATCATCATCATTTTGGGAAGTTTTGTCATTACTTGTGGGATTATGGGTTGTTATGAAAACATTTATTCCTGTAAATAAAAGAGATTTGAGTTGATCACATTGGTCTGTAATGGGTTTTAATTTATGAGGAAGCCACAGTTCATGCAGCAGTACCTATTAAAATGTTTCACCCCAAACTTGCCAAGTGTGAGATGTGGCAGTGTGTGTCTTGGGGTAAGCTCTTTCAGAGCAGAGAGAGGGGACCCTGGAGGGATCATCAGGAGGAGATGCTGGGGTTGGTGTGGGCTGGGCTGTGTGGTCCTTCCTGCTGCAGACAGGAGCCGAGCAGGAGGCAGTAGCTCCAGAAATGACATCTCTCACACAAATTGCTTTCAGATTATTTACTGTTGAGATGCATTTGGATCCCTGGTGGAACTGCTTGGCAGGGGTTTGGGCTTTGTACTTTGAAAACAAAGCCCTTTCTCTCCAAGGTATAAGTGACAAGTTGGTATTGAGGCAGAGCCTTCAAAAGTGTGTTTTGTTCATCAGCTGTCAGAATGTGTGAGGCTTCCTCCCTTAACAAATGGTAACAAAAGAGATAAAAGCTCTTACATGGTGTTTGATAACAACTCTGAGAGTCTCATAGAGGCCTGTTAACAGTTGGTTTTATGTGGGATCATCTTCCATATAGTCCTTCAACAAAGAAGTCATGAAAATAAATCCAATCAGTTTCTCAGGAAGGAACATGAAAATGAATGTTGCTAGGAACCTGTGAGCAGTCTGTTACAACAAATGAGTGCCAGGAGATGTGGGCTTGCTTCAGGGTGTTTGCTACCACAGAGCATTTTAAGACAATTTGATCATAAAAGAAGTAAGTTGAAAATTGTATCAGAAATCACAGAGCAGTTGTGGGTATTATTTGTGTTTGACTGACGATATACCAGGGAGAGAATGTATTGATATATTCTTGTCATTTAAAGACTTTCTTTTTAGTCTTACTTTCACAGCTGTTTTCATCTCCACTGCTGTAAATCATCCATACGTCATAAACAATTTAAATTTTGCATGTTTGTTCCTGAAGTATGGATTGCAGTATAAAATTCACAAATTGGTATCAATTTAATACATCCTCATATAAATTTGTCCTTAGGCCCAAATTCTACTTGACTCTCAAGTTGTCTCCTAAGTAATTAGCAGTATGAAATGATACCTTTCTAGTGACTGAAAGAATTTCAGTTTTAGTTTAACTTAGATTTTAGTATTTCATCCTTTAGTATATATTCAATCTCTCTCCTTTTGTTGCTTTAAAACAATCTGGATTGATATGAAATCTTACATGAATTTTCACAGCTAATATTGCTGAGTCCTAAGCTTTCCCATGATTGCCAAAAAGTTGAGAGTGTTGTAACTTTTCAATAAAACCTAAAGCAAAGCAAAACCGATTTTTAATACTTAAAAACTCAATAAAATGTCCCATTGTAAATTTTGAATTCCCAGGTTGGGACCAGGATATTAAGCCCGTTGTTTTCAGACTCACAATTGTCAAATGCACTTTATTAACAAGAATATTGCTGTTACTTCAGAAATTACACTGTAGCCTATTTCTGTACCTTAACTCTTTTAACTCTTTCCACAAGGGACTCAGAATTTCAAGCTTTAGATTTTTAAATTTTTCGTAAGTGTCCTCTTACAGGCTGGCTTTAATCCAAGTGCTTCCAAAGAGAATTTTACTAAATCCTCTTCCATTCCTGTCAACAAGTAAACCATTCCGTGGTTTTCCTGATGTTTAGAAAGAGGGAAAAAAAAAAAGTGGTTTAAGTTTTTCTGTGTTGTGATATTCTGCAACACTTGGTCTGCTACTGTATATGCTCACTCCTGACTGTGATTGGAATTCAGCTATTAGAGGAAGGGTTATTAGAGGAAGGGTTTTGTCCTATGAGTTCTCATGTGAAACTGAGGCATTTTTCTCTGTTGTCACTCAGGAGCAAGGTGATTTTGCACACTTTATTTATAGCTAAATTTGGGATGCATAAGTTGCATTTTAGTGTTTGTCAATACTGTTTTACAGAAGTTCCCGTTATTGTCCGTGGAGAACTCTCCTTGCTTAATAAATTAATTTGGAAACTGTCATTCATCTACCAAAAATGCTTAATTTGAATCTTTAAAAATGGGCTGCCACAAATAAATTTAATTAGGACATGCTGTCCCAGAAAAAAACCTTGCTTGACTTTGAAGATCTGGAATAAAAGTAGTTATTAGACAACAGGAGAGAAGAGGCAACAGGTTTTTGGTTATGAGTTTTGTTTTTCAAAATTTGAATCACTCTTTTTTTTCCTTGCATGTTGACGTATCAGTTAAAAGTATAGCACAATTTAGCATGAACACAATTTTTCTAAAGTGATGGAAAGTGGCACAGTTGTTGAATGTAGTACTAGCAGCATTGCACTAACAAGCAGTAATAATATTACATGTTAAGTTTGAAATACTTTGTCCTCTTCCTATCCTGTTTTAATATTTAATTGCATTAACTGAAGAAAAATTACCATGTCACAAAAGCTGTCCTGAATGTTGTTTAATCAGAATGTGCTGTCTTCTCATGCCCTACATTTTAGTGTAGGCATAAATTTTTCAATACAATTTAACTACAAATACTGATTTTATTAATTTTTGTTTCAGAAGACAAATGGATGACACTTTGACTTCCACTGACTGTAGCTCACTAGATTTTATTGAAATACTTCATTCTCAATTCTGTAGCAGTGAAGTTCTTTTTGGCAAAATAAGAATAATTTCTTAATTAGCTTTTTTTAATGTTTAGTGTTGCTGCAATCACCTGATGAGTTTCTAAGGTTAATGTCTGACTTTTAGGAGAAATTGAGTTTGTCATATCTACCTCTAAGCTGCATATTCAATGCCTGATTCCCAAATCAATGTGAGTTGATAAATGAGAGCTTGATTTTTGTTTTGTATTTTTTGGGTTCCATATGGCTTTTTATTTTTGTTAATGGACCTGTCATGTTCCTACATCTTCTCTGCAATTTCGAGTGGAGATAATCTCATAGCTAAATAACCTTTTTCTAACTCATCCCAGAGACCAAAGACATGGTTTGTATTTGTGACTGTATGCTCAGAGGAAATAGTTGGAAGGTAAGAGACCTATCCTGGAAAAAAAAAAAAAATCAGGAGATGAGTAAATGCAAAAGTGAAGAGGATAGAAATAGGAGTAGCCTGTCTAGTTGCAGCTTATTTAAACCCTCAAATGCTTACCAGGAAAATCTGAGTGCCAGTTTTGATCTGAAAGTTCAGAGGAGTGGGATTTGTGTGTAAAATCTGTGGAGTGATCCCACTTCCAGGATCTGCAGAGGAGGTGGCAGGCAGATGGCTGGTGGGGCACTGAAGGAGAAATGACATGGTGACAAAATTTGAACGGTGTGGAGGACTTACTAATCACCTTTAGGGTTTGTGGAGGATGTGTTGTTTTCCCTATGAGTTTCTGACAGCACAGCACAGTGAAGAGATGTAGGGATGTGGCACAGGTTGGATGGACACTCACATAGCTGTGTCTGCACCTGAGCTTGCATATTTTATTCTACAGGTCTTAACATTTACCTGGCATAGCAGGTCCAATATAGATCACCAATAGGAAAATTGAGTCTTGCGTTTATCCTCCCGTATTCTGATCACTGTGGTGTTTTCAAAACTCAGAATTTTTAATGGGGGGAAAGAGATATTAGTAAGTGCTAAAATAGCTGTCCCTGAGCCAAGGTTTCACACTCTCTTTTGCATCCCAGGCTTGTATGGTGAAGTCTTGGTGTGGTGATGTAAATCTCTCTTTAGTCCCTGTAGAAGAGAGACAGCATCCTGCCTTTTCATGCCAGCTGAAGTCAAAGGAAGGCTGGACATCTGAGCAGGACAAATGGTAAATCTGGAGAGTGGGAATTGCTGCTTCTCCTGCCAGGACAGAGCCATTGTAAGGGACCCTCACTCTCTGAGGAGATGCTCCTGTAGTAAAAGCTACATGAGCTGAAGAGAAACTAAATCTTTAGTGGCTCCCTCTTTGCAATGTGTCTTGACTAGGTAAGGCAACAAAGTTTTGTTGGTTGTATTGCCGGAGGTGGAAAAACACCAGAGCTTTTCTATGATTTGGTGATTTACTTGTTCATAATTACAGTTTTCTGCCTTCGTGGACTCAGTTCAGAACAGTAGTGCAAAACTGAGCTAGTTATAATCTCCTTCAGCACCCTGGCAAAGATGCTTCAGGAGATTGTGTGTCATATACTGGATAGCTTTCTTCAGAAGTGGTGCTTCTTTCCCATGCTAGTGGTCAGTTACTATATGAATTGAGCTTCTGAAATCAATCACAAAAATCAGAGTAAGCCTCAGTGGGCTCCTTCAAACAGCTCTTTTAAAGGATATGTTCCAGGTGTCCATATATAGACTATACAGACTTTAAGCTATGGATTGATTATTTTAACCTCTTAGTGCAATAAAATGCTTATATTCAGTTAAAACCATCTAATTGGATTCCTACTCAGTCTCTTTTTCTCCATGAAAAGGTAATAGTACATCTTGACTTTTATTTTATTGCAGTCTGGCCTATTTCAATTGAGTTTACCTTCATTAGAGTGTGCTTAACTTGGGTAAAAGCAAAGTTTAGTTTCTTACTTGTATTAATATGGTAGTAAGAATTCACTGAACAAGCCTAATACTGTGAGGACGAGAGGAAGGTGCAACATGTTGTAATTTATATAAAGATATATAAAAGGTTTATATAAAGATTTATATGAAGATAAATTTGCATTAGTAGAACATTCAAAGACCTCTCCACAGTGATGTGTAGGCAAGGGCACATTGTACTTATTAGCTCATGCTGCCCTTGGTTTCAATTTTCATGGGTGTTCATTTGTTGCAGCTTGAAATTCAGTGGAAAGCGAGGAAGCTGCATAGGACCCTGTCTGAGCCCAGCAGCCAGCAGTGCTCACAGGGACCACAGCTACCTGATTGTTCTTTAAACATCACCTTTTGTGTCATTCACACTCCTTATGACTTTAAAATGACCAGGAGAATATTTCAACAATTCACAACTAGTGTGTCGCTCAGTAGAATTTGATTGTATTTGGGCTGTACTTGTGAGGTTGCTCTTGGAAAAAATCTTAGGTGGCAAGGCTTTCTTGGATTTCTTCTGTGTGGAATCCTAAGACTTAAATCAGTATTGCATGAGATTTGTTCTGTAATAGATTAATTTAATTCTTACAGTTGCATAAAACAGATTAATTTTCCCCTCAGTCTGTCCAACTTCCTCATAGCAGACAGAAATTCTGGGCATTTGAATATCCCGATATAATATCCTTTTTACAAAGTTTGGAGTGCCACGTTGAAACTTTTATTTCTTTACTAGGCTATCAAGCATAAGACTGATGTGTTGCATTGTGTTCCCTTCCCTGGAAGTGTTTCAGGTAACATGGTTATATGCATGACATATTAAGCCCTAAGTAACACAAAGGAACTGAATTATGTAGCTGGCTTTGGTATTTATTCCTTACTTGGTCAAGAAATTGGGCTAAATGCAAGGTTTGTATAGAGCCATATGCAGTGCAGTAACACAAAACATTTTTTTTTCATTATCACTATCTGCCTATTTGTTGTGTGAAGGTTGACTTGGATTCTCATATTTAGCACTCAAACTTGTCAATAATCTATTTTAATAGATTAAAATAATGCAGCATTTTGTGGAAAAGGGCTGTGTACATTTGTAATGGTAAGTAATGTAAAAAAAAGAAGTAAATAATTTGAGATTTTAAATGAAAATTATGGTATTGTATAGTTTGTTGTTACTATATTAAAATTATTTTTAAATGCATACTAAGACTATCTTCACTAATGATTCCTCTTAAGTAAAAAGCAATAAAAAGATACAGTCCTGCTCTAGGGTATTTGAAAATTGCCTCAAGTTTTCTAAGTAGCTCAAGGCATTTTGACATGATAAGTCTAGGGCTGTTGCAGTTTCTGTTACAAATTCATGTCACATTTGGTAAGAGAGAATTTACATTTCATCCTTTTGTGTATTCTGTGTGAATAGGAGATACCTATCATTTAAGAGATAATAAATTATTATCTTTGAGTAAAATTTATCTTCCATTTCGTCTTAGCTATTTGTGATAACGTTATGTATGTCATGTTATGGGGGTTGTAGATTACTAGGATGACAAAAGCAAATAGAACTTATAATAATTCGTATGAAATAGAAGAAAAAAAATAGATAAAATCCAAGAACTCTGTCCTGCCATTGTAGCAGATTATTTCATTTGGTGTTCAATTTCATCACAAAACTATTTAAGTCATCTTAAAGGCATATCTAAGTGAAAGTTGATTAATAAATTTTGTTGTGGTCTTTGACTCGAACCAGCTCCAAGTAATAGGTTGGGGGTTTTTCCACGGTGATTTTGAGAGCTATTCACATCACTTTCATCTCGTATTTGCTTTAGCTACTACATTAGAAGTCAAGAACCTAACTTTTAATGAAGACACTTTTGGCTTGCACCCTAGAGGTGATTTATTTATGTTATATATGTCAGCTAGGCAGTGTGAATAGCCCTCATGAGCCAAACTGTATATCCATGGTCATTCAGTCAGCTCCAGTGCACTCAGCAGGATTGCATGGGTACAGCAGAGATCAGAATTTGTTTACTATGCTCTATTAGCATTTGTTCTTTCAGTGACAACAGTAGCCTGTTATATTACCCACTCCTTTCGTGAAATCACGAGGATGCATGTAATGAAAATGATCATTGTGGGATTTTTTTTTTTCATGCCTGGTGAATTGTTTATGAAGTCCTTTGTGTACCCAACAAAAACCCCTCTCACTGGGAGAATTGGTTTGGATGAGTATGTTTATTCTGAGGCTAGAGTAAGACTGTATGCTCATACTAATCAGTTGATTTTTAAAAGACAACGTAAAGTAAGTAATCTAGGCTGAAGATGCGAGCAGTACTAGATACCCACCATAACTGGAGAAAATTGCTAGGGGCAAAACTGTGTAGGGTAAAATGGGGCAATAAGCTGTTCTCAGCCTTCCCTGGGGAGAGGAAAAAGAAGACCTTTGGCCTAAATTTGCATTCTGAGGAATCCAGAGGAAATCCATTTTAATTTCCTCTTACTGCATCTAATGTTACTTTTCCAACACCTGTTTGGAACCTCTGCTCTTGGAATTAGCAGTTTTTTAAGAAACTGTAAACACTGCAGGGGCACTGGATATGGTAGCATTCTCTCATCCAAAATTAAAAGTACTCATCTGAGCCTCTCAAGCTTCTTTTTTACTAATACTTGAGCTATGTGGGTCTAGATGTAAACATCTGGTATGCTTTATTAGTGTTCCACATGCTCTTGATTTTATATAGAATTTCTTGTAGGAGATCCTAACACAAGAATGTTAAACAAAATGTGACTCTTCTATACATAAGGAGAATGTGACAATGAAAGATGAGTGTTAAAACTATGCATACAGAAGCCTAATCTGCATGCACATTGTGTGAGAGATTTGTCCAGTGGTTTCCCTGCTTTCTCAGAGGTAATTACCATGACAGTTTGTTGTTAGAACACTTAGAATGTGTATATGAAGTCATCACTGAGAGACTTTAAAAAACTTCTGTAAAGCAAGCGAGGATTTGTTGAAGGAGAGAATAATTCCAGTGTCAACAGGACCTATTTGGCATCAGATTTTTCTGTGTGCAGGATGGTTGTGGAATGAAACTCTCTGTGATTTCAGGGATCTTGGCCAGCAATTCCATACAAGAGAACTGAACTGTGTTGCAAGTGGTTTGACAGTGGGTCTTTGTTGTAGATAACAGCAAAACAAAATGACATTATTGCCTGAAATGGGTGATAGATGCTGAAAGCTTTGTCATACTCAGGTCTTAATTCAGAAGTGGATTTGAAGAAATGGAATTTATATTTCCTGTTTAAAGCTCATTAATTTTTTTTTATGGCTAATAGTGTGTTTTGTTCAAGGTGATGCTTTGTGACAGCCAAAACAATTTTTAATTTAAAGTTTATTTTGTCGATTTCTTCAAAGAATAAAGGGCATCCTGTTTCAGCTTGGTGCACTTATAGATGCCAGGAAACTGAAGAGTTAGAACTAGAGGAACATCCATCCTTGCTTTCAAATTTACCAGTGATTCAAACATTTTCTTTAGTGATAAAACAAAGTCCTTCTGCTTTTGTCCAGAGGACTTGTATCCATAGTTCTGATTGCATAGACTAGGGGAAAAATATTTTCTGCCTTTGTGGAGGCATTCTGCAGCATAAGATAATACAGTTAAAGAGATCACCTAATTGTAGTTGGGACAGTCATTCTTGCTCTTTCCTCTAGTGAATATTCAGTATTGTCTTACAAAACTGGCAAGATCTCCTTGAGCAAGGTCTCATGTGAATGACTCTGGACTTTGACCTCCACTGCTCCAGGGGAATACAAATTTTACTGTAGCTCATAAAATGCAATCTGGTCTTTTGTGCGGTTGATTCTGAATGTTAGTGCCAAGATCTTAATGGATTAGAAGCTTCCAGGGAGGCATTAATGTTTTGTGACAGGAGTTTCTTTTGCAGAAGATGGCCCTACTTTAGGAGATGTTTGGTAGGTGCTTCAGCACATCTGAATGCTCTGTGTTGCCCTTTGATTTACTGTGCATCATCTTTGCAGTAATTAATAAAAAGCTATACGGACTTCTGTGGGATGACTTTCCCCAAAAGGAAACAGTGGAGAGTGTAATAATGTGTTGTCTGTAGGAGACCCTAAATTGTGTTTCCTTTCCAGGACAGTGATAGTCTTGGGTCGGAAGATGAGTTAAAATATTTAAAATGTTTTACATGATACAGAAAGAAACACTCATGCAAATGCCACAAAACAGTATCAATTATTAAAACTAAGCTATATGATGAACTGGTCATGCATAAAACTTACTTCAGGCTTTATTATTTGAAGTAGCTGGATGTTTTCATTATTTCCAGAGGTGTTGTACATAATTAATTTATCTTTTTTTTTAACTCTTGCATTTAATCACACAATTCTTTGCTGAGACAGTGGTCGAACACTGGAACAGGCTTCTTAAGAGAGACTGGCAATGCCCCAAATGTGACAGTGTTATGAGGCATTTGAACAATGACACAGTTTTACTTGATCATCCCTGAAGTAGTCAGGCAGTTGAACCAAGTTATCATTGCAGGTCCCTTCTAGCTGAAGTAGTGTTTCTATTCAAACATGAGCTGTGAGGTGGATCTGCACTGAAAGTATAAATTATATCATCACACTGATATATCTGCCATCCTCCAGAGGAGTGTGCATTCCTTCTGAAGTGTAGCTGAATGCTGCCTGCCTGATAGCTCTGGGAGAAGGTGGCCCCTTGGAATGGTGTAACTTGCCCTAGAAAGTGGGCAAACAAAGCATTTCTTGTTTGGGAGACACTTTGGCCAGTCTTGAGTAGAGTTGTGGGATTCTTATTTCCAGATAGATGCTGAATGCTTGGCCAATTTAAATAAGCAAAGCAAAGGTAAAAATTATATATGAGTAATAAATTCACTTGTTTCTCTATGTGTGCACATCTATATTTACCAGCATTAGTTCCTCTGAGTCTGCAATGAAATTTTTTTGTCTGAAATTCCTGACATTTTGGGACATTAGATGGAGAAGTATTTTGGAAGTCCAGGTCCTTCTGCTTTTGCAAAGAAGTTTGTGTGCTCAGTATTTTCAGCTTGTCCAGAACAAGCCAAAGTGTGTGCTAGGTTTCTCTTCAATGAAACAGAAAGGACTGTTTATCTCTAGGAATGCTGCAGTGTGATAAATGTCTCTGGTGTAGGATTTGTTGCACTCTGTGATGTCTGTATGTCCCAATCAAGCTTCAGAAAGGCTTTTCTTGTGAACCCTGGATAACACACAATCTAATTCTACTGCAGAGTTCTGGTTTTTCTTTTTCTCAGCAGTAGTCTATTACAGGGTCATAAAGAAGCATTTTGTCATTATCTACACTTTTCCCAGCTTCATTCAGCTCCAGAAATGAGAAAATGCCATCTTAGACCTTAAAAAAAGAAATGTCCTTTCAATGTTTTTCTACGTCATTTTGCTTTTGTCAGTGAAATGTGCACTGCCGTGTTATTATTTGCCTTGAGCGTTTGCACAGATTATACACTGCCGTCACAATTTCTAGTAACTTCAACAATTTTTTTAATAGAGGGGTAGAACCAAGTGACCCTTGAACCATAAGTTTTTGTCATTGTTTTATTTTGCATGTCCCACACTAATCAGCTTCCAGATGTGCATCAAATTCTTGTGGTCTTGCTGAGCCACACATTCAAAATGGGTTTCATATTGTACTTATTTTTGGATAATAGAATATAGCACTAAATGAAGTTTCATTATTTTTAAAAATAGAACATCTGCAAGCTCAGCTAGCATCTGGATTTACATTCACTCACACCAAAAATGTGGAGAATAATGTGATCATTTGATAGAACTGAAAATCCTTAGATTCAAATGCTCCTCTGTCAATGGGATATTAGGTTGATTTTTTTTCCTTGTAGTTTTTAAGTTTAGTTTTATTTTTTTAATTGAAGAAATAGCTCATTTATTTTGTATGCTGTTTCCCTGGAGTCTGGCTGAATGAGAGTCTTTAAATTGTTTAAAATGCTTCATTATAGTCATCTGTACTACTCTCTCCAGTGTTTTTAGAATTAAATGCAGTTGTGCTTGAAAAAAAAGGTTCCCAGCACAATGAAGCACAAAGAAAGAATGCCAAAGTGGAGATTAAACTAGAGTTCTTCAATGCCAATAGATTTTTTTCAGCAATAATCATTAAATAAATTGTCAATAAACAAGGCAATATGCAGACCTTCAAATAAAAAAAAATATTCATAGCATGTAGAAAAAAAGGATGAAAGAATATGGGAGAAACACAATGAGTTTGTGGTACAGCAATGCATGTGGTTTTGACCACTTACTTAAAATTTGGGGTTTGTTTTAGAAATTATTTATGCATAGTTAAGGCTTTGAGGGTTTCTATTTATTTTGTGCATGGGAAAGAGATGAATTGGAGAAAAGGAAATTTTTCTGTTTTTAATGTATGCATCCATCAGTCAAAAGCATGAAATGTTCTCCAGTGTCTGTAATTTCAAAGTTTTCTTTTTTTCTTTTTTTTTCTTCAAGAAAACTTAGGAATTTGATGTATATGAAGAGAACTCCTCTGCCCAGCACTGTTCTAGAATGGATTTCAGTACTTGATATTTTTGACACAAATGCATTTAATTGGAATTAGAATCTCATGAGAATACTTTCAGAATATAAATTTCTCTCTCTTAGAATTGGTTGATTCTTTATTTTTTCAGTGCTACGTCCCTAGTCTGCTTCTGCAAACCAAAGAGTTCCTCCAGCTCATGACAGATTTCTGGGCATTTAGAGCTCTTGGCCATTCCTATGTGGCTTGACTGTCTTTGTGTAACTTGTGTATCTTTACCATTTCCAATCATAGCCCTTGGTCTTTTCAGATTTTTTTAACTTCTTAATATGGAATTTACATGGGAAAAATGTTTAAATAAATATACTTGACCTTGACATTACCCTGCCCACTGAGGTCTGCCCATTTTTCTTTCTATCTCCGTCTCTATTTATACCTTCTGTTACATATTTTTTTAGCTTTATGTTATTTCCTTTTCCTGGCAAATTTACTTTGTTGTTTCAATGGTAACATTTTAAAATTTTTCCTCTGGAGATAAGTATTGTGTACCACTTCTGTAGAAAAGAGTGAACCATATAATGGTCTTGCATATCTGAAGTCAGTCTCTGTCAGTAACCTCAGACAGCTTAAAAATGGGGTTTAAACTTCTTTTATTCATCACTGGTTTTAGGTTTAGTTTTCCTTTGCATTTGAATGTTTAGATTCATTTGTATTCATGGTTATCAAGTTTAGCTGGCTAGTTTAAGAACACTTTTGTCAGCTTACAAGGATATATTTGACTTACCTTTACTAATCTCAAGTCCCATTTGTCTTCAAGTCTCCAGATATCATGATCTTTATCGTAAATTCTTTCATTCTTATTTTAGCAGAGTCAGCATATTAAAAAAGTAGCTGCAGGCTCATCCTGAAACAGCATTGACATTGGTTTCCAGAAGCACTGTGTAAGCCATAGGGATCTGCCTGTAGGGAACCATGTATCTCTCTGCCTTAATCCTTTATTAAAATCAAATGGGACAAGGACTTCACTCAGTATTAATACTCTTCCTTTTTGAGTCAAAAACACTCCATCGTATCACTATAATAATTTTACTGAGGATTCCTGATTGATTGCAACCCAGAGGCCAACTCATGGTATGAATGATTACATGCATTCTTTGAATCTGCTGTGTAGTCTGATCTTATTCCTTTCCTCTCTTTTATTATCAGCCATGTGATTTGAGATACTTGAAGAATGGCAGACCTGTCTTTGCTTATTTTCTCCCTTATTTAAAAATAATTTGGTGGGAGAGACATTAATGTTGTTAATAACCTGGGATTTTAAAAGGCATGCTGCACTGGAATGGAAGTTATTTCCCTTAGCTTCTTACATTAAAAAATTAGGCAAGCCAGATGTTGCTAAGACAGTAATGATTACACATCACCAAAAAAAGAAAAGAATTCTATGACTCTTCAGTTTTCTACCTCTTTGTAGTTTAGAAAAGAGCAAGAACTGTAACAGTAAAGAGTTAAGGTTCCACAGAAACACATCTTGAAGACATTAAAAAAGAGACTTCAAACAAGTGAAACGATGACTGATGTAGGCTCTCTTCCTTTTATTTTGCTTCTTGTCAAAATGCTGTAGGCTTACACTTACCAAGTCAGACCCAGCACAATAAGTCTTGTTTGCCTTTGCTACAGCAGAGTGGATTTCAGGCAGGCATTTCTAGGTGGAAACTCCACACCATCTCTTTATTTGTGAGCACTGGTGGTCCTTCCTTGAGTCTTCCTTGGTCTGATGGAATGATGTGTGGGCACCATCACTAAAATAGATGTTTGGGTACAAGAATGCTTATTTATAAACCTATATATATGTAATAATAGCTACGTGATAAAAAGTAATAGAACTACTAGTTCTTTTAGCATTAACTGAAGAGTAGTTAATCTCCTTATCAGCTGCACTAGATATTAGCTTTCAAGTTTGGCCAGTGTGAGCTGAAATTTTCTGAGAGTCATACTTTCTCTTTTCCTATATATAAAGAAAATACCTAGAAGAAACTATTTGGGAACTTTATTTTGTCTAACCAAGGATAACATGGTTTGATTGTAGCTTTCATTTTTGGATTATTCTTATTTCCAGAGGTCATATCACTGGACATCATATGGTAATATTCTTCCTCATCTTCTCCAAGTTTCTTAAAAATATTTTTAATGTCTTTCTTGATTACATTATGTTTCTGAATTTAAGTTTAAAGTGCAAGCCCATACCTGCAGCCTACTTAAGTCAGAATGCCTTTGCAAGGTCTGTTACATAAATACTGCTAATTCTTTCAGAATTTATAATGTATCTTAGTATCTTTCATAAGGAAGGATCTGTTTTTGTTGTCTGTGGTGTTGGTGTGCATCACTGAGTTAGCATAAGCAACACTTAGAGCTGGAGGAGACAAAGAGGCACTTCAAGGTGTCTTTCATTTATTCTAGATGTCTGCTTCCAGACTGACTGACCTTGTTTATAAGCTGCATTGCCTAGAAGGCTGTCTTAGATATCTACCTTTAAATACATTTTTTTTGTTTGATAAATGGTTAATCTGAAGACAGGAGTGTTCAGAGAGTGCAGCCTTCACTTGACAATTTTAAAATTTAGGGCAGCTCATTGAATGAGTGCTTGGTTTAGATTAGGTTCAGCATTATCCCAGGAAATAGAGAGATATATAGCAAAGAATAGCAAGTGCTTTCTAAGATGCTGGAATATAAATGTCCTGACAAGAATGTATGGTGAGAAAGATTAATGCTGGGGGGTAAATCTTTTCACAGAAGCTTGACATTTAAACCTGATCTGCCAGAGAACCAGTCATGAGTATGAAATCCAAATGTCACTTCTGTGCTTGTGTGGGTTTGTTTCTTTATGCTGTGAATATCCAAAGCTGTAAAATATGTAATCAAATTTACTACAGCAGTAAAGTTTGGTGTGGGGTTTTTTTGGTGCCTTTTTTTTTTTTTTTTTAATTTGTCATAGTGAGGAAATCATTGTAGTGACTACTGAATTGTGACTGTCAAAATCAAGAATCAAATTAATGCAGGTGGAATGCACTTTCTGGAATCAATTCTGGACCTTTTCATTGCTCTTATTTGGATTTTTATGGTTAAGGCAAAATATATATCAGTCTGGTTCATAAACTTATACAAGTCTGGATATCTGTGTTTTTTTTTAATATTTCGGTTTTCTTTTTGATCACAATGTACCAATATATTCCAATTTTTTCTTTACTATCACACTACTAGTGTTATTGTAGAAAGCAGTGAGTACTGATCATTTCTTCTGGGTGATTTACAGTACTTTGTCAAGAATGACATAAATTGAAAACCATCAGGGAAGTCAGTGAGAAATCTTAGTTCTTTATCTCCCTGGACCTACAGTACAACTTGCAAGAGTCCAGGCATTTCCAGCCATCACTGACACATAATGCAATGCTAAAGCTGAGGCCAACAGGTTGACCAAATTATAATGCTGCCCACAGTGTCTTGGTTGCTTGCTAGTAATTCCCAAATCTGAATATCTGTGCATAGTTTGTTTTAGGTAATAAGAATATTAATCTGTAAATGAACCTCTGAGATGCAAATATAATGTGTTGAATAAATATCAATTATTATTCATTAAAATGCAAATGCAGATAGGGACTTTAGAGACACTTTAGGTAGTCAAAATAAATGAAATAAAAGTCAGGACATCAGTAATTAGATACTTACAAGAGGTGCATAATATTTTACCACAATTGCTGGACCCAGACAGTATAAGGCTCCTTTTCCTTCAGCTTTATGTTGCAGCCTCACAACCACATTTTTCTCCTATGACTGTTTAAAATATTCAGGTGCTGCAGCTCACACTTAAATTTTATTAGATGTATTCTAAAGATAAATCTTTCTGTGGCAGTAAATTTTAGCTGTATTCCTTCCACTCACCTTAATGAATTCTGCAGTTAAGTCCCTGTGTGCCATGTAAAAAACCCCAGTCTCCGTTTACAGAACACCGTGAATAGGAATATTTATTTTAGCACTTGATGAACATATGTTTTCTAGGTTTACACAGGTTTTATACTTTCAGTTCAGTACTCAAGTAAACCATTGAGCTCTCTACATACAGATGTCAGACAACTAAGCTAAGAAAAATGACAATGAAATTTCATGAATTTTTCTTCTGAATGATATGAAGGGCTCATTCTAGTAAGCACTTGTAAGGGTGTTGCTCAATTAAAGATGATTTGTAGAGACTCTTTTGTGCTTAAAGCGCTATCACAAATTGTGAAGAGCAAAGTTTGGGACTTTTGTGGCATGGGCACGACTGTAATGTGTAGTTATGAACTTTTAAACACCCTTTGAGATGATAAATTTGCAGTGGTCTATCAATGGCTGTGTAATAACAAAGATTGCACTTGATCTGATAACAGTGCTGTTATGGCTTCATTAGGCCATGTCTGTGTGTGTGTATATCCTGCACAATTAATGGTAAGTATTTAACATGTCAGCATTTAATCCTTCATTGTCTTGTGAGCTAAATCAAATAACATGAAAGTAATTGTATGTAATGTTAGTGATCTGTTGAATCCCTTGAATCTAGATGGAAATAGAATCCGAATATAAATTGAATATTGGTACCCTATCTACTAATAACCATATCCTAAAGCAAATTATTTTAGAAACTATTGACAACATGACTTTTTATGTTTTAAAACTAATTTATTATTTTCTAAAATGTTTTTAAGTGACTGGTTTTCCTGATCTATTGAAGAGTTTCTTGTGGCCTTTTCATGGAATAGTATTGTTTCGTTTGGTCAAGTAAGATCCTCTTCTAGGTGTTATGAAATAAAGTCTAATAAGAATTAATTGCCTTTTTAGTAATTTCTGTTTGCAGTAGGATAGCACCAAAATGGGAGATTATTTTAATGTCATTAGAATTAATTAACATATATTTGGCAAATATAAATTATGATCCAAATCCTTAGTGAATTCCAAATTACATTCAAATTGCCCTGCTGTGAGTGTATTTTTCAGAGGGCAGTATCCAACATTTTTCTGTTTGTGTCAATCCCTGAAGCATTATGTGAAAGAACCATTAGGTAAAATCCCATGGGAATTGTTTTGCTGTTTACTGAAGCCAGGCATTCAGTGGTATCAAAACCAGATACAAAGTAGATGAGATAGTTATCTGGAATTGTAATGATGTGAGGAAAGAAAAAGGTACAAGAATTAAGTATTTCATAGCATTATTTTGGTTAAGTACAGGAAAGGAGGAGGAAAAGGAGAGTTGCAATAAAATGTTTTGTGTAAACACTGAAACAGGAGTTGGATGACTGCCCTTTTCCTTTATTTTTGAACCTTAAAGCAGCTGGGATGGTGGTATTTGTAAATTTTCATACTGGTGGGACTCACTGTTTGCATCTCTGCCTGCTAAAAATACCTTGAAATAGTAAAAAAGATGGCAGAACTCCTTTTCATGTGGGGAAATAATTTGCTCATTTTCTTTAAATGAGGCAAAGGGCACAGTTGTCTGTAAATGATAGAAATTAAATTCTCTGCATAGTGGTAGGAGTGAAATAATACCACTAATGAAGGCTAGAACTAAAAATCCCCTTCCCTTATGAAAAACACAGAACATGTATAAAACTTCATTTATTCCCTTGAGTTTACTTCCAGTGGTTTCATCAGGACCTTGAAATACTTGTAACATATCATTGACTTTATATTACCTTTTCTACTCATTCACCTAACACTTTCATCCGTCTGCCGTGCTGTTATTATCTCTTTCTGTTCAGATGAACCCATCTCTCTAAAAAATAGTATATTTTATAATGGATTTTTAAAAATTTGTGTTATTTTTCATTTTGATGTCATTTAAAGATGCTTAGGTACGGCAACCAGTAATGTCCCTATTAGCCCTGCTTGGGCCTAAGGAGTCACAGACACTGTTAATAAATCTAAAGAAAACCTTCCAGTGCTAAAGTATTTATGGCTGTGGTGGGGATTCTGTGATTTAAATTTATTTATTTAATGGAAGCCTTGCTGTAAAATTGCTATTTCTGAGCTTATTTTTATTCTGTTCTGATATATGTGTGCGTGTTATTATATAAAGTACATTTGCAGAGGGGAATATTAGATACAGATAGTATATACACATAGTAAATGTCAGAAAAGACACAAAAGGAAAAGAGCCAAAGTGGATTTGGACTGTTTACATGTCTGAGACATAATTTCAAGACAGATTAACATATGCCAAATTAAGATAGGAGGAGCTGTCTTCATACTTCACCTTGGGTTTAATTACATAAATGATTCTTCTGATGAGCTGCTTGGGTCTATTTTATACAGCTTAGAGATGAGGTTGCCAAAGGCTTGGAAACTTCTCACAGAGTATTCCCAAGTGTAATGAAAAAGATGACCAACTCTGTCACACCCAAAAGAGGAAAAGGAGAAAGGCAACTGTTGAAAATGTTCTCTGTGTGTGTACATGCTCTGGACATATTTTACCTCAGAGAATTAGGATTTCTGTCAAGAGGGGTTAGTTAAAATTGCATGAGCCATATGTACTCATACAGTTCAACTCTGTGGAAGGTGAAAAGATATATAATATATCTAGATACAATTGGGTACTGTTTAGTGGGTGTACATAACAGTTACAGACTGCAACAGTGTGCCATCGATAATATTGCTGATAGAACAGTTGTTACAGAACAAGGTATTTTGAAAATAAATGCAGTGTACATCAGTGGGGAAAAATGTATGGAAAGGAACTACCTAGCAGTGACCATTTCTTTTGAAAATCAGCAGATATGAATCAAACATTGAGAAACTATGTTCTGATTGAAAATGAGGTTTATCAAATATTGGTTGAAAAAAAAAAAGCAAACCAGAGTGAGTAAAAATAGTGGTGAAAATAGTTTCACAGTCTATCAGCCGTCAGCAAAATATTGTAAGGAATTACTTTGTAGTTACAGGTATTTTCACATAAACTGATCACTAAGTTAGCAGGCACAACTAAAACAAAACTACTGCTTATGAAAAGCTATACCTTTTGCAAAGGAATGTATCCTTTTGTGAACAGGAGGTCATCAGATCAAGACTACTTTAAAAACGTTTTATATATTTTTATATTTTTCCTGTGTTTATATATTTTAGTGATTGCAACTATCACAGTAATCAGAAAATTGTCTTTTTTTAAAGTCTTAAAACATTCATCTTAGCTGATAAACTTTAGTGTATTAGAATATTAATCTGGGGTATTCTGGCATTCTAATTTAAATATATCTGTTTGCAAGTCAACAGGATTCATATTCATATTTATGAGTTTTGGATGCTGTATTGGTGTCACGGTGTTTCATTGTGCAATCTGTTGCAGATTCTTATCATAAATGACAGCCCTTCACTGGGTGTGCATTTCTTCTGAATGCTGTTAGTGGCACCACTCTTTACTAGTGGAAGGCTCAGAACTAGTTTTGTTTATTAAAAAGTTAAAACTCAATTATGTGGCAGGAGGATGGAGAAATCTACATCAACTGTCTGTTGCATTGAACCATTGGAGCTGCATTTAAGTCACAAGGGTTGGAATCGAGCCACACAAACATGTGTCCTTCTGCTTTTTCAAATGATACATCTCATTTTTAAATACTGCTGTCGTGTGAGATTTAAAAGATCTAATTTGCCTTAGGGATGAACTCTGAAGAATTTCAACTTTGAACTTAGGAAGGGAAAAGAATCTGAACTTTGTCTTGTTGATAATTATTTCCCATGTATCAAATAGAAAAAAAAAAAACATAAAGAGTTACAGTTTCTGAATGTGAATTGTATGTTATTTCTCAAATGTAGATCCATTTATTTTGAAATGTCAAGAATAGACAAACCACCCTCTAGCAGAAACTCTTTTGTGTGGTCAGCATTTTATTGTAATTCCATTCTTCAGGCTATAAAATTTGGTTTAAGCCAAAATCTGGATATGAAATATTATTAACCTCATGTTAAACTTGATTTATCAAATTTGGCTGAATTTGGCTCAATTTGGAATAGTTTGGAGGTTCAACCAAAAAGAAATTTGTTTCTTTTGGCCATTTTGCTGTGTGCATTACTCAAATTAACTGCTTGTGTTTAAATGGCTGTTTCACGCTGCTTATGGGAAACTTTTGGGGTGTTTACTTTAAATGGCTGCCATTTTTATGGGTGAAAAATAAACACTAATATATGGATGAGATATCTCCCAAACTAACCCAGCTCAGTTAGACTTCGTAATTGCTCCAATTGAGCTTGGTATAAAATTCTCTGAATCAGAGTAATTGTGTGTTATGGTTTATACCTGGTGAGCTGCTCTGCCCCAGTTGGTCACTCACTCCTTCTCCAGTGGAATGAGAGAGAGAATCAGAAGGGTAGAAATGAGAAAACTTGTGAAGTGAAAATAAAAACAGTTTAATAGGTAAAGCAAAAGTGTTGTGCAGAAGCAAAGCAAAACAAGGAATGCATTCACCCCTCTTCTGGGCAGGCAGGTGTTCAGCCATCTCCAGGAGAGCAGGGCTCACATTTAACCATTCCTTGGGAAGAAAAATGCCATCACTCCAGAAGTCCCTTCCTGCCTTCATCCTTCTTCCCCCAGTTTTATATATATATATATGTGCTGGGCATGATGCCATATAGTATGGAATATCCTTTTGTTGGGTGAAGGTCATCTGTCCTGACAGTGTCTCCTCCCAATTTCTTGTGCTTGTTCCTGCTGCATGAGCAGGAGAAAAGACCTTGACTGTGTGTAAACACTGCTCAGCAATAATTGAAACTGTCATGTGTTATCAACACTGTTTTCAGCAGAAATCCAAAACACAGCCTCATGTGAACTACTGTGAAGAAAATGACCTCTATCCCAATCCAAACTAGTACTTGGTGTTAAAGAAGACTAAAAAAGGTGAAGACTAAAAGCCTAGTAAAGATGATTTTTTTTGCATTTATGACTGAGAGATTTGCTGCTGAAGCAAGGTATCAATTTCATACTGCCAATGATGTAAAATAAACCACCAAGGATATTTCACTCTGTTTTACAATGGGCTTCTTGCTTCAAGTCCTCAATTAGCAGGTGGCATACTGATATACAGGCCAGCACTGCTTTTGGATAATACCAGACAGCTCCTTATTTTAAAATTTCCTTATGAAGAAAAAGGGAAACAGTTTTTGAAATGTGGGATTTCAATAAAATGTTCTTATTCACAATCATGATGGTGCAAAGGACACAATTGTCTCCTTTTGGGGCTGTTCTTTTACAGTAATCAATATACAACTATAATATTAAAGGTTAAATGTGAAGAGAAGCACGTTGTACAATAAGATCTGCCTTATGTTAAAACTTCTTTGCCTCGAGTTCTGACTACATGTATATTTCCCACACCTGATTTATCTTTATTGATTTTTAACAGGACAACATAAACTAGAGTTGGAAGCTCTCAAATGAGATTAGGTATAATCATAGAATTTTCTCAATGTAGGCGAATATGTGCAGCTAGGGAAGAAATCCTTATTGTGGTCCATCTTGCATTCAGCTTGCTCAGCTCTTCTGTGTCCTTAAGATAGGATAAGGAGGTTACATTGGGAGTAAGGCTGAGGATTTCACTGAACTCCAAAAAAAGGAATTGGGACATAGAGGAAATGGAGCAGAAGAGAATGGCTAGCAGTTGCTATTTTTTTTCTGTTTAGCTGGCACATTTCTCATAGTTAAGGAAATTTGGAGGTGTGATTGTATAAATGCAGAATCATTCTGCCTGTTGGTGCCAATGTTCTGCGTTCAGTGTACTGGATTACTTTTGTATCATTTGTTTGCTGGGCCAATTAATTTGTCAGAAAGTTGGACTTTTTTGATTTTAGTAAGCCTCTGTAAAAATTTAATCTACTTTTTTTTGGGCTGTAAGACCTGACAGTCAAAATATATTCACACTGAAGATAAAAATGTGCTTCAACATACTTGGAAAGGAATGGGCAAGACTAAGCCATGATTCAGAGAAATGTTCTTTTAAATTAGAACTTTGAGATGGATGTAAGTAATGTGCTCAGATGGCATAAATAGAAAAAAGGGAAAAAAATGGGAGTAAAAAAGGTCCCAAACAGATGCCTGGCAGCAGTTTTTCACAGAAACAAATAGTAAGTGGAATGACCTAGATGTTGTTATGCAACTGAGAGTTAAACATTTGGCTACTTAGGGAAATTAGAAAGTATCCAGGGGCACGTGGGACACAGTAAACTTTGAAATGTAGGGAGCTATTAAAATATGCTTCAAATATCTTCAAATGTTCTTGTCTATACAGAGATATTGATGCTTAATTAACTATCATTTTTACATGGTTTAGATCATCACTACCTCTCCTTTAGTGAATCCTCAGGGGAACTCATATGGGTGATTTGTTCAATTTTTGCCTTCTTTTATCTGCTTATTTATAGGTTGCTTCTGAATTCATTACATGGACATTTCCCAACTTTATGGTATTGATTTAACATGCTCTGGAGTCGTGATGGTTGTGAAGTCCCTGGCTGGCAGTGGAGAATTAATGTTTGGTGTTGCAGAAAGGTGCGTTTAATTTGTGTTACTGACTACTTTCCATGTGGAGTATTAGCTTGTTTCTTTCCTAAAACCCTTTCCTATTTCTTCTTACAAAAAAATTTGAAATATCTTGAATCAATAGCAATTATCTTTGCCTAACTGAGATTTAATTTACAGCTAGAGCTGCAATCTGCATGAAGCCGTTCCACTAATCATGCCCACTACAATGGACGTGACTTCTTATGTGGGTAACAGAGAACTGCAGTTTATCTAAATGAAATGTAGAGGTTTATATTTTTATATTTTTGTTCCAGTTATAAATATAATTGAATAAAGAAAGCTAGGAATGTCTCTAGGAAATAACAGCTAACTCGCTATTGTGCACTTATGTTGTCTTGCAAGTCAAAAATTGATTGTGAAACTGTACAATTGATCAGAAGTGAACCTATCTTTGGGTAACATATATTAGACTTAAAATGTAATTGTATGTAACAAAATAACGTTCTTTTCTTCTGCAGCTTATTTGTCTGTATAGTTTGACCATAAATTCCACAATGATCAAAGTTGCAAAGATTAATTTCTGACCAGGATATGAAAGAATCTTTCCTCTGAAATAACCTGATTTTTAGTCAATTCATGGTCTTTAGGACCAAAGCCAGGAGTTTTTTGTGGAGTCACTATTTTAACAGTCAATAGGTTGACTGGGGTAAGTTTTGTGTTAATTATATTTCAGTCTGTCCAAACCTATTTAAGTCACTTTTACACAGTGGCTTCGAATTTATTTGCTTTTTTGCTGTGACACATCTGACCTCACAATAAAGTGTACACATTACTTTCTTAATCTGCAAACCACTGTATTTTTTCCCAATTATTTGGTTTAGTTCAATGAATTTTGGACAAAATTCTATGAAACATGGAGAAATTATGGGACAAAAATATCACATGGTAGGCAGATATGGCTGGATTGTCTAAAAGTACTAAAAAAGCTTAAATCCTCTCAAACATCATGAACAATCTTTTTATATTAACTATATAAAATATGCAGAGTGTATGGGGTACCTGATGCATTATTGACAGTTAGTTGCCCTAACAGACAGATGTGCTGTCATTCAAAATTTATGTTAGTAAAATACTAAAAACATTAAAATATTTGTTTATTATCCTACCTAAATCATAGATCTAACATGCTGCATATTATGAATATTTTAAAACTTAGCTGATGGGTTTTGTTTTGGGCTTTTTTTTCTTGCTAGAAATAAGAAATAAATACAAAACAAAATGTTAGTGATTACATGTTAGAAATTGAAGATGAAATAAAGCCAGAATGTTCAGGTATTATCATGAGAAAGAGAGGGAGTACTAGTTTTTTGATTTCTATATTGTAGAAAATAACCGGCTCATTATCATAATTACATTCATGTTCATGGTATCAAGGTAAAACAAAATAATAGTAATGGTAGAGGGATGTAATTTTTCTGATTCTGGCAGATTAATTGAGGTTGTAAGAATTTGGTGGTGCTGAAAAGAGACAGGTGAATATCAAACCCAGAAGACCTTCACTCTGCATATTCTTTGCCATCTGTTTTGGGAATTCCATATTCAGCCGTGGACTGGGAGGGGATGAAAAGTTACATCTCTTTGTTTTCCATTTTATGTATTTAAAAATGCTGTTGTCAAGATAATAATATGATGAAATGTGCATATTTTTAATTTGAACTTAAAAGTCTGGATTTTTATAACAGAAAAGACATGTTTTCTGTTAGGTGTTTATATTTTGAAGCACTGACCTCTTCATTATTTATTCAGGTTCAAATAGTATTTCCTTGGTCATTAGTGAAAATCATTAATAGTTTCAGCAATGAGTGTTGGCTGTTTCTCTCTCTTGTCTCTGAAATCTTTTCTAATAAGAGGAACCATTTACTTTGGCCTTTTAGTGATTAAAAAAAAAAAAGTTGTAGTTTTAAAGATTTATGCCAGTAGAACATGGAGAGTATTAAATGAGCTTCACATTGGTTCTAAACCCAATAGATATTTAACTGAACAGTATTAATGGATGTTCAAAGGCAGTTTGATTAGTTCATGCAACCAGCTCAACTTCCTAATAGAGAAGGCATGGTGACACATGCATTAAAAGAACTGTGTTGATTAAGCAGTGTTGCTCTTTTACACAGTGCCTGCCAATGTAACAGCAGATGAAGCACAAAGTCAAAACTTTACTGGCTGAATCAAAACAAGAATGTTCTGTTTGGGTTTTATGTAAAACTGTTGTTGTGATAGTTAGAAGATACTGCTTCCTAAGTTCTCCAATATCTCATTTTGTTTTAATTAAATTTTCTACATGTTAAGTAAACATTCTTGGATGCAAGTTTGAAAATTGACATTAGAAAATCAAACAGTATGTGTGCCCTAAATTACAAAAGCAATGACTTTTTTCTGAGTCCAACTGGCTGATCTGATTTAGGTAAAGCTTTGCAAAAATGTCATCTTGATGGGCATGTGGAGCTGGAAAACATCATCTGATAATTTGTCAAATGTACATGTGTGTTTAAGAAAATCTCAGAATGGAAACAGTTTTTGTTCTGGCTCATTCCTTAATACATCTAACATCAGCTGATTTCTCACAACAAAGGCAGCACCACAAGAGAGGTCCAGGAGGCATCCAGCTACCTTGGGTGGTCCTCACAGTCCCCAGGAGCCATTTAGGGGTGGGCACTGGCCATTTTGGGCTGCTGGAACTAAGGCCATAACAATGTGACTGAACTCTCCAGTCTTAGCCCTTAAAAGGTGAAGCAGTGTTTGCTGAAGGTGACCTTTCGTCTGAAAATGAATTGCACATGTTAGTAAAACAGTGATAGTAAAACATGGTTTTCCTGTGTTATGGAAGTTTTCACTTTTTTTCTTTGTGCTACAGAGCACAGTGTCTTCAACAGAATATGATCAGTGGCAGATTTATAAAACTGTTTGAATAGGGCTCTGCTAAATATTTGGTCTTTGATACTGAGGGGTTTTTTTAGTTTGTTTTAATCTTGTGGGTGGTGTGTAAATAAAAGGAGGAGAAATGTTTTTTTCAGATTACCCAAAAAAGTAGGAGAATTACTGAAATAGCTGGATGTTTCTGTTAAAGTGTGTGTGTGTGTCAATGCTTGGCTAGAATTATGGCACTTAAACAGATTTACATTTTGAACCATCAAAAAGAAAGCATTTGGGTTCCAGCTGGTAATTAACCCCTACCACCTCTTCCCTGGCCTCAGCTCCTCTGGCAGGGTATGTATTCTGGAGGGAGGACCTAATCTGTCTTTTATCCTCTCTAATTGCTCCTATAATTGGATGTGTATGTCTGTAGCCACTGCAGTGGTTGTGGCCCTGTCTTCCATCTCAGGAAGATGGCATTGCTGAATCGCATCTGCCACACTTGGCACAAGGGTTTCAAATTTAAAGTGAAAGTAAAATTGTACTTAAAAATTGTATGGAAAAGGAGAAGAAAGGACATCCAGGGGTTTTATTGTTCCGTTGATTTATTTTGGTTTTGCCTTTTTTGTTTTGCTTTTCTTTATTTTTGTGTTTTTCCCGGTTCCTTTTATTTATTCTCTGGGAGCCTGTGGCAGTTGGTGTTGCATTTGCACAGATCTGAGTGACATGACTTTTGGCCATAGGCTGCATCAAGTCTCACTGCAAATATCTGATTACCTCCTGACCAGCAGCTAACCCTGCTCTCCAGCTGCTCAGTGAAGAAGTGTATCTCCCCTTCACCCATTAATCACTGTAATCTGTTACTGGCCTTCTCACATCAGTCCCATGCCTTCACCACCTCCACCCTGCTTTTATTCCTGTTTTTCCTCTGCCTGTCAGGTACTCTGAGACCTGGGAGTCCTCTCAGCTTCCTATGAATCACATTACTTTTCAGTAGCTGGCAGGAAGAATTATATAGTTATCCATGGACATTGCTACAAGATGCATTTAATGAATGGCCAGGCTGTCAAATGTTTGAAAGTGATGTAGAAGGAATGTTTC
Organism: Brachypodius melanocephalos; assembly: GCA_013398615.1. Lineage (NCBI taxonomy): Eukaryota > Metazoa > Chordata > Aves > Passeriformes > Pycnonotidae > Brachypodius > Brachypodius melanocephalos. The sequence continues at coordinate 22,337,425 of VZSR01001283.1, read as the reverse complement.
TTGCCAGTTTGAATAAGTACCTGAAATCTGGGATTTGCAGTAAGTGTACAGGTTCTCAGCTTCTCTGGGCAGCAGCTGCCTGCCTGCAAGAGCTCTGGAAAGAGAAATTAAGCTGTGGAATGACTGTGCTTGTAAAAAATGTCAATATTTGCCTGCTGTGTTGCTGACAACTTTTAGTTCTTTTTATAAAATGTTCCCTAATTAGCCACTGGCATGAGATGCTTCATGGGAATTAGCTTTCTAATTTTTCAGAAAGAAAGGAAGAAATATTTCTCATCCAACTGGGAGGAATTGGCAGCTGTGCCCAAAGTCTTGATATTGCTAAATCACTTCTCTTACTAAAATGGAGAGTCGGATTAAGGCTTGTAAAAGTTGCATGATAATTTAGTTTCTTTCTTATTGGTGTGACATGTCTGATACACAGCTCTGCTGCTTCTTTGCTCTGTACATTTATGTGGGTTTGCATAAATATGCTGCTTGAGCTGGGTCACATTTCCTTTGCCATTACAATTCTCCACGAGCAATGCAATTAAACAGCTCGTGAAAAATGGTATGCTAGTAGAATTTCATTTAGGATGGTGTTTGTAGCACTTAAACCAGTGTATCTCAGGCCTACTCTGTGTTGAAATAAAAAGCTCACAGAGAAAACTACATTATTAAATGTATACAGCTGCTCTAATGTGGGTAATCATATGCTACTCTTACACCCCTTAAGAACTTTTTTTCTATATACACACCTGCTTTGAGTAAGAGGGAAACTTCTAGGATGTTAAGCATGCTCAAATTCTGTTAATATTTGAATTTTGGCACCAGAACTGATATTGAGAGTTAGTCCATGCTGCATGCTTCTCATTCTTCTAAAATAGTGCTTTTTTCTGCTTATTAATAATACGTGCTTTAGCTTTGCTCTAAAATGAAAAATAGAGATGGTTGAAAAAGATCTCAGGTGGAGTAATTTTCACTAAGAGGAAAATCTGGGGACAGCAGAAAGCCTGATATAGGGTCATTCCTGCAGATGCAGAAAGTATTGGAGTGAGATTCTCATGGATAATGCTTTTATAGAAATAGGATATTTTATAGCAGATGCAAAATTAACACCTCAAAAATGGAGGACATGGGCAGAATCAAAACTGCTACTTTTCTGCCTTCATCTGTATACACTGGTTGCCAGTATTCTAATGCATGGTGGAAGCATGATTCCCTATTTTCTGAGGAAAAGGACTTCCATGCACCTCGAAGTACTAAAGCAGCAACCAGCACTTTAGAATTGACTTGTCAAGAATAATGGCTCTTAATGAATAAATTGATACTTCTCATTGTTCTGTTTCTTACTGTTTATTATATGCCCAATGTTTAGAGAATATGTGGATGTAATAAGTAACATAGTTATAGTTATATATTAATTATTACAATATTATGTAACAATTGCTATTGCAATATTTAATAAATGTGTTGTAAATTAGCTGAAAATAAATGGTCTTGAAACTTGAAAGCTGTTTCAAAGAATGTGTGATGACTTGCAGATTTTTTAATTAATTAATTGAAACCTTTGTTTACTCAGAAATGTGTCCGGATTAGTAAAAATGTGCAACACATTAAAATAAATTTTCTATCTTTTTTTTCTATGTAAAAGGTTTAGAACAAGAAGGATTTCTCTTGCATTACATTTACACCACTTTTTATGTTTTGAATAACATTTTCAGATACAAAGTGACTCCTCAGAAATACCATAAAATGAGGAAAGCTTAAGGGCAAGCTGTGCCATTAGTGAGTGATGATACTTCTATCTGGCAGTTCAGTTGGCTTGAATAATACAAGGTTTATGTGATTTATTACCTTGCACTGCTGAAGTAGTCTACTAATACAAATGTTTCCATTAAAAAAGAAAGTGAACTTGCTAAATGGAAAAGATAATGTTTTATTAATTTTTCTTCTTGGTTTTATATTCTCGTGCCCTGCAGCTCTAGTGCAGCTGCTGTAAGTGCAAATGCAAATACCAACTTGCCTAATGGGATAATTAAAGGCAGTGGAGGAAAGTTATGTAATGGATACTCACTAAGTGTAAAATATATTCAAGCCATGCCATATGATATTTTAAATTGTGGAATTGTCTCCTGGGGTTGAGAAGGCATTGCATATTGCTTGTGAAATAGTCCTTTTTTTTTTCTGAAGTTGGATGCAAAAAAAGCAAAAGGCTCCTCCTTAATTCAGTAGAATCTAAATTCCTTTCGTTAATTTTATTTGAGTAGGGTAATTTGATATTTTTTCCCATTATTAACCCAGCTTCCTGATATGGTTAAAAAACAGTGTATTGAAATCCTGGCTAACAGCTGCATTATTAGGAAGACCATTATGGAAAAACAGTTTTGAGGAAAAATGCTTTGTCTTCATATCATATTCATCATTGCTCTGCATATCTTTGTGTAACTGAATGCAACTGAGGACAGACTCCAAGGATGCAGAGCATTGTGTAGTTTAGCAGGGGAAATAAAAGCTGTTTATCATGCTCAGAAATCTGTGATTAGATAATTGAAGACTTTTGTTTTCAAAACTACCAGGTTTTGAAACTGGACTTTCTCTTTTTAAAACTATTGTGCAATATTTTGAGATGGTTTCCAACGCACTGGACTTTACAAGTCTTTCCAAAGACATAGTGTTTGGCTTACTCACTAGAATTGTTTCCTTTAGTAGCAAAGTGTAAGTAAAGCCTAATTCACAGTGTAATCATAGTAATGAAGTTGTAAATATATAGAATTCAGTGTACATTTGAAAGGAGATTTTCTACATTTTAAGGAACAAGACATAAACTGGCTCTGCTATTAAAATGTATGTATATGGAACTACAAGGTATTTAAAATGAATTGAACAAAAGTTTGGACAAAATATATAGTATGGCCTCAAACTTAGCCAAGGGAGGTTTAGGTTGGATATTAGGAAAAACGTTTTTCATGGAGAGGGTTGTCAAGCACTGGAACAGGCTGACCACGGAAGTGAATGAACTGCCATCCCTGAAGGTGTTCAAGGGATGTGCAGTCGTGGCATTTGGGGACATAGTGGTGGACTTGGCAGTGCCGTGTTAACAATTGGACTCCATGGTCATAAAGATTTCTTCAGGCTAAATAATTCCCTGATTCTCTTATGAAGTGTTAGATTATGGTACTGGAGGCCTTGGAATGGGTGCTCCCATGGCATATGAAACTTGGTCTTTTTGCTTTAGGTAGGATCCAGTTTGAAATGTTTCAGTCCTGAGCCAACAATATCAGTATCATCCACAGTTTTTCCTCCTTCCTGTTCTCAGCGTTTATTTGTTAAATTGTGGGTTTTCTGGGTTTTTTTGTGTATTTGTTTGAGCTAACTTCTTGGTCCACACTCCATAAATAGAACCCAGGGAAAACAAACCCAAAGTAGTAGTAATCAACTAAAATATGTTTTTTTCAGTGGAAATTGTTGACATCAAGCACAGCCATTACTCTCATTAATTATATATTTAAGGCTAACATTTTAACTGCAAAGCTTTTTATATACATTACAAAAACGATCCAAAATACATAATTTTATTTTTATGGAGTCTCTAATAATTTTGGTTTTTTACTGTAGGAAAAATAGGATTATGGTTTTCTCTTTCTCTGGGAGGATGTGTTTGGTGGCAGAGAGCAATCAGTTTGTAAATTTTAGATTTTGCTGATGTATTTTTCACTCTTCTGTTTCATGTGCTTTTCTCACTTAGCATGGGAAATTTAACATTGTATTTGTCTGTTCTCCTTCATGAATGCAGAAGGTAAATCTCCATTTAATTAAAAAAAAAGTGTTTCTGCAGATTTTTCATTTTGGAAGTATTTCCTGCTTGCCTAAGCTTATTTATTGATCTGATTCTTCCATTCCAATGGAGTTACTACTTAAGATGTTGCATTGATGTTAAAAAATGTGATTCACTCTTTCCACTTGATAATTTTGCGAAGTTTGCTCGTTTACTTATTATTTCAGCATTTGTCTTCTGGAGTTTGGCTGAGGGCTTCTGCTAGAGTTGAAATAAAGCTGTTCTGAAAATCCATAATAAAATATTATTTCTGAAGTCTAAAATCTGATCTCCTGTAAGACTGCAAGATACAGTCTTTTAGAGTCTTTTAGAGAAGACTCTAACAGTAGTGATTCACAAAAGACCTGTGTGTGCTGTCATTAATCCACAGTGAGGGACTGCATATTGTCTGGTATTATTTCAGCTGGACATTCTTAAAATTATGTCACACTGTGATTATATTGAAGTTATGTGATGTTGCGTGAATGTCAAAAATCTGATTGGTAGAGATACTTTTGTTTAATGTATAGATATTTAATGTGTATTTAATTGCGACTATTTTTGGTCATGCGTAGTGTCAGATATGGCAGCTGAAATCTTCCAGCAGTGGAAGGGGTTTTTTTTCTGTTGTTTTTTTTTTTTTTTTTTTTTTTTTTAAAGATTTTTATTTTTAATTTTTTACCTTTAGGTCTTTACTGAGTTGAGTTCCTCTTTGACAGTGTGGAGGTGGAGTTATTGTGTACCTGGAGCTGGCAGTTTTCTCTAGCTGCAGCAGAGGACAGGGTTTTCCTGTGGTCTGTGGGGTGCTGTTGTTGCCACCACTGTGTATTGAGCACTGGGAGCTCTTAGCAGCACCTGCTTCTATGCTGTCTGGCTCTTTGGAGTACTTTTCCTAAGACCCTGTGAATCCTACTGGGCAAAATATTCTACGAGATTATCGTCAGTTTGAGTCTACCATATTGAGGGTTTGAGGGTTTTTAGTTCTTTTTGTGTTCGTACTTCATCTCTGAAATCTACATATTTATCCACAGGACGCTAACGATTTCAACTCTCTCAGCCTTCAAATTAACTCAGAATACTGAGCTTTTCTCCACCCTCCCTCTCCAGAGCTGAAATGTCTCCAATATTTTTAATGTGTTTCCTCACCATCACAGCTGAACACAAGAGCCAAGAGTTGTATAGAATAAGAGTTGAATGCTTGTAATAAGAATAATAATTTTTAAAAAGTGCTTGATGGGACATCTTTTTCCCTTGAAATATATTGACTGGCACTTCTTTGTACCTTGTCTTTAATTCTGTATTTTCATAGAATCATAGAATGGTTTGGGTTGGAAGGGACCTGAGGTGTCCCAAACCAGGACAGGACCTTAAAGATCATCTGGTTCCAGCCCTCTGCCATGGGCAGGGACATCTTCCACTAGACCAAGTTGCTCAGAGCTCCATCCAACCCAGCCTTAACACTCCCAGGGATAGGGTGTCCACAACTTCTCTGGGCAACGTGTTCCAGTGTCTTACCGCCCTCAGAGTAAAGATTTTTTTTACTTTCCTAATATCTAATCTAAACCTACTCTCAGTTTGAAACAATTCTCCCTTTTCCTGTCATATTTAACTCATGTAAATACTCTCTCTCCAACTTCCCTGTAGGCTCTCTTCAGGTTACTGCAAGTCTGCAATTAGATCACCCCAAAACATTGTCTGCTCAACAATCCTAATTCTCTCAGTCTTTGCTCATAGGAGAGGTGCTCCATCCTTTTAATCATCTTGCACTCCTCTGGACTCACTCCAGCAGCTCCACGTCCTTCCTGTGCTGGGAGCCCAGAGCTGGATGCAGCACTGTGGATGGGGTCTCACCAGAGCAGAGCAGAGGGGCAGAATCCCCTCCCTGCCCTGCTGCCCACTCTGCTCTGGATGCAGCCCAAGACATGTTTGGTTTTTGGGCTGCAAGTGCTCATTGCTGGGTCATGTCCAGCCTCTCATCCACCAGCACCCCCAAGTCCTTCTGGGTAGGGCTGCTCTCGACCTGCTCATCTCCCAGCCTGTGTTCATACTGGGGGTTGCCCTCTCCCAGATGCAGCACCTTTCATTTAGTCTAGTAAACCTCAATTTAATGTATTTTATACCCTATTTTATATGTGCTGTATATACCCTCTAAGGTATTTTAATGGAACCTGATAAAGATGCGTGGCCAGGCTTTGATAAGACATGGGAAGTGTCTAGTGGAATTCTAAATAGAAATTTAGCATCTATCTAGAAGTGAGAAAAAAAAAAATGCATCAACTAGATTTAAAAACCTATCATACTGCAAAAAACCCCCAAAAGTTGGGATCATTGTTGAGTCGTGTTGTTTCTATTATACAGACCTGTTTTAGGAAACAGTGATATATTTTACATCATAGCCTGAGTTTAATTTTCAAAATCAGTGCCCATGAAATTTGCAGTTGACAACTTGTGTTTTAGAGTTGCAGAATAATCTGGACTGGCTGATAATATGGATTTATGCAGGTCAAGTATGATTTGGTCTAAAAAAAGTCAAAATGGTGCCTCTAGAAACAAGAAGTACAGGGCATGTTTTCAGAGAGCTCCTGAATTCTTCACTCAGGAAAACAGGGACTCTAGAGGGCTTAGGGAGTCAGAGAAGAAAAAGTAACTCCTCTAGAGCAACCAGGGTGACAAATATTAGTTCAGTCTCTGGCTGTGAAATAGTGCAGGAAAGACTTAAAGTCAGCATTTAGTAGAAAGACTAAAAGACTTGTTTTAATCTGTGAAATCAATACTGGAAGTGTTCTCAGTGATTGATGTTGATAGTTTAAAAGCTTGCAGAACAGCAGAAGATGTAGAAAAATATCACATAAATATTGCTTGAGGAAACTGCAAAAACTCTATTTATTTCATTGGTAGCAATCTTTGGTATTACTTGGTATAAGATGCATAAATTCCTTCAGATGGGGAATAAATATTGGGTGCCAAAAATATTCTGTTAAAATAAATGTGTTTTTGAAAACTGGAATGGATCACATGTAATGATATGGAAATATTTGGGGGAGGTTAAGGTTCAGTAATAATCAAGCAAAATCTGGTCCATTAAATCCTAGGAACATGTGAAACTCCGAGGCAACATATTTTGCAGGTAGTCAGAGATGTGTGAGGAGTACAAGTCCATCTGTGTAGTAGTGGACACAGATAAGCTATGCTGGGATTTGATAATTCCAAGGCTGAGTTGAGATTCTGTAACTCCATAATTTTAATTTCATAAATCTCTTCTTTCTGTGAAGAGTTTGATTTTTAATTATTTAAATAATAATGATTTTAATTAGTTTCCTTTTTAAATAGTTGATAGGGTTTGTTTTGGGAGAGGAGTGTTGTATAAAAGTTATAGGTCAGTTTTTGGTGGTAAGGAAAGCCTCATTACTGACAAATATGTTGTGTTATGCACTTTGGTTATGATCAAATGAGGGATCTTTAGGTATGATGACAATAACTTCAGTTAATATAATAAAAATCGTTGCCTTGCTGGGCCATAATATACACGTATCATCCCACAGAACTCAAACCTACGTTCCAGCCTGGCTTTGGAACATTTTTGCTTGGCTGCAGCAGCCGTGTTTTTCTGCATTTGATTATTGTTGGTAGGTTGCACAGGCTGTTCTCTTCTCTGCCTGGGCAGATCTCTGCAGTTGTATGTCATACTGGAAGCATAAGAAAGCTTCAAGATGACCTGGAAACTATTACACGTTTATGGCTCAAATTTGTAAATGTTTCTCAGTCCAAAACAGTGATTGGCTGGAAGGGAAACTTATGAAAGGCATGAGAACAGGGAATAGAGTGGTTTATGAATGGAAGTGCTGAAGAACTGTGATTACCATATAAATAGGAATTTTTTATTGTTACTGAAGGAAGGAACATACTCCAAATCTGGAAGCCAGATAGCATGGGCCTAATCTAATTTAGATGTCTGTAGCTGAGTTCATAACATGACACCTCTTCTATATTCAAAGTGTGTTTGGATATTTTAGGGTAAGATTCTTCTGACTGGTTTTAGAAATATACTTCCAGGCAAGATACAATTTATCTTATTGACTAGGTCTTTATTGACTGTAATGAAATATAGCTGAAATGTAGGTAACAACAATGGACACTGATGAATGCTATTCAAGATATGTATTCAGAACACCACAGGCAGTTCAATATTGCACATTTCCATCAAAAATGCATGTACTTTCTGAAATAGTTGTGAGAAAATTATACCCATTCTTTCCAGCATCACAGTATGAATGTTCATACACTTGATTAATCAAGAAAAAAAAAATCAAATGCCTTGTATGGTTGACTGATTTATGCTGAAAAATGCTCTTTATCTTTGAACTCTCAGATTGAAGGTCAGGCTGGATTGTGTAACTTTTGTTTCAGAACATTCTGTGCAGATGAGACTGAACAGATATGCAAAGAAAAGAGTTCTTTCAAACAAAAACTGAGCAGATTTCTTTAGCCATTATCTATCCTGGATATAATTAATGTAGGCTTGAGAAGCAACCCCAGTCCTAATCAATTGCTCTAAGCTTTTAAATGGCATTTTGGAGGGAGCTGAGATAAGTTCTGGCAAGTGGTTCTGACCCGTCTTCCTCAACTTTTTCCTCTTCAGAAGTGTTTTGCCTAAGTTTCTTTTTTGTATTTGTTCATGTACCTTTTCACACAGATGTTGAGGCTTATTTATATACTTCAAAGAAATAGTTTCACAGAAAGTACAAGTGTTTTTAAGTGACTCCCAGCAAACTGAGATTAAACTAGACATCATTCTTTTCACCTTTTTAAAATTTGTTTGATAAAATAGTTAACTTCTAAAAGCCCTTTGTTGTTTTTCACTTTTAATATAACTTGGGTATTGACATTTTATGAGTTTATACTTTTTAATGAGAATATTCAGACCTTTTATTTGAGTTGAAGTGTTAACACCATGAATATGCAATATATTAAAATAATAGAGCTTTGGTGACTTAGTGAAAATGGGATGCTGGGAGCTGCCAAGAACACTGTGTTTTTACATCAGCTGGCAAGTAGGCCAGCTAAGTTTTTAGTCAACAAATTTCAAATTTAAGAGAAATTATTAAAATGCATTGGGGAAAGTATTACAATGGTTAATCTTGAAACAAGGAATGGAATTTTCTCTTCTTTATAATAATATTGAAGCATCTGCATCCTTTCCAATTTTGTAGAGAATGTAATTGTTAATAAAGTTCAAAATGCACAACTAAGCAGTGGAAAGAACATTTATTCATGAAAAGTACAAGATATAGCATCAATGGACAGGTCATGGGTTTTTTTTTTTTAATGTCCATGGTAGGAGGTGAAACAGAGAACTTTAGAATTCAAGAATAATTTCTGTTGATTTCTACTCATTTGTTGAATAGAATAAAAGGATGTGAGTCCCAAGTGATCAGGCATATATTGATCACTTGGGTTTCTTCTGCTGTTTTGAACTATTAATTTTAACAACTTGAGCTAATTTGATTTGTGAGATGTAATAATTGATTTAACAATTTAGATACTGTTATGTCAGAGAGTAAAGGAAACTCTCAAAGGCGCTGCGTTGTGGTATATATCCTCCTGACTCATGGTAATTCCATGGAAATACTGTTGTGAAAGCTTAAGAGCTTTGATAATGCTTCTTGTTAATGAATCAGCTCATGTTTATATTCAGAACCATAAGTGGGTGTGGAAAAGTTATCCTTTTCAATAATTAAAAGTGCTCAAATGCTGTGGTTCGTTGTGATTTCTCTAGTTATTCTGTTCCTGCTTTTATACAGTTTCTGCTGGAATTTGCAAGGCCAAGCACTTACTCCAGATTCTACAGGAGTGCTGAGTCCTGAAGCTTTGCTTGCTGTACATACTGGTAACACATGTATATGCACAGGACAGGATTTGGGACTAGATTTGCATGCCAAACTGTTGCACCGTTATCTCCCTCCACAGCTCTCAGCTATTTAACCTCCCTTTACAAACAGATAGGTGTTCAACCATTAAAAGGGAGGTGTCGTGTTGTGTACCTTGGCACAAATTTCCATCCTGTCTGTGTAAGAAGTTTGAAAGAGGTGAAGGGTTTGGCACACAAGCAGAGCTGCCAAGAGCTTTGTGCTTCCTAGGACGCGACTGCACCTGGCAGCTTTGAGGCACGTGGCTGATGCTCAGCCTGCAGGTGTGTTCTTTCCCTGCTGGGGATGTTCTGGTTTGCTGTACAGATCTGCTCCTGGTGCAGTGCAGACACCAGCTGGTGGGAAATACTAAAGGTAAGAAGACTTTTAGAAAGCTGTGAAAGAAAGCCCCAGAAACAGAAAGAGCAGAAGAAAAAATTAGCTGCAGCTGCAAAGCTTGAAAGCAGGAAAAGTTACGATAGTACAGCAAGCAAGGACACGAAACCATAGTTTAAGGTTTGGCTAAGATAGACCTTAAGACTGCAGAAAAATATGCTTAGCAAGATAGTAGAAGGTTTTAAGCTGAAGGTGAGTTAGTTTTTCGTAAATAACTGAAATTTTTAATTAATTAAGAAAAGTAGAATGAAGGCCTAATACAGGTGGAGCATATATTTTTGCAAGGATTAAACTGAAAGCTTTTAATTAAAAAGAAGCAAGGAAGTGTAAACAAAGCAAGATAGTTTTGTTGACATTTTATTGTATAATGCACGTTAGCATCTTCATGTTATATCTATAGCATGCTTGAAATTGTCTTGTAAGCTTTTTTTGTTTTGTTTTACTGGTTTTAGGAATAAGGCAGGTGCACACTGAAGGATGAGCAAATAGTAATTTCCATTTTATCTGCCTTTATATAGTGATTGAGAATGCTACTTCTGAGCATACTTTATAGAATATCCCATTCAGATAATATTTCTTTTTATTGGTTTTTCAGTGATTAGTCTTGGCTTCTCTGTCTGCCAACTAGCCTCTCTGAGGAGCCTACATATAGGAAACATGCATTTATATATAAATGCAGGGAAATAATCAGGAAAATGAAATAATAAATAAATCAATCTTCTTGCAATACAAGGGGAATTACAAAATAACTTTAGAGGTATTTGTTATATATATTCAATCTGTAATTAATCTCAGACCTCTCTTGTACAGCTAAATACTTTTTGTTGTAAGGTCTACTATATGAATACAAACATATATATTTAATTTAAACATTGAGTTATCTTATTTTTGCTTCCTTTAGTACTATTTAGTGGCTTCTCTTTGTAGTTCATGTTAGCTTCATTCTTTTTCTGTTTTTCTGCATGAAACAAGGTCCTGCACACAGTATGATAACTGAATCTTAAAGAGAAGCATGTTCATGGGTGCTAGTATGAAATTAAATCTTTACCGCTTTCAGTATATAGTTTGCTTGGACTACAAATTAATTAAAGCACTATGTAATTCTGTAGGACTTCTGGTTTATGGATAATAAATCCATCTCTGTATTTTTTTCTTCTGTGTTACAGTTATTCCTTGACTTGGTGCTCATATATTTTCTTTTCAGTGACAGAATCATAGAAGTCAAGACTACAAATAGACATTCCATCACTACCAAGAAATCTATATGGATTTTGATTTCTTTTTAGTGTTAGGGGTTTTTTGCCAGTACCTCTTACAATGAATTGTCTGATAATATGTTCCTCTTTTGCTTTTATCTGTAATTCAAAGTGTCAGTCTGTCTTTTCAGGATTAGGACATGTGTTACACTAACTTTCATGCCTCCCTGGCACTCTTGATAATGAAATGATAGATATTGAAATAAAAGTGAGAGATAAGTATGAGAACTCTCCAGGAACACATTGTACTAACATAATGCCATACTTGAACTATTTGATATCTTTCTTACACTGTAAACTAAAAAAAAACAAAACCAAAAAACCCCCAAAAAACCAAAAAAAACCCCAATAACAAACTCTTGGTAGAATGATGGAGTTATATGAATCCATTTGATTAAATGTGCTCTCATGTATTAATGAAAGTGTTCATAAGTTTTGGTAAGACATGACTTAAGTCATAGTATTGCAACTTATTAAGAATTTAAAACACTTATAATTTTGTGGTCATTTATAGCTTGGAACTCTCACATTTTGCATAACAAAATTTACCTAAAATACCATTAGTGACCTTGACTGGGAGACTTCACAACAGTGCATTTGGATTTATTCCAAATTCTATTAGTATTTTGAAAACATTAGAAGCTACTCATATATGAATTTCTTTAACAGCAACCTATAGTTTCAAATGACTGAAGACTAAAACATTACTATTTCTGTGTGTGGGTCAGCATTCTCGAGATGCTTTCTTAGAATAATTAGAAACCATGGATTTACAAACAACGTATCTTTATACAGATATCCTCAATAAACATAAACTTTATTGTAGTGCAAAATCATGGGCTCTGAACAGCAAAACTGACTGGTGCAAGACATTTGTCTTTGCTGTGAACTCCCATTTCTGAGCATCTTTGTTAGTGATCAGCAAGTTTGCTGATGACACCGAGCTGTGTGGTGCTATCAGCAGACTGGAGGGAAGGGATGCCAACCAGAGAAACTTTGGCATGTGTGAGACGTGGGCCCATCTTGAAGTTCAACATGGTTGGGACAATTTCAACAGCAAATACAAGCTGGGTGGAGAATGGATTGAGAGCAGCCCTGAGGAGAAGGACTGGGGAATATTTGTGGATAAGAAGCTTGACATGACCATGCTGTACGTGCTTGCAGCTCAGAAAGCCAACCACATCCCAGGCTGTACCAAAAGCAGAACGACCAGCAGGCTGGGGGAAGTGAGTCTGCTTCTCTGCTCTGATGATGGCCCCAAATGGAGTTCACTGCATCCGTCAGTGCAGCCCCCAACATGAGGATGGGGACCTGGTGCAGTGAGTCCAGAGGACAGCCGTGAAGATGTTCAGAGTTCTGGAGCACTTCTCCAGTGAGGAAAGGCTGGGGTTTTTCAGCCTGGAGAAGAGAAGGCTCTGAGCACATTTTGGTACTTACTGAAGGCCTGCAAGAAAGCCAGAGAGGGACTTTTTACAAGGGCAGGTGGTGATAGAACAAGGGGGAATGGCTTTAAATTGAAAAAGGGTAGATTTAGATCAGATATTAGGAAGAAGTTTATTGTGGTGGTGCTGAGACATTTGAATCAGTTGTCCAGAGAAGTGGTGGCTATCCTATCCCCGGAAATGTTTAAGGCCAGGTTGGATGGGACTTTGAGTAACCTGGTCTAGTGGAAGGTGTCCCTGCCCATGGCAGGGGGTATTGGAACTAGATGATATTCAAGATAACTTTCAACCCAAACCATTCTGTGAGTCTAACTTGAGCTGAAAAATAGAATAGTCAGTGTTATGGTAAGAAAATTCTGAAGACAGAGAGCATAGCATTTTAACAACCAGGCCAGTGCTCTGTTCTAAAATTAAAGAAGGTTATTTCAACCATTGTTTTGGGTGATTTTTCCTCATTGTCTCTTTTCAGATGATCTATTATTTTTGGTAAAAGTAAGTTCTAGGGTCTTATCAAACTGAAAACATTGAAATATGATGGTAGATCAGTTCACTTTACTATAACACAGCTTTTCTGTTGTGGATTTATTTGTGCATATTTACTTGAGCTTGCTGGGTATTAGAGCCAATATCTAAGCAGTCTACTTAAACATACCATGTTCACCTCGATTTGGAGAAAATAGGTCAAATTCTGACATATACTGTGACTTCATTAAATTAGAATTCTGTCTTTCTGCTGCTGACAGTTTGATGACAAATTTAACTTGAAAATATTTAGGGTTCATCACCTTTCCTAATGTTGAGAGACCAGCTTCAGCTTCAGGCTTATTGTAAAAGGTAAGAACTGTGTTTTGTGCATTTCTCTGGTTGCGTTACATTAAATGAAAAAAGGGTTTTGCTGTGCTTTACTTTAGAAAATGTACTGTGCATATCAAGTTCTGTTGCTCATCCCTCTAGGAGGTGAGTTTTGTCCATTGGGGTCAGATTGCTGCCAGGGTAGTACAACCCTTCACCAATGGCATAGGCAAGGTGGAAAGATGTCCTTAGCTGGAGAGTACTGTAAGGTAGATATGTAAGTGTTGTGAAGCCCTCCTTTATAAAGTCAGGAGCAACTTCTCATATGTTCAACCCTGTGTTAGTGCAATAGTGAGTGGAAAACAGAAGGCAGAAGCTAGAGCAGGGCAAGAATAACCCACCCTGCACAATGGTCTGAATGATCTCAGAGGTCTTGATTTGGCCACAATGGTCTGGTTATTTGCAAAGGGGCAAACCTTTGTGGTTTGACTGTGAAGAAATGTACTGTCAGCTCTAATGAAAACCACTGAAATTACACAGAATGACTGAATGCTGTTATAAAACCACTTTGTGTCAGAATATGAAAATATTCCTTATTTCTGCTGAAAAGAATGATATTCCAGATGTTTTATACACATTCCAAACATTATACTTACTTCTGTGTACTGAAAATAACTGCTTGACAACATATTTTGTAGGTAAGTACATAGTAAACCGTGCTTCCCTTTCCCCCATGGTGTATCACAGATGGAGTAAATGGGGCTGTAACTCCCCTGGGTTCTTAAAAATGCACTGCCTTAGTTCAGATGCTGTAGCTGCATCATTGCCTTGCTGTTAAAACAGTCGGACTCAGTCTGGCATACTGGATGCAAAGCCCTGCTAGACTAAACTGACAGCTTTGCTTAAAATCTCTTTATGGATTGTTAATCAGCAAAACAGAGGCTATTCTGCAAATATTTACTGGGCTGCAAGTGTTCTTATGCCTGGATAATCTGGTAGATTTGAAAGGCAATGGTGAGCAGATATTTTGATTTGGTGAACAGCTATTCTGAATTAAGAACCACATGAAATACCAAAGTCGTAGCTATAACAAGAGTTTTGACTTATCTAATTAAAATTCTTGTGTTTCAACTTAGCATAAGTCTCTCCCTGGAGTTCAAGGAAAGATTTCAGGATTTATTCTTAGAATGATCATTTTTAAATGACAGGAGAGAGGATTGGAGTAAATAAAAGCTTTGTCTAGAAACTCTTAGGATGTGTTGAATTTTCTTTTTTATTTATGATGTATGTTGAAACACTGAATAGAGTTAGCATTCATGAAAATCTGTCTGCTTCTACATCCACCTTCCTTCTTTATTTTTACCACAAACTAATATGTAATAGGTGGATCTGAAATATTTTTATAGATGATTTTTTCCTCACTTTTTTTTTTTTTCCAAAGGGATTTTCCTCCCCCTTAATTGTGCTTTGGTGTTTTGCCACTTACATAAGTTGGTGTAATAATATTTAAGTAAACTATTAATTCAGTTGAGGAGTTTGTTTCCTGTCAGAGGATTTGTTTTTAAATCTTGAGTCTTACTCTTCCCTTTTCCCTATGACAAATATATAGAGGAAATTAGTGTTCCGAACTGGAAAGCACATTTAACGGGAAAGGGAGGGCTATATTTAAAGTAGGAAAGGAAAGTGTTAATTGTAATAGGATTTTGAGAAACATAATTACTAAACCTATTGTATGAATGAAATTTCATTAAGTGGGTGTCTAAATAGAAGAAATGAAAGTTGTGACATGTAGTAAGATACATGTTTTCCTAATACAGCTCATAGGTTGTATAAATATGTTATCTTGGTAGTTTCTGAATCCTAGTGCTGATTGAAATGTTTGGAAACTTTCATCTTTTATAAGGTTTAACATACACAAAAAAATACACTTCTCCTTTTTTATTTTTGAGATCATTAATTTAGCTAAAGCCTTTTTTATGTTCAAAATCCTGCATCACAGCCACAGAAGTCACGGTTGAAAGCAACCTGATGGCAGAGGTGAGGAAGACAGCAGTTGAGGGATGCTAGAAAGATGAAGGTAGTTCTTATTTCAACCATGTGGCTAAGTACTTTTGGCTCAAAGGGATATGAAGTGAATGCTTTAACCCATACAAATGGAATGGTCTTACAATTTAGCTCCTCAGTGTCATTTCAAAGTGTGAAAATTTCTGAACGACTTAATACATTTTGATGTATTTTAATTTTCTCATACTTCCTCTATGGTTAAGGTAGCAATTTGGAATCAGGCACAAAGTAGAAAGATATTTTACGAAGGTACTATAACCATAAAACTTTTTGGTAGAGCAGTGTCTCCTCTAAAGACGAGGCCCAGCCTCTCTAACACACTGCAGCTTTAGCTGTCATCTGCTGGAGAGTGGAAGGCTTCCTGATGCACTTTCCATTTCCAGGGCCCCTCGCACAGAGGGGTCTTTTTCCACAGCCCACAGTCCTGCCTGCTGCTGAGCCCCTTCAGCTCATTCACCGTCCAACAAGTCGAGGCAGCACAGCACCCTCAGAACTCTCATTCTTTTGCATTATTTAATGGGGTGGTTGAGACTTATTGTTGTGAAGTTATTTTTGTGGCTCTTCTGTTTTGGACAGCACAAGCATAGGTCTTGCACTTTTCCTGTGCTGGTTTCCTGATTCACAGTCTGTGCCAGCTCCCACTAATATCAGGACTGGGGTCATTCCAGTAATTGTTTTGGATGGAAAACATAGGAGGAGTCCTCAATTAAGCTCGTTTTCAGCAGATTAACCTTTTATTTGCTGGTCTGTCTTCTAATTGCATTTTTGTTTACATGACATGTAGTTATGGTGTCATTACAATATAACTATGAAGTTTACATCTTACAAAATTACTTTGATCTTTACTAAATAACTAAGGGGCAATGCGATGGAGGCAGACATACTCTTGGAAATTTAAGCTTCCAGACTTCTGTTGCTACCAATCTCTCCTGTTTGGGATTTGTAGTTTGAGAGCTATGTTTTTAATAAATTGTCAGTCTGACCAGCCGTGTGTAGTGAATGCCTGGAAGCAACTTCTTTCTAAAGTCTTTGTTTTTCTTTTTTAACCTTTGTTAATGGACTGTAAAGCAGAGTTGGGTTAATAGCTAAAGGACTTGTAACTGTTCTCTTCAGTAATATTTAGTTTTATTACACCTGTGAACAGAGTGGATGAATGTGAGATAAGTCTTGTACCTGTTTGAAGTGGGAGTTCTACAAAAAAGTTCAATTTACCTCAAAATGTGCATCTTAGTGAAACTGCATTGTTCTCCTTTCAAATTAAAGGCACATCTGAAATGAGAATTTCACAAAACTCAAGGTTTTTCTCAATGATTTCACAATTTTAATTTACACTTTAATTTTTATGAATTGAGTGATTTAATTATTTTATTTGGGGGTTTAAAATTATAAAATTATATGAAAATGATAAGTATTATTTAGGTACTAGTTACACTTCTGGTACTGTAGTTCACATATTTTAATTTGCTCCAGTATGAATTTATGTGTCTATTAATGTTGTGATTTAGAAATGGTGTTTCCACTGGAACATCCCAAAGCATGTGCGGCTTTTAAAAAAGTTTGCCATTAAGCTAATATCACTATTTGGAAAAACAAAGACAAAACCAAGATAATAATGTACTCTGTCAAACATGTGATCTTAAACTGCAGTTGTTTAATTTATTATTTCATCCCTAGAGTGGAAATTACATTAGACCCATTACTATTATAGGTTGTATCATTCTTCAGTCAGCCACTTGTAACATTGCTTTTTTTTCAGGTATCTACAAAAATGAATACTTATTTTCCCTTTTTTTTTTTTTTTTCCTTTTCTGTTTTTTGGGTTTGTGGTTGTTTTGTTGTTGTTTAGTTTGAGTGTTAGTTAATTGTTTCAAATATGGGAAAATACTTTTCATGGGCAATTTCAAATGAGTAGGAGAGCAGTAGATTGGCCTGAACCTGGAGAGTGGGAAAGTGAACAATGGAGGCATGTTTTCATTAGATTAGAAATATTATTCTTTGGAACTCAAGGTGCAAATTATCCTGTGCCATAATGTTCTTTTCAAACACACAAGATAAAATTTGCATATCTAAATTGGATCAGCTTGAATGGGTTTCCCTGCTGTCTCATCCCCACAGCTACAGTCTTTCTGAAATGGCCTGCAGGTGGATCCAAATAGTAATTTTTAAGTCTATTTTTAAGAGCATCTTTGAAATAATTTTTTTTTTTAGTTTTATATTGATTTCTTGCAGTGAACATCAGCAAAATTTCTCCTATGTCTCATCTGAGTATAATCTACATGATAATTAGAGGTTTCAATTTAACTGTGCTTACACTAGCTTTAAGAATAACAATTTAAACCAGGTCAATCAAATCACAATTGTTTCATATTGTTAAAATAATAGCTTTTTCTTCCCTTTCCCCCTTTTCTTTCATCTAATAAGTAGCATAATGTTTTAGTATAAATGTGACAAATTTTGCCACCCAAGGAAAGACTCTGCAAACAATCTTGTTCTACAATGCTGGGCTTTTCTTCTGTTTTTCAAAGGTAGACTCACTGATTTGGATTTCTGTTCTCCCTTTCCATAAACTCTCACAACTTTGATAATATTTTATTACATTAATCAGCATGGAAGTGTATATATTATTTTCACCTGTACTGGGACAATTGTATTCTTAACTAATTTTTATCAAGTATGAGGGGAGATCTCATCGTGGTCTGTAGCATCCTCATGAGGGAAAGTGGGAGAGCAGGCACTGATCTCTTCTCTCTGGTGACCAGTGGCAGGACCCAAGGGAATAGCAGGATGCTGTGTAAGGGAGTTCTTAAGCTGGATATTAGAAAAATGTATCACTTCAAAAGGGTGAGCACTGGATCAGGCTCTCCAGGAAAGTGATCACAGCACCAAGCCTGGCAGAGTTCAAGAAGCTTTCAGGCAATGCTCTTATGCACATGGTGTAATTTTTGGGCCAGGAGTTGGACTTGATGCTCCTTGTGGGTCCCTTCAAACTCCAAATATTTTATGATTCTATAATTCTAGTTAATTTCATCCAGCTGCTCAAGTTATTTTGTGTTTGTTTGGTAGTATGACTTCTTCTGATGCATCAAGGAGAAATAGCAAAAGAAATAATTTAACTTCTGTGGACAATAGGGCTACAGCTCAAGGACAAAATTTTATTTCCTGTAAAATAGTTAGAAAGTTTTAAGGGTAGTATTTCGACAGTGTCTCTCTGATGTATGTAAAAAAAAAAAAAGTAGCAGAGCCTTAGGCTCTGCTGGTTTCTGTACCAAGCAATGGATGACCTAAAGCTTATGCCAGTTCATCTATGTTTTACTAGCTGTGCATGTATATTGACTGCCAAATGTTGATGTAAGAACAAGAGATATGCTGTCAAGATGGCCTTGGGCTCCATTAAATGAACAAATAGAAGCAGAAAAAGGTTTGACGTCAACAGAGCTCCTCCAAAGCCTCTGTCCAAGGTGCTGAGGGATGGTGTTTGCCAGCACTGTGGGACAGTGACTCGTGTGCTGAGGGACTGGCTCAGGTGGGTGAGCTGTGCTTACCTGCCACCATCGTGCTTATCTCGAGGTTATATTCTGGGTGGGTTTGGGGTTTAGAGGCCTTTGGTTTAGGTTTGGGTTGAGTTTTGAAGTTTGTTTTTCTATCTTTGTTTTTTTGTTTATGTTTTGGTTTTGTTTCTAAACTTCTTGCCTAGTCTATGTAGAATGTCAGAGTGTTACAGAAAAATCAGATTTGGTTTGGTAGTTTTATGTACAGGTGGCTAAATCTCAACATTATCAAATCTCTTATTTTATCTACTGGCCCTAGTTCAGGTTGGTGTTTCTGTTTCTTTATGTAGGAGATCTGAAGTCTATTCAGTTCTATAAATAGTTCTCTTTAATGTATTGTTGGAGTTTGTTTCACTTGTTCTTGCCCAAGTAATTTGAAACTTTATGAAAATAGGCTAGGATTACTGCTGTATCCCATGTTGATGATACTTGTATATTAGCCAGAGGAAAAAAAAAACCAACTAATTACTGTTTCTGGATTCAACATTAGCATTGCATGGGGCTTTTTTGAAGATCACAGTAGCTGCCTTCTCCCATCTGAGTGATACTCAAGGAGGTGTGATTTGCCTAAATGCCAATGATGGTGTCTAATTCATGGAGTCTACAGTGTCATACTACCACAGTAAAAGATTATTGATACTTCTGCAAAAGTACCTTGGACATCATTAGTGCGTGGAATAAGGAATAAGAGATATTCCAGTGGTTATTCTTGGACTGCAGGATTAGTTTCCTTGCTTTAGGCTTTTAGGGAGTACAATAAGGTTTAACTGTTATTTCCGGCATGGGGAACAAAAAATACCAGTATTTGGGGAGCAGAGTCAGATTGTGTTGTGATGGGGAGAGGAGGAGTTGAGCTCTAGACAATAGAGTGCTGTTGTGCTCAGTTTGTTAGTGGACTAAACAAGGAAGGATGGGCTCTGTGCAGGAAATCTCACTTGTGCAAACACAAACGTTCATGTCTTGAAAGTTGCCTGACATGTGCCCTTAGTCACTGCAGTGACTTGGCACAACTGGGGAGAGGAGAGAAGGCAGTGTTCTCTCTGACTGCTCCCAGAGTCAGGCTTTGGGCGGTGGATTAGTGGCAGCCTGTGCTTCTCTAAATTTGGGCACTCTCCATTTGCAAGCCACTGGGCCTGTGTCTCACCTTTACTTCCCCACAATTTGTGTGTGTGTACTTGTGTATGTTAGCCAGACAGCCACAGACCACCCCTGAAATCAGCCCACAGTGGCAACAGGCTCACCTTTACTGACTTTGAGGTGTTATTCTGGCACTTGCTGGTCCATGGCCTGTACTGATGTTCACATTTTAACACAAAGCACATTTCCAGATGTCACATCATGGATACCATATTGTAATTCTGAGAATAGATTGAGTAGAACAATATTTTTGACTATTGTGGCTGTTTAACGTCATTTTTATACCCACATATGTTAACATTATGAAAACATAATGTTTTCCCCAAACTGTAGGTGTGGTGTTTGGTTTTTATGGGAAGCCTTAGGTAATATGCCATCATAGTTTAATAATCTGTAATGAAATTGTAATTAATTGGTAAGTTGTAATGAATTTCTTGCTGTTGTCTCTCTGGTTAATCCTTAGTCTTTTAAATTGCATTTACTATTTTTAATCCAATGTGTTTCAGAAGAGCAGACCTAACACTTGTGCTAAGTGTCATTTCTCATCTTTTAGTTCTTAGTTTACCAGCAGATAGAACATTAATTATTAGTTCATTAGGGAAAATCAGGGTACAAAAAAGTTAATTAATAATGAAGGAGTTGTTTCTGTGTAAGACAAGAAATACCTTCAAAGTTTTCCAATAATCTTTGTTAAAAAATTGTGTTTGTGCTTTGCAAAGAAATCATTTGTTCTGTGATAGTGAAGCTAATTATTCTCAGCACACACTAGCTATGTCAAATTGCAAAGCGAACATCAGACTCTGTATGTAGTAGGAATTAAAACACCATCAGCTGAGTTAATGAAGAGCGTACAATGAATATGATCTCATTTTTGTAATGCAGTTCAAGTGAAAGCCTTTTAAAGAACTGTTGCAAAAATCATAATTTAGGGGGAAAAGAAACAATAAAGCAAATGTTTGCTATCTGTTTTAATTACTTTCTGCTTAGAGGTATGCATTAGGTTTATTTATTGTTCGATTTCAAATTATTTCTCTTAAATGGTTTAAGAATACAGTGGCTAATGATCCATTCTGAAATCAAATGAGTAGAGTCTTCTGTATTCCATTATACAAAGCCAAAGAAAGTAATTTTTGATTGTTTCATTGTGATATCATGTGAAGATCACTACTTGCAATTATATAGTACCATAAACATAGGAACCTGAAACAGAATATGAAACACAGAAAAAAAAGGAATTAGTGCAATTTTCATTTTTGTTTTCAAATGGGGAAAAAATGAGACTAGATTTCCAAATTATGTACCAACCATGAATATAGTGAAAATGCCATCCTTTATTAACATTTCAATTATTTTTCTTTCTGTAGAATTCCTTTCAAAGACAGCAATATGAAAATCTCCCTGTAATAGATCTCCCTGTAAATTTTAGACATTTGGTGGAAAGAAGATATTTTTTTCCTGATCAAAGATACTAGTAATTTTTTTTTTCTTGCATACATGTAAGAGGGATTCAAAGATTTTTCTTCCCCCTTTCCTCCAAAGATGCAAGATGGTGGTTCTTCCCTGTGTCAAAACTATTTATGCACTTAGAAAACTTAGGATATGAAATCAGAAGCCTGAACTCTTAAAAGAAACAGGGAACCTTTATTGTACTTCACCAGTCCCTTCAGATATGAAAATTAAATATTGGGGCTTTAGAGGAAGGCCTATCAAACTGCCTGTCTGCAAATCAAGAATAATGTTTCTTAGAGATCACTGCAATCAAATAAATCTATATAATTAAGTTTTATACTAAAAAAAAAAGTGTTGACTCACAAGGTTGGAAATCATCAAAACAAACATTTTGTTGACTGCCAGTCAACCAGTTATTGACAGAGAGGGGATTTGATGTGGGCATGTCCATGTTTGAAGTGTTTGACAAAATGGAGTTCTTTCCTGAATCCTGCCAGTACATTACTTTGCTATGGCAACCCTGTAGCTTTTCAGGAGATGAATTTGTTGAATTGTACCTTCCTTAAACCTAAGTGAGGTACAATGTGTCTGGATATTCAGTGAGTTTCAGCATTTAAGATGTATTCAAAAACCATAAGATATTTAGCCTCCTTTGGATAAGACCATGTACAATAATCAGATTTGGGCAAAACTCTACATATGTTATGGTTTTGCTTGTATATCTGGAGAAAAAAGAAAGGACTAAAATGATCTGGGGATTTAACATTCAGTTATCCTCCAACGTTTCCAAAGCATGTTGCTTATAATGGTATCTAACAGCTTTTGGAGGATGCAGAATACATTTTTTGTTTTCTTTATATTTCTTTGTGTGAAAGTCTGAATTATTTGGTTTTGGAATTAATAAAGAAAAATACTAATTAGTAATAAACTAGAAATAGCTTTTGTACATGTTTAAGGATTGAAAATACCTCTGAGTCAATCTGAATGATGGAGACATTAATATTTGAGCATATGTAGAAGTGTCTCCAGGAAGTGGGTGGAGGTGGACCTGTGGTGAGAGTATTTTCGCAACATACTGCAAAAATTGCCATTTTCCTTTCACTGTGTGGGATGTCTCAGAAAAGTAACCTTATGCTTAGGCACTAATATATCAGCCAGACAGCTGAAGTTGTGTGTTGTATCTGTATTTATATTTGGGGGCTAAGAGAATTTAAGCTGACCTAAATTGTGTTAGTATCTAGTTAACATATTAATTTTAATATGTGCATTTAAATCATTATTATGAAAGCATAATAACTTGTTTCATTTCCTATTGATACAGCTAGGAAACAGGTTTTTATGTGAAGTTTGACTTTTGCTTTATACAAATGATGTGGGGGTTTTTTGTTGGTTTTTTTGTTGTTGTTGTTGGGGTTTTTTTTGTTTTTTGTTTTTTGGTTTTTTTTTTCACTAGTAAATCATGTCTATCTGTTTACCAGCATTGTTGTTGTCTATCTGTTTACTCAGATTGTTGTTTTACCTGAACTCAGCATCACTCAAACATTGCCATTGTGGTTTCAAAGTAATGTTTCAAATTTTTAATGCTCTTACACACTTTATCTGTGTAAATTAAATTTCCTTGTCCCAGGGAAATCATGCTCTACTCATCTAACTGGATGGTTACAACTGAACTATATGCTGATCTAGACACAACTACTTTTCAGGTTTCTATAATATTTCAATAATAGTTCAGTCACTGAGAATTTCCTCGACACCATTGCTTCCTTCGGTGAGCAGTATATCAAGTGAAGCTGTCTTATATTGTGCAGAGAGCATATAGATGCAACTGTCATTGCTGTTATTGCAACTGTTATTTAGACCAAGGTTAGTTTTGAGTCTCATGGGAAAAACCTGTGGAAGTACCAGAGCTCACACTAACAGATAATTGGAAAACTTTTAATCCAATTTTCAGATACACAGATGTAATGTTTGGAGAAAATTCCCTATATTGTCTTTTATCATTCCAGGGAAAAGCCATGATGCCAAACTTATGAATGTTTTTCCCATCTTGAAAGTGTCACATCACCTTAAGCTTGCTTTGATCCCTTTTAATGGGGCTTTAGTTGTAATACTAATGCTGATAATTTAGGATACATTTTGCAGCAGCACACAGAATGTATTAAATGCATCATGATGTATATGCAGAAAATTTAATTATATGTGGTCATGATATCAGGTATCTTGGTGCATGGGTTTGGCTACTTGCTTTATTTGCCATAGAAATATTGGCAAAATGAAATGGAGGCAAGGCTGGTGCTCAGCAGCAGAGGAGGAAGAAATGGCAGCCTTTAGGAGAGTGGGAGGTTTTGTTAACGCAGCTCAGCATTTTGCAGTCTGTGTGTTTTGAAATGATGACTTGCTTTGGTTAACATGCATGTAGACTTCGCCAACTTTGCCTTCCTTATTTAGATTTACTTTTTACATGGTAGTTTGCTCCAGAGTTGACTTTAGTGAGTGACCTATAACTTTCAACAGTGAGATTGATCAGATTTGCCTTCCCTCTCACAGTTAAAGCAACTTCCATATAATGGAAGTGTGACAGATGGAACAGACTTGTGAGGTTTTAGATAGTATTACAGACAGAAAGCTTTATTTTGGAATACTATCATTAGGGTTGTAACTTTAATTATAACCTAAAATTCTGCAAAGTCTTATTATTAATGATAAAATGGAGTCCTATCTTAGGGCTTATTTAGTTAGCAAATCCAAATTGAACCTTATTTATTAATTTAGAATGGTTTAAATCTCACCTCAACCTACCCTGCATCTGAATGGTGTGAGATACATTAATCAGTTTACTGGAGTTACACTCCTCTTGTTTATTGATCTGTTGAAGCCAGCACAAAACACACAGCTCTACTTTTGGCCAGCTAAATTAAGACTATTAAGA
Source organism: Brachypodius melanocephalos (assembly GCA_013398615.1). Classification (NCBI taxonomy): domain Eukaryota; kingdom Metazoa; phylum Chordata; class Aves; order Passeriformes; family Pycnonotidae; genus Brachypodius; species Brachypodius melanocephalos. Next base: position 22,312,710 of record VZSR01001283.1, on the reverse strand, counting down.
AATTAACAAATTATTAAAAGTTATTTCCACCTACATTGTGTTTGTCACTACTACTGGGTCTGTGCATTTCTGGAAACCACTGAACATATTCGTTAAGTTGAAAAAAAGCTGCACCAATGAAACAACTCACTAAAGAAATCAGCCATTTTTAATTTTCTTGTTAATTTGTATTACTTAACTAATTTGAAAATTGATAACAGAATGTTTGAGTGATTTATGGCCTGAAAAAGAAGACCGACATTTCACTCCTTGAAAATGGAAATTGGCTTGTCAGACATTTAGATGAAGAATGATCAATCAATAGGATTTTAATAAGGAAAAGGTTTAAAATTGACTGAAGGTGGCTTTTGTTTAAGGTGATTTGGTATGTGCATATTACTAAGCTCTCCCTGGAGAGGATTTTCAAAGGCAATAATGGGTCCTGATTTTCTTTGTTTATTTCATTGTCTTTCTGTTCCCCTTGCCAGGGATTTCAGTACTTACCTCTCCATTGTGTCTTTGAAATCTCCCTGCCTGCTCTTTAGATCCTGTGAATAATTTTACTTATTTGCATTTGAAACTATGAGTTTTAATCACTATTTTTCTCCAGTGAGCCTGCTGTCTAGTTAAACATTTATTTTCAGTCTAAGTTCATGCTATACATGCTATTGGGGTTAGCTATTCCCATTGATTTTAGGAACACAAATTTCAAAAGTACATGGGCACATTGGAGGAACAGAGTTGATTTGGAAAGATCCATTAAAATCCTGTATTTTGCTTACCTCTTGGAAAATCTAGTATTATGGGCTTGGAGTTAAAAACTGGCAATTTTGGTGAACTGGGTTGGTTTGTTCTCTCCATTAGTGAAGTTCCTATTGGGCTTTCTGAAACTGATGTAACTAAAGTTAGATTAAAAAGGCCCCATTCTGTGTGCAGTCTTACTCACATACTTATACAAACTGTAGATCCACAACTAATGCATTAAAAGAGTAAACAGTATATTGCACACCCACACAAATTCTGGTCGTCACTGCTCCCTTGTATTTTTTTTCTCCAGTTAGATTTCTTATCCTGATTTCAGCCTGTTTTCTTGGCTCTGCTTATCACTATTTTCCAAGCTTTCTATCCTAGTGACTTAGAGGCCACCATTATGTTCCACTTTTGTACCCAATCTTATTTTGTTTCCCCTCAGCACTCTGTAAGCAAGTGCATACAGGCACCACAATTACAGAGGAGGTTCTATTGTGTGCAGACTTCTCTTTGGAGGTTGTGATGGGAAGAGCACATTGATCATTCCCAGCACAAAGAAAGATCAAGTTTTTTTCCCCAAAACAGGAGTTACCAAAAGCTTTTAAGTGAAAAAAATCACCATTTTCCTCGTGCATATTTTTTTGTCCTTTTTTATTAAGGCAGAAAAAGTCATGAAGCCTGTTTTGATCATCTCAGCCAGTTCTTATCTTTGGATAGGATCTTCATGTGGTTGGCATTGAAACTAATGTAATCTGGGCAGAGAGCACAATGTTTATTCACAGTTTAAAGCCAGAAAGTAAAATTTAGCTGTTTAATCTGACCTCCTTCAGTTTTTGGACCATTGCATTTCACAGTGATGTTGATCTATTTAGCCCAATAACCTTTGGTTACATTACCAAGTCAAAAATAATATTTTTCTTGAAAACAAAAACGGTAAATACATTTTTCCATCATTTATCTTGATCCAAAGCTGGGTACCCTCCTTGATAAATTCATTAATTTCTGACTTGAATTCCTCTAGCTTGATTTCTCAGCAAGCAGTTCTAGACATACTTCCTGGCTGTACCTCCGTGTGCTTTCCTGACAAAGAATACTTGATTTCTGTGAGTATTTGATGCCAAGGATGTTGATTTTGTTGCTTACAATTTTTTTAATTGAAAAACTCACCCTATACCAATGAAAGAATGGGTAGGAAAATGCCTACATATAAAATAGATTTATATATATACACCACCCTTCTTCCCCCAGTATAATCAAATAATAATATGAAAACCCTAAAAAAAATCAGTCCAAAAATTGCTATCTTACCTAAATAAAAACAAAGCATTTATGAAATCAGAACTAGATGATGAGATGTTTCTAATCATTCATGTAAGTAGAATCTTCAATAATTTTTCAAAAATAATTTTTTCTTGTAGCAATTTTTTTGTGGTAATCAGGAAACATTGAAGAGTTTAAGTGTGCATTATTAATATACTCCAGTCACTTTGTTCATGTAATGCTTTCTATCTATGTGCAGCTTACACATAGTAAGCTGAACTCTTGAAGTTCATAATTTGTTATCCAAATCCATGATCTGAAAGAATGAAACAAATTTAACAGACAGCCATCATGGTACCTCTAATGTTTAGAAAAACAGTTATTCTGGGAAAACCATAAATAATTGTACTACTTGTATAGAAGAGGCTGGGTTGGTTTTTTTGTTGGTTTTAAGAATTGCAATTTTACAAAGTGGCACAAAAACCAGGTAAAATCTTACCTGCTATGAAAGAAAAGGGAAGTCCATAATAACATTTTATGACATGGTCGAGTGTGACACCTAGAGGCCATATGTTTAGGATTCCTAAAGAATAACTTCAGCTGCAGGTTTTGGACAGCACGTGTAATTTTGGACTTAAAGACTGGAGCAGGCGTGTTTTGAAAAACTAACATAATAGGGGGTTTTTTTCAGTTTTCTCATGTTTAGCATATTTTTGTGGCTTCCCTGAGTAGAGTCCCTAGCATTGATATAAATTAAAATAAAAACTATTTCTGATTCTGATAGAGTTCTTAAAGCTGTGCAGCAAAGATTAAAAGAGCCCTGTGCAGCTTATTCCATCCTGAAGTACTCAGTAGCTAATAAAATTCTTTCAGGTCTCATCTGAAGAGAATTATTACAGTGCACTTGCAACCTTAGTAGAATATCTTCATGAAAGTCAGGCTCTTGCAAAATGCAGAACTAGAACTTTTGGCCAGTTAGTTTGTCAGGGAATGAAGAGAACGAAAGCTTGTTTTAACTGTTATGTGAATTATTTAGATCATGGATATTACAAGGAAACATACATGTAGGGGAACGCACCTCACCTTCCTAACTTCTCTAGAAGTTAGGGGTGCAACCATATCATCACATCCCATGAAATGGATGTATCCAAGGGCATCCTACTCATACAGCAACAGAACCAGATCAGCATGTTACAAATTTAGAATACTTTTCAGAAATATTTAGTACTCTATTATCCAGTGGACATTGGCTATAATAAACACATTGTAATTGTAGAGCTAAATGAATACGAGATAGGTAACTTCAATTTTTTTTGGCAATATTGGTTATTTTCATACCTAAGAGAGGGCAGAAAATCTTGGAGATAAAACTAGCACAGTTCAGATGAAGAGGACAACGACTTCTCTACACAAGAAATAAAACATCTTTCACACTTTAGAATTTGGGCTATTCTAGTACTCATTCTTACGGTTTTTTGTACTAGTCTAATACTCATGCAGCAGAGATGGTTTAATGGGGTACAGTTGCAGAGTTTGTAAAACATCATCTGTAGATCTGCAAAAGTGGACTGAAACATCTCTAAAGTCTGGCTTGACCAGTCTGAAATTGAAGGCAGATGAAAGTGATGCTGAACACTGCTCTTTGTTGTGTAATGCTTACTCTAGCAACAATGTGCCATATATATTTAGTATTCTTTGCATGCTCTTTGGCCTTAGTATATATAGAAATACAACATCATCAGGATATAAGGTGATATGATCCTGAAGCTTTTATTCATGGCTTTTCATAAAGAGAAGTGTGTTAGCATGGGATTGCCTGGTAGAAGAGGAATACTGCCACTTGATTCTATATTGAAATATGTATCTTATCATTTGTCTCTCCAAAAAATAAAAGGTTTTTGATGTTTCCTATGTCATCCTCTAACTCTTTAATGCTAGGAAATGTGAGCAAAGTTATTCCAGTATTTCATGACTAACACTGTCATTTTCATAAAGGTCTTTGAGGTTAGTCATACTTTTTGCAGAAAAAAATGGAAGTTGGCAATGATTTGTGTGAGTAGTTTACAGACCTCTTTGTAGCTGTTGTGCCTCAAATAAAATATTTAGTTTGGAAAAGATCTTTAAGATCATGGAGTTCAGCCACTGACCTATCTCTGCCAAGTCCACCACTAATAATCCCAAGTGCCACCTCAATGTCTAAATAAATAATTGTATCTTTTGAGGCTTGCACGTTGGTGCTCTAAGGGACAACAATGACATTATTAAATTTGTGATATGCATACTAATGTCAATTGTAGTTTATCTCTATGCTTTGTCTAGAGGCTTCTTCTCAGAAATACTTAACCATTTATTTGGGAATGTCTGAGCCATAAACAACTGATAAATTATGATGGTTATATTAGAAGATGTGTTGCCAGTGGGCTGGAAATAGTGATTGCATTTTTAACTGGAGGGAAGTCCCATGTTCACCGTAGCAAATAGGAGCGGGTAATAGGGCATCAGATACACTGGGGTGGAAATGGCCAACAACAGCATTCCCAGAGAGGCATGCTAGCAGCAACTGAAACTTAAAATCAGGATATATTCCCTCTTGTTTGAGAAGTGTAATTCCAGCAGATAGGTTGGTGAGGTTGGTGTTGGTGTTTGTCTTCAGGCATCAGCCTACTCTTTGGCCTGAGGAATCACTGGCCTTTCCCTGTCCTGGGTAATAGATAGGTGCATGTATGGCATAAATGACTGAGTGTGTCCCAAAACCAGTTCTTCAGAAATCCTTTTTTTGTTTTTTCTCAGACACGCAAATACTTTTGCATAATAAACGTTCCTTCCATTTTGTCTCTGTGACCTATTTCTGAACAGTTTTAATTCAGTATATCTTCTGACAAAAAAAAAAAAGGTGGAATTATTCTTTTTTAGTTCATTGATTTTGTGCCTGAAAAAATGGTCAAACCACAAAAAGTAGTGTGAAAATATTTTACTTTGATAATCTATATATTAGTAGTTTGGAAGTATGCAGTTCTATAGTTGCATAAATATAAGAAAATATTTGAATGTTTGTGTATGTATGCTTATCCTCTCTCATGATGCTGCTTTGTTCTGCTGTCAAAACCCACTTTGATTCATTGTGCCAACTACATGGATGATCTGTTCCCTGATGATGTTTCCAGATGATCTGAGTCACGTACAAAATATTCTCAGAGGCTTTCTTTATACATTCATTAAAAATTCCAGGTGGAATCCATTGTATTTAATAACTCTGAAAAGGGTGCCTTTTCCCCTAGTTTCTCTACAAACTTGAGTCTTCCTCTGGTGCACAGCCCTGGCTAAAACCCCAACATTTTACTCCTAATTTTTCAAAGGAATATATAAGCTACATATGTTTTAAGTATGCGAGTCAATACAGCTATTGTCATAGATTTCCCGAGGTTCTTAAAACTTCTTTAAGCTCTGAGATTCTTAACCCTATTTGTCATTAATTGTGAAGCTGGCATTATTTTTATTATGTGGAATATTCTCAAGTCCCTCTACACAGACTGTTAAATAATGTGCGTGTGATTAACTCAACCACAGATGTAGCTTTAAAATTGATGTAAATCAATGAACTCACAAAAAAATTTTGTTTTAAATCAATGTTCTCTCTAGTTCAAAGCAAAGGCTGAAGGGGAAGCCATGCTTTCTAAAGTGAATACAGCATGATGTAGAAGTGAATAAAATGTATCTCCTGAAGTGCTTTTAGCTGAGGGTACAAGTTCTGGATCAGGATGCTATAAATTTGTTAAGATCATGGCTTTCTATGTATCCCTTATCAACCTATAATCTCCTGATTGTTGCCTGTTTTTCAACAGCTGAGGAACAGTAATCCACACTTGCTTATCTCTCTTAATCACAGCCTCATGGTGCTATAGCTCCCTGAGCCTTTAATTCCCTCTTAGAGGCGTAACAGAGTGGAAAGTAAACAAAGACGAATTTGCAACCTTCAACATTGCTAATTTGCTCTGATGTCAGAATATTTAAACAGGCAAGGACTTGGGAATTATTTGATCACAACTGATTTTAATCTAATGCATGTGAAAAGGCTGAGTCTGGGAAGGTTGTGCAAAATGACAGGCGTCCCAAGAGAGGTTGACTGAAGGTTTCTTCTTTAAACAACAATAGCTCCATCATTTTTCTACTCTGGCTCCTGTGCTCTTACTGTGTATCTTTGTTTGCATTTTTAATGTGACTTTCTGAGTATGATATTGGTTTTCTTGAAAATTCCTCATTTGCTTCCCAGTTTATAAGTGTCAGAAGCCCAATTTTTAGGCTTATTATAGTGTCGGTTCACTGCGTAGTGGGTGGGAGAGATAAAGATCCCTATTTAAAAAGCTTTGTCTCTCTCTCCACATTTTTGTACCATCTTGACAGCCTAATGTATCCTGTATACTTTCATATGTAAAATGATTGATAACTTGATCTTCAAATTATTTTAAATTACACAGTTGATGTTTGTGCATGTATATATGTGTACATACTTGCTGGATAAGAAAGGATGTTATCTCGTGCTATATATTATGTGCGTACTTCATCTACCACAGAGGGACTTACACATACATACAGATTATCATACACACATATTCATCTGTCCTCATGGCAGATAGCTATAAGCCATTACCTGAAACAGATTTGATAAATATATGCAAGACAAGGTAGTGTTTTTAATTTTTTTTCGTTTTTCTACATTTTCTTCAATTTCCTTCATAAGGTCTTAATTGTCTGTTTAGTGCATATGTAATCACTTATTTTTTATTGTTTACAAAATGGTTAATGCAGCGTGCATAGTATTATCAGGACAAATGTCTGATGTTCTCTTAATTGTTATATATTGTTCTGTTTATATCTCTTCTGGTTGAATGACTTGTGTTTCTGAAGCATGTCTGATGATGATTTCTCCTTTTCTTCTTGGTCTGTATCACTCGGGATATTCCAGGGAGAGACGTGTCTGCGAAGCCAGCCTTTCGCAGCCACTCTCTCCACTGAGATTACAGCGCTGGGCTATTTGTGTTTCTCCTCATCCCTGTTTCTCTGTCTCTCACTCTCTCCAGCTGGTGTAAATGACTGCTGCTGCCTCCCAGAGCAAGATAACCTGCTCAGTCAGCTGGAGCCCCCTGCGGACAGCTGTCTCGCTTTTAGCTGATGGAAAACTGCTATAAGCGCTGAATGGAAGAGCGCGGAGCAGCGACCATACCAGCACGAGGAGCTGCTGCCGCAGCAGCCAGAGCCGGCGAGGACTCTATTGTTCCCTGGTGTTAAACAGTTTTTCCTTCTCAACTGCCATGCACAGCAGCGGGAGAGAGCTTTCCAGTCCCTTTCTCCCCGTGAGGAGGTTCTGAAGAGGGGAGGATCGTTTGGAGGAGGTTGTGCCGCGGGTTTTGGGCGCAGCGGCAGGCTGCTGGCGGCATGGGGCTGAGCGAGGGCAGCGCTTCCCTCCGCCGCGGTCCGGGGGCTCCTGCCGTGCCCGCTCCCTGCGTGGGAGCCCTCCTGCTTCTGCTGCTGGGAACCTGGGACACCCGTGCACAGAGCGAATTTCAAACTTCATCAGTGTATCTGTGGAAGACTGGTAAGTCAGGATGCTGTGCTAACACAACAGCGGTGTATTGAGTTTTTGTTGTAAGTAATAAGCTTTCGGTGTGCTTTGTGTATGTGGAGGGAGAAAGTTAATCTAAATAAGTAATGTTTACTGGCAGGATTATAGGGGAAAAATAGGTCGCCTTACAGGATTCCAACATCCAGGCAAATATTGTGATTAAAAAACTCGTTTTGTGAGTCTGTGGCACTGTTACTGTGATCTCTTATATATTTTCTGTGTCTTCTGAGGTTTTTCACTTTGTTTAGCAGCTCTGTGTTGTACATAAAGGTCAGAGCATTAGTGCCTGTCCACAATGAGAAGGAGTAATTATTACGATTAGAGCCAGTGTCATTAAAAGTGCTCTAAACATATTGAGTTTTCACAAAGAAAGATGTGATTCAGCACGTCTAATCTTTGTGTCCTGTGCTGACATGTAATATATTCAGTGTGGTAATTGATGGGGAGTTGGGTTTGTTAAATTTAGGTTTGTTCCACGGTATATAGGGCACGTGAAAGCTAATGATGGATTAGGTGAAATAATCCAAGTGATGCCAGATCTCATAACCAAAGAGCCAAAGGCAAATAGGCTGTGTGGATTCAGCACCACAGTGGATGGATAATTTCCCCTACTTTGATCCTAATGAGTTACGTGTCTGTTTTAAAGATTGCATAGTCATAACAGTGTTTCAACCTTAACTGCATTAAAAATCAGTGGGGAATTTTCCTGTGTCTATTAATATATTACATTAATTCAGGACTTAAGCAGTGCTGAATATGTGCCTTTTAGTTGTCTTGATACAGTTTTAGTTCCTATGTAAGTAGAATCAAACTCCCATTTAGGAAATTTAAAAATTTCTGACTGAGAAATATTTCACATTGGCTTTGGCACTTAGCTTCCTTGCCTGTATGTTGCCAGGAATAAAACAATCCAAAAAGTAGTAGATTTGTTTAAAAAGTGATTTTTCATTAAAGAATAATACAACAATAGGAGAAATTGCAAATTAATCATTTGTCTGAAAAACAACTTTGAGAAGACAGTCTCTTTTCTGGATGGAGGGACACAGCCTTCTGCCACAGAAGCAGATCAATTTACAATTACAGTGATATCCTGAATTTTTTAAGAGGCTCCATCTATCCAGCAGCTCAGAGAGGAGATTAAAAGGAAATTCATTTAAACAAGAAGACAAGCTTTCCAATAACACTAGAAAGAGAAATCTGAAGAAGGGAAAATCCTTTGCAACTTTCACTTCTGACTGCAAGATGAGTTACACAATGACAGTGACCTTTTTTTTTTCCTTTTAAACCATTGACAAATTAAAACCAGTTTACAGTTCCATTACAGATCTGTAAGTGTGCAACACACACTTAAAAAGTGGTGAGATACGTGCACAGGTTTATGCAAAAGGACCGTAATAATATAACATTTTCATAAAGCATTTCACATTTACCCTAAGTTACTAGGCATCAGCAGAATAAACTCTGCAGCCTTTTATTATGTCTCCATTTAACAGTGTAATGGACTGTATTTTAAAATGCTAAAACAGTAACGTAGTTTGAAGATAATAATAATTCTAGTGAACTACTACTTAAGAACACGTGCAGTCAGTTTGCTATGGACCTAACTCCACTTACTTTGCACATAGTACACGTGCTCTGAAGTCATGTCAGTTCAGCAAGAAGGAAACTGTGTTGGCTTTTGTCTTCTCTCTCTTTCTCCCTTCCTGGCAAAAACTGCTGTTAAGAAACTTTTGTGTAGAACAGGTATGATCCAATTGCTTTGCCTGATGAAGAGCTAGTTCTTCCCTTCATCTTTCCTTCTGTGATGTCTCTCTCGTCTCCTTTGCCTGCAATAGGAAATATTGCAGCTATAATATCAGTGATGAGATGGAAACATGATGAAAAACAAGTCATGAAAAACAAGAGTGACTCTTTTCAGATGATGGATGACAAGATGCAGTGAATAAGACACTGCATCTGTGTGGCTCCAAATTAAATTTTTGCACTCTTTTTCTTAGCTGTGTATTTAATTCTTTTGTTTTACCCTTGCAGTTGTGGGAGGATCTAGAAAGTGAACTGAAAGAATGGCTGGTCAGTGGTCTGAAGTGACAAGTACAGAGTTCACCTAAAGTATCAGAGAGAAAAACAAACTGAACAGTAGTGAGCTCATGCACTTCCAATGATATTTTCCTTCTCCTGTGAATAAGAGAGGTCAGAGGAATGTGTGGCTGAGACTTTGTCAAGGCAATCAGGTTGATTATATGCCTTTTGGGTCCTCTTATGTCCATTTTTTGAAAACCATACTATTTCTGTATTGAATTTAGTCTGTCATCAGCTTTTGTAAGTGCTGTTCATGACTTGCATCTGTCTTGTTTTTATTTCTGAAGGTTCTTGAAATAATGTCTTGGTGTATACTACTCTGTGTCTTCTATACTGCTTTACTGCATTATGTTTTCTCAAGGATGCCCTTGACAATAATCTGCAAGAATTATGAGGTTTGAGTTGAGGCATGCTTTGTTTTATAGAATAATAATTTCCTTTTTTTATTTATTTGTTTTGTTTATGCCGCTTGAGGGGGTTTTGTTTTGTTTTGTTGGGAAGAGGTATTCTAATTCAAATTTCAAGTGTTCGCTTTCAGTCCATGAAAAGCTCTCAGGGGACATGATTTCCTGTTTACTACCATCCTCCTGTCTACTATCATAAAAATCTGAGGGTATTGCAATACTCAGTTTAACCATTTGGGGGTTTAGTTATCGTTGATTCAGCATATACAATAATCTGCTTTGAGCAGGGAGGTTGAGCTAAAAGTTATCTCCGGAGGTCCCCTCTAATCTCCACCCATCCTGTGATGTGGATGCCATCACTGAGTCATTTTTTCTTCTCCAGCTGGAACTGCCTTGAAGTTTTGGGATTTTGGTACTTTTTTTTGATCTCTTGAGAGAATGGGTATTTGGTGTTCTGGTGTGTTTAATGGACCTTCAGAATTTTGAATGACAAGCCATTAAACTAAGTTTCTCACCAAATTTTCCCATTCCATCCTGTGCAGACCTGGTGTATGCATTTTATTCAGTTACAAATACACAGGTGGTCCATTTTGTGTGGTCATTGGGAAAGCCATCATGGTTTTTTTAACATAAACTAAAGCAAAGTGATGAAACAGCAAGATTCCCAGAGCTGAGTCATGGTGTGTATCTGCTTGATGATCTGAGCTAGGCAACAGCAGCTTTTAGCAACTCATGGAAGAGAAGTTGTGGTACTGAGGATTGGTGCTTATATTGATGAGAGGCTGTCACACACTGCCAAGCATTGAACTATTTTTGCTGAAAAGATGTTTAATGACATGTTTTGTTCATGAGTAATTTCCTTCCTCTGATTTAACTGATTTCATTTGCAATGAGCAGTTCTTTTCTTCAGGTTCTACACTGCTACATTGAACTTCTGTGAGTTTCTTAAATCTCATTTTTATTTTACCTTGACTTTTATGATTTGCTTTAGAATTTTGCTGGATATTATCACATTTAATCTGAAGGGGAGCTGTCAAGAATGGAGTGAGGCTCTTCTCAGTGTTGCCAAGCAATAAAACAAGAGGCAATGGGCAGAAACTGATGCACAGGGACCTCCATCTGATTAGAAGGAGGAATTTCTTTACTGTGCAGGTGACTGCACACTGAAACAGGCTGTCCAGAGGGGCTATGAAGTCTCCCTCACTGGAGATATTCAAGAACGGTCTGGAGGCAATCCTGTTCCATGTACTCTGACCCTGTTTAGACGGGGAGGTTGAATCAGATGACCCATTGTGGTCTCTTCCAACCTGACCCATTCTGTGATTTTCATATTCAAAGACACCTTATAATCTTGTGATACTGCCCACCATGGGCAGATGTTGATGTACCTGTAAGTTTTGCAGTGAACAATGTGATGACTGCTGATTCACTTTTTTCACTTTACATGAAGATGCATGTTTTTATTAGTCTGTCATTTCATCATGCAGGGCACATATTTACTATTCCTTTATACAACTGACTAAGCATAGGTGTTTCTTGCCCCATCAGAAGTCTCTTTTACTGCTTTCTACCCTCTCCATATGTTTTTGTTAAATGAATTTACATGCTGATCTGTGGTGTGCTGTCAGTGTTGATTGTAATGCCTGCCTACCGTTACTAAGATATGTATATATAGATATATTTATATATAATATATATATAATATGCTGATTAATTACTGGAGAATGCACAAAATCAGCAAGGTTCTATCCCATTAAAATTGCATCTTCCAATAGCTTGAAAAAGTGCACATGACACCTTTGAAGTGGGAGATGCAACAGTGGATTAATACCTCTGGAACAGAAAAAGGCATAAGAAAACAATCCAGGAGGCAATGCCTTTTCCAATCTTATCTGTTTTAAAGACTTGATCAGATCTCACATAGTATCACTACAGAATTATTTGAGATATCTGCAGTTGTTGATACCAAGACTTGGTCTTTGGTATATCAATTGGAATTGGACATTTTCCCTTCTTTTTAACAAAAAAATAGGCTTTTAACTTGAAATAGGCTTTCTGTGGGTAACCCTGCTGTTTTAAAATTCAAGTGGAATGAGGAAAAAAGTAATTGTTTCCTGAAGAGAACAATTAAGTATCTATATTTTCCTGCTTATGTTGTGTCTCCTAGATGAGAATTAGTTCTTAGATGGTGACTTGCTCAGTCTTCGGTGCAGTCAAGAACCAGAGGAAAGGCAATAATAATATATGTGTAGGCAACATACAGGAGATCATAGGTACCTTTGGGGTAGTGGAGGCCTGGAGGGAAACCAGGGGGACCAGGTGGTTTCCACTGGGGTCAGAGGGGTGTTGCAAACTCTGCTGGCAAGAGCTGCTCTTAATCACTTTCTGATTTTTTTCAGGCAACAGCATTTGTATGTGATTTATCCTTGTTTCATTGCCTTGGCAAGAGGGCTACACAGGGACCTCCTAGTTCCAGAGTCTATTAAAAAATGTTTTCTGTTTCAAGGTATTATTTTGAGATCTTGTAACCAAATCACACTTCACTGCTTGATATGAGCTTGGGTCTCAATACTCCTCTGATTTTTGACCTCTTGGTTTCCTACTTACCCACAGAGAGGAACAAACTCAACATCTGTACCATTGCATCTCTGTCAGGTTTTATATTCTAAGGGCCAAATCTATTTTAAAAATAGATTTGGTTCCACAAGTGGAATTTTCAACAGTTCTGAAATTCCTCTTATAACACTTTTGGTGCCTAAAATCACTGAATAAAGTATTTTTATTTTATTTTATTTTCCCTATATATGACCCTAGGGCTGTCCTATTTTCACTGCACTTGGTGTTCTTATCTCATATTAATGCCTGAGGAGGACAGAAGTCCTTCCTAGTACTGGCAGTCCAGCAGGCATTTCAAAATGTACCTAAATACACACTGACAGGAATTATCAGAAGGGAAGAGGGACAGAGAAAAATTACCTAACCAAACCTCTGATTAAAGCACTTACAAGGGCTGTGTCATCTTGTTTGTTGGAGCTGTTCCATTACACAGGTGAAACTCCTCCATTTGTTCCAATATTTCTTTTTGTTTATTAGTTTTTAAAACCTGAGTAAAGACTTGCAGTAATTGCACCTTGAGACTGGAGACAGATAAGCCTGTGTCAGTAACTGGGAAACTCCTGATTTTAAAGAGATTATGAAGAAAGGATCTGAAGAGGAGGATTAGATGCTAGAGAAAATGCTAAATGAGAAAAAGATGTTTTATCTCGAGGCCTAACTGTCAGGAAGGGAATTCACACATGATGATGAAAGAGGGCAGTGAGGACCTCTCCAAGGGAAAATAAAGCCCTAGTTATGGCACGGTGAACTTCAGCTGGTGTCTGCACATCCTGGAGGAGAGAGGTCTGTCAAGATCTTTAAACTGTCACTGATTGTAAAATGTGTTTTTGGGGATTCATCTTTTTGATTTTCTGGTCTTCAGTTAACAGAATAAGATAAAAGGAATATTAATAAAAACTATATTTCATCATAATTTCAAAGAAGAAAAATCATTCAAGCAAAATGTGCTAAAGAAACATTACTGCTAAATATAAATGATTCTCCAGGATAGAATGTGATTAAGTGTTGGTTACACATACACTGCATAAATTCATATTAATTAGAATTTATCACTTGTATTACGTTCTGTTATGTGCATCTAAGCAACCACAGTCTTTGCTGTCGTCTTCCAGTTAAATCTGACTTTTATGTAGTCAAATGGGGTTTGTCTATCTGGCTCTTGAATAAGGACATATTCATTTTCATTAGGCATGTTCATCACTGTTGCTCTTTGCCCTCATTTATAAATTATCCTTTCAGATATTTTATTCAAAAGAAATTTTGCAAAGCATGTATTAAGTTTTTGATTAATGCAGAAGACTTCTAGTGCAGCCTGGCAACAGAATATTTGGCAGAGATGCAGAAAATGGTTGTTTTAAGGAAATTATTTATAAATGTTGTTTAGTATTCTGTCCTTATTTAACAAAATCAAAGTAAATATTGAAATGTTTGGATAAAAATGTTGTGCTGTGAAATTCTTTTTCTTATGCAGCCACTTTGTGATATTTGAAGTAGGAAAATAGAAAAAAAATATGGCTGGTATTATAAACCTCTAGTTATGATAAACAAGCACTATATTCTAGGGTAATGGTTGATTTCACTTGGAGGATGGCATTTTGAAACTGTCAGAAAAGTCAGGAATGGTAGTTGGTAATGTTGTACTGGTGGAAGAGGGTGTCTGGATGGTTTTTAGCAAATGCCCTGAAGTGCTTGTGCTAACTGGATCAGCTAACTCCCTCAGCTCATAGTGATGCTGGAATAGAAGAATGCCTCAAAAGCTGTGGGTTTTGTTCTGCAGGCTGGGATCCAGTGTTGAATTAATTTAGGGTTTTTAATACCTCATAGACCAGGGTTTAACTTTACAGTTCTCTATTTCACTTGATGTCATTTTTTATCCTGCATGTCCACTGCGTTCTTCAGATAACACAAGTGTGTATCTTTTAACACAGTAACTCCAGACTGTGTTAACACAAAGCTCAATTCCCATAATATAAAGTATTATCAAAGACAAACAAGAATCCATATTTTGAGTTAATTTTTTCTATGGTATAAATTAAATTGTGCATTAAACTTTGTCTCGTGAGTAAGTAATTTCTGGGGTAAAGGACAATACATATATTTATCTTATTTATTGAAGCTTATGTCCTGGATTCACATGTCTTTTTCTCTTTCTTCTGTGTTCTGTTCCAAAACAAGTCCTCTGTAGCAGGGCAGAAAGACTCTTTCTGGATACATGTCCAGTCAAAATCTCTGTTTCTCTTTCACAGACTAGTGAAACTGAAAAAAGTAGTGGGCTTCTTAGGTGGGTAGAGATATGTTAAAATTCTCAGCAACAGAAGGTCTGGTGGGTTTGTGTATCACCTCAGAGAAGGTAATGGGCTGACAGAGCCTGCAGTGGGAGGCAGCAATAACATTGACTTGGGCTCTATTTATGGATTCTTCTTTCTTCTTCTGTCTGTTTCTGTCTAGTAAGGCAGAAAAAATATATGGAGCTGCTTAAGTAATGGAAGAATTAGACGAGAGAACCATGTAGAGAAGTCCTAAAAATGCATATTATTGGGTAAAAGTTTTCCTAAATAATCACAATTAAAATAACTATTTTATGTAGATATTAAAACTTAGACAAATGAAAGTTAATGCAAGCACTTTTGTTACTGCTAGCACTAATTATTCTCTCCTCAGAAATCTCATTGCCCACCATTTTCAAATGAATGCTGTACAATGTTAGACTTATCAGTGTCTGGGATTTCAAACAAAGTCCAACAGCCACTTGTAGCAATCAGCATGTTCTCAGCATTAATTAGCACTGTGATTTTTTGGTGCTGCTGACATTGCTCAAAGTCATCAGTAGACCGCAATAGCTGGAGGTTTTTAAAATTGCTTTCTGTACTTTGTGAGCATTGCCAAGATTGTTTTGGTGATTTCATGTCTGTGGAACAGAGAGGGAAATCTGGTGTGTTTGCATGGGTTCAGGGGAGGAGTGCCATTAGATGCAAGCTTTATTGAATGGCTCAGGTGGAGGTTTCTTGTGTGATTCCTTGTGAATGATGTTGCTAGAAAGCTTTCAAATGTCCAAATGCCAGTAAGAGATTTCCATAGGTATTTTGTGGGGGAAAGGCATTATGCAACCATTCTTCACAATCTGTATTATATAAAGTGAGTTTGGGGGTATTAATTGGAAAGGGTTTCTGATGTAATGAGGCAAACATTTTTAAGATTGATGGCATCTGCTAATCCAATGAGAAATTTCTTAATGAGAGACGTTATTACTTTCTATCTCCTGTATTATGCAAAATGAAATGTTTTTATTAGTGAACAATGGTATAACTCTCCTTATGTGTGTTGGGGAATAGCTAATTTACCACCAAGCCATTAGAGAAATAGGGAATAGAACAGAGAGAGATTGTTTTATAATGACTTGAATTATCTTCATTTGCTGGTGTTCCTGTGTTCCACAGCGTTATACAAAACAACATAATTAAGACTTGTTAAAGATGCTGTTTACAAAGATACGAAGATAATTTATTAACATTCTAAAGGAGCATCCAAATAATGTCAAGTGCCAAAAGTAGTTCAAGTAGCTGATATCAAGGTGCCATACTAGAGGATACTGGAGGAAGGAATTGTTTTCATAGGAAAATAGCATTATAAAAAACCTTGGAGAGCAGATTCTCTATGTGATAATTCCAAAATGCGTTATTGGGAGAAGAGGAATGTTTGTAAACGTTAGCATTTCCGATTTCACAGATGTAGCAGTCATCTCTTCTTCTTGCAAGTAGCAAAACTCTTGTTTTGACTTTTATATGAATGTGCTTGATTATCCTAAAAGATCACTTGTGTTGTGTAAAATTTTGCTTGTTTTGCAGTGTTCTACTGGTGGTTTAATCAAGTATACATTGTGAGGGATTTTTTTGCTTGATTTAATTTTCCTGTGGTTTTTGGTCAAAATAATTCCTGAATTAGAGGAAGAGGGTGGGGTAAGAAGGGAAAAAACATTAAGGTGGTCATAAGACTGCTACATCTTGCAACAG
Source organism: Brachypodius melanocephalos (assembly GCA_013398615.1). Classification (NCBI taxonomy): domain Eukaryota; kingdom Metazoa; phylum Chordata; class Aves; order Passeriformes; family Pycnonotidae; genus Brachypodius; species Brachypodius melanocephalos. The sequence continues at coordinate 22,295,992 of VZSR01001283.1, read as the reverse complement.
AGAACATAAACCTTATTTGCAAAAGTTGCTTTATAAGCTAGTAAAGAGGCTGGGTCTTGAATCCAGTCTTGGCTCTGCACATGATTTGCAATGGTGACACTGGGAATGTGCTTTACTGTTAAAGTGCCATTTACATGAATATAGTTTTCAGTAGGTCTGTGCAAAAACAATACAGAAAAAACTGAGTCTTGAGATTTTTGATGCAGTTGTTAGGCAATACCCAAAGTACCAGTCAGTGCTTTAATACACTCGTGGCATGTAGCATATACAAGTGAAAATGGATGTAGTGAAGACCAGGACACTTGAGAGAAAGGAAGAAAGACGTTAACATGAGTGGAGAAATCAAATATGGAAAGCATGGGGTAAGCAACCAGCAGCAGGTTTGTTTGGGTTTTTTGTTGTTGTTGTTGTTTTTTGTTGGTTTTTTGTTTGTTTGTTTGAAATAAAATATTTAAAATAGATTGTGTATGAGGTTGAAAAACTCAGGGGACTGAGAGAAGGGGCAAATTCCTGTATGAACAGATATGGACTTTTTAAACTAGCATGAATTTTCTAATGAATCAGTCTGGAAGCTGTTTTCATGCCATACATAGCTCTATGTGCGTGTTTCAATGTGTGATATGTATGTGATGGGCTGAAGGCACTGTTGAACAATGCTGTATGGGTCCAAGGGAACTACTTTAAAAAAAATTTTTTTTCTAAGTCATCTTCTTCTTCCTGAACAGCGATACAACTTGAATTAGTGATCATATCTGGTGAGAAGTATATTTTTTCTATACCGCTAATTCCTTTTTAGAAATTCCACCTTTATGGCTGCTGAGCTTGCTATTTCGAGAGGCATGCTTTGAAGGCTGTCACTGAAACTACTGTTTTTGTTTGTTTGTTTTTGTAATCCTAAATGAAGTTCAGTCAGCATTGCTTTTTAGATGGCAGAATTGGAAAGACTGACTTGTTCCTGTAAGATGTGCTTGGTGCCATGCAGGAGATAATGAAGGAAGAGTGATAAAGTGACAGAGCATGCAAGGACGATTTGTAGTCTTTAGCTTGGCATGGATGAATGACTCATGGCTCTCCATATTTCAACTTGATATATGAATGTCAACACCTTGGGAGTAGTTTGGGTACCTGAACCATAAAGCCAGGAAATTCAGGTTATTTTCTCTTCTGTACTTCATATCTTTGTAGTGAGCTGCAGGAGAATGTTACAGTCTGTGCTGAGTTCTCTGAAACATCACAAAGTGCATTTTATGACAGATTTGCATAGGTGATTTATATATTTACTAGTGATAAGTGCTTTATTTTCTCCCCTTCTATGTTAAATATGCTTTAAAAGCTTTACAGAGGAAATCCAGATGATGAATACATATACTGATTATAACTGAGTCTTGGTTCTTTTGTCACAGTACAGATTTGAGCTATTCTACCAGGTATACCCCCAATTACATGTGGTGGGAGTAACTCTAAAATTGTGAGTTTTGTTGTATAACTATAATACAGCTTGTTTCTTGAGATAGTATCACTTTTGTCTTTTTCTTACCTTAACTCTGCAAGAAGTTAATTTTATTGCTCTGAGGATGTGATGTAGTGAATGTCTTCTCTCGAAATCACTGAATTTTCTAGATTACATGCTTCATGGTTTCTTCTGAACAGTATACTACTTAACTCTCTTTTAATAGGAAAGTAATAGTCTTTAAGGGTCAGGGTATGCAGAAGCCAAAATTGGGTAGTAAAAATTTTACTTTTTGGATCCTGAAGTAGATATTTAAAATAGGTGTATTTTGCTGAAGTCTCATATATAAAAGGAACTTGATGATTAGAAATGGAGTGAACTAAATATTCCTGCCTTGCAGAAAAAAGTCTCTCTAAATAACAATCTGTTGCTTATATAATGTCTTCATCACACTCATTTAAGAAATAGATTTTCTCATATTGATAAGGGTATTATTTTGAGACTAGAAAGGGACAAATCGGTGAACCTGTGTCTCAGAGGAAATAAAATATTGTTACTGTTCACATATAGATGCTATTATTTGGTGTAAGCCATTTTAAGCAAGATGGGAGATAATTTGCCTATAAAGTAACTTATGTGTCTTTTACAAAAGTTGTGTACGTGCCTTGTGAACTTGCAGGTTTAGTAAATTAAAGGCACTCTTTAGTATATGTCCATGTCTTGAACCCATGTCTTTCTAAGTATGTTGTTTCTAAGACAGTAATAACACACTGCTATCCAGAAAGTTGTTTATTATTATTATTAATTACTCTATGTATGGAATATAGGCTGTATATAAACTCATAAGAGCGATGAGTAGCACAACTAGGGGCAGGTGTTTATTAACAAAATAAGGGTTTAAGGAGAAGTTGAGTTGAAGAAATGGTACCATTTAATTAAAAAGAAAATGTTAAAAGGAAGAATAAAGAATTAATTTTCGGCCCTGTCATGCCTATGTTAGTTGCTAATGCAATTGCATGTTGCAATTTCTCTTCCCTCTAGGACAGACATTCTTCACATTTTATGCAAATGTTACCAGAGAGAGTTATTTTGGAAGGAAAAGACAAAATATATTAAGAAGCCATAAGAAAGATGCCCTGCTTTCTGTATAATGCATCAGATAATACAGTGTATTTTTGTTAACTATTTTTTTTTTTTAATTGAGACTATGTGAGAAAGAAACCAGCTATCATTAGCTAAGGCTTATTAAATCTTCAGAATGTTATTAAAATAGTTTAATCTAGTCAGGCATATCTGAAAAAAACAAGGAAACACGCCCAAATTGGAGTGTAGACCATAAAATATATCATGTACTATAAAAAAAAAAAATCTTTTCTATTCTATCACTTCACCTGGGTCTGGAGCTCACACATTTTACTGCAATTGGTAATAAAGGAGGAGTCCACTTGAAGTAGAAGTGCTGCTTTTGGTTTTTAATTTTTAAAGTAAAGATGAAGGCGGCTCCTTGAAGATAGAAATTCATTAAGAAAGCCAAAGACTTTTTGGAGAATGTGTTCTGTTCAGGGTGGTTTTCTGTTCACCACTTTGTATGTCTCTGAGCACACTGGAGATTCTAATGAAAAAATAATACAGTTCATTAATGTGGAAAAACTTCTGAAAGTAGCTACAGTCTCATGGCATTCTGGGAATTAGTTTGAACATAATTGGTTGGATGTCAATATTAAAAAGCACACTAATGAAAAGGAAAGTGCTCAGGCTATGATAGCTTGCTGCTTCTGATGAAAATTTTAATGAGGCTGAGTAATTAACCCCTTCTCTCTTTTCTTCCCAAACTGCCATGTCTTGCCCAATTTCTGCTTCACATTTATTGTAAATATTTTAAGCAGTTTATATTCTATCAGTTTAATAGAAAGGCTATATCATTGCCTGTGTGTTGCACTATAGCTAGTTTGCTTTTTAATATATATATTTTAATTTTTTATTTTTTTATTTTTATTAAAATCCTTTTTACCTTCATGGCTAGATTACTCAAGTAGAGTATTTGTCAGTTGTCATGCCCCTCAGCTATGACCTAGCTGAACTGTGCTTGGTGAAGTCTAATATTTCCTGATAAATCCACTGACTAGTGTTGCACAAAGCAGCACAGGATCTGCCATTTACACAATGGTTACTCTAAGTGGTTTAATGTGGCTTCCAACCTCAGGCTGAGAATTACTTCCCTCTGAAATGTGATCATTGCCCAAATACATAGACTTTCCAGTCACTGGAAGTTGACTCCTAATCACTTATTAAATAAAGTTATGAAGCGCGGGGAAGTTTTTTCATGAAGAACCTATTTATAAAAAAAACCTGCAACATGACAACCAAGAAGAATAAAACAACACACAGAGACAGAAAACACAAAAAACTACAATGTGAACATTTTCCTCTGATACCTGAATTGTCATCAGTTTGATGTGATATGCATTATTTTCTTAAGTATATTGAACTTCATGTGAAGACAGATAAGATGTGAAACATTTAGAATAGCTCTTCAAAATGCAGTAGGTTTTTGTAAAACACAGAGGTTTTACAAAATTTTCAGATCCATAATCTATAATAATTGTTTTCCTTTTATTTTTGGTACATATGATAGTTTTTAGGTCCTCATCCCAGTTTCTCACATGGCTTGTATTAGCACTTCCATATCCTACCCTTCTTTTGTTTCAGTGGGCTAATGGATGCTGTATGAGAGGTTTGTTGGTGTGACCTGGGTCTGTTTCAGCTGCCTGTTCAATAACTGCTCAATATTCTGGAGAAGAAACAGGTTTTTACTGCCACAGGCCTCTGCCTGCCTCAAGAAATAGTGGTTCATCCTTTTTGTCACATTGTGTTAATGCACTTCCAAAGAGAAAGATGAACCATGAAGATGGTCTTATTTATCTCATGCTGTCACCATCTAAAAGTTTTCATCAAAGATGAATTGAAATTAGAAGACAAAGCTTGGACCCAGCTGGGTGCTTTTGTTAATGATATTCTAGACCTGTAGAAGTTACAAGCCCTGAATACCTGGCACATCATGATGGCAATGCAAAACTGGATTCTAACATCCAGCTGCCCTCCATAGAGACATTTGGTGCTTCAGGAGGCTGCTGTTCTTTAGAGCTTGTGGCCTCGAAGATAACCTGGAATGCCAGATAAGGAAATTGATAAAGCTGTCAGTGGTTTGCTGTGCTCTATTTCCCAGGCTATGAGCCATCTTGTCACATGTGATACTCATGATATCATCCAAAATATGACATTGAGAGATCACAACTTTTTTCCTCACTTCCTAAGAAAGTGAAAAACTTCTAGTGTAAGCTCAATAAACAAAATATGACACATATCTATACCATCTCTTAACAGGAATTTTTGCTTTTTACCTAATTCCATTTCTTTCAACTGCTGTATGATTTTTTTCTTTTCATCACAATCAAGAGAGAGATAAATCTGAATTTTTCTAGGAGGAAGTTTAGTTCAGCTAACTAACAGTTGTAATAACAGTGTACATCTGTTTGATTTTTCCATTGGGAAGATAAAATTTCTTGGACCAACCTAATATGCATTTCGCTCCTGTGAATTTAATGTCATGTCTCAAGGTAGCAAGTGCTCATAATTTTTATTGGATAGTAAAGCAGAAAATAGTCTCTATAAGACATTCCTAGAGGGTTGTTATTTCATTTTAATTTCTAAATTTTTAATAAAAAATTATCTTCTTTAATATGTATTTTGTAGTATGACTTTCTTGATGCAGCTCAATACAATGAGACTTCCTTTGTTACATCTATTAAATTTTAATATAGATCACAGTGATGGGGCTTTCCCCATCATGGATGCATGCTTAAACTTTCTTCTGTCTTGTTGGAATTAGACCCAACTTTTCAGAAGCTCATGCACTTTAATTTTTTGTTCAATTTTATTTAAAGGAGCCTGTCTTAGTTGCTGTTGCTAAAGAAATATCCATTCAAACAAGGCACCCAGTGCCAATTGTCTGGTGTTTAAAAAACTATGTTAAAATTAAAAAAAAAAAAAAGGCTATGAGGTGTGTCTTGATCTTATTTTCTTATCAGAAGATTCTTGGCTATTATGTGATTAGCCTATATGGCTTGGTTAGGGAATAATATCTAATCCTTGAATCAGAAGTAGTTGGAAGCAGAAGACAAACTTGAGTTATGTTTGTTTCCTCTTGAGTTATGTTTGTTTCCCCTTGGTTTGGAATAATTTTTAGAAAAGGTTTCTCCCTTATCCTTCAGAAATATGGATGCCTGTTAGAATCCATTCTGATCATAATGCCAATGCAGCTTTATCAAGCAGACCTGGTAAGAAAACAAATATCAGCTTTAGATTAACATAAAATATTGTAGCATCTTTTAATTTTTCAGTTGTAATGAAGGACGTATTTTTTAGGTGAGGGGGAACTTTAATGTAGATTTTTGATAATTCTTTATCATTACTGTACATTTATAGTTAATGGTTCAAGATCTTTAGTTCTTCTGATTACTGTGCACAGCCCATTTCTGTCTCCTTCTTGCTTATACCAAGAAAAATATTCTATGGAATTGAAGCAATGAAAATGCTAGCTTCTTATGTGGTTCTTACCACCTCTGAGGTGCTTTGGTTTTGTAGGAAAAAAAATTCAAATTTCAATGCAGTGTAGGTAAAAAAGAATTAATTCCCTGCAATAACACAGAAGTCCCTGCAAATTAAATTTTTCAAGTATAATACCCATCGTTTTGAAATCTGGTAAATGAGTACCCTTGGCTTGGCTGTCGGCAATGATTTTGTGTCTAAATAAGCTTTTCATAGCTATTCTGTTTTCAAAGCAGAAAGTGCTATGTGCGTTTAAAAATAACTGGTTTCAAGAAGAGTTTCAAAATGAGAACAAATTGTTTAAAAACCTCCATAATGGAAAAGCTTTCAAACTGAAATATACTTCATGGTAGCCATTTATGAGTCAGGCAGTTCAGTGTGATTCCAAGCTCATTCTTTCATCTGCTTGATAATAATGCATCAATCTGCAGTGCTGGTAAAGATACAGAAATTGATCCCAGCAGCACAGAAGCAATGCTCATTTTGATTTTAAAGGTCATGCTTGTGCAATGCCTTTTGATTAATTAGTAATTAAGTCATTATTTTTTGATATTTTTGATTAGCCATTGTTTTTTGTGAAGTATTAAGATGATTTTACTTCTCCAATTTAGTATCCCTATGTAGCTTTTCAGTACAATTTGGAAAGGTAAACAGCCTTTCAACTGCAGGGATGTAACAAATGTATAAGCATTCTTCTAGCTCTAAGACTGCCTGCAGTTTCAATGCCATCCAACTATTCACACTTGCTAACAAGATCATTTTGTGGTTTGTTTGCAAACAGGAAATTGGATAAGGCATTTTGAAATGCAATATTTATGCTCTGCCTAGCGTAATTAAGAGTTTCTTTGCATATTACTTTGCATATTACTATGCAAAGACTATTTGATTATTGCTCATGTGCTTATGAGAATATATCTCACAAGTATAACCTGGTGCTTCTGTGTTTTTAGAATATTCCTAAATACTTTGTGGTGATTCTAAGTAGCCTGTTGAAAATGACTCCGTCATTGTAGTGATGCCACAGAATTGCTTAATGTATTTTTCATTGTGGAAAGATCTTTGCTGTCTGTTTCTCAGTGTCAGGATTTCTGACACCCTGACAGATTACTGTAACTCATCAGATGGTCTTAGACTTGATCTTCAATCAGTAAACCCAGACAGAAAGTTTGGTGTTTATCTGCTTCGTTCTTAGCTATGGACTAATAGTGGGGGCAGATGGATTCACCCTGTTCAGTGAAGTTGCCCTAAGGAGTGCTCTTTGGAACAGTAAATGTTGCTGTAAGTGCAGCTAGTGCTGCTGACATTTTAGGTGGTTGTATTTGAGTTGTGATGTCTTTTAAATCTTAATTTATGAAAAAGACAATTTTATTTTGTTTTTTTTTAGAAAAGCCCTCTGCAACTTTTAAAGGGAGGCCAACTAGTTAACCTAGTTTAAGAAAAAATGAGTGCCTGAGCACAGATAAGGAAACAGATATCTGTATTTTGCAATAAATGTATTAAATAAGGAAATTCTTTTATGTGGGTTTTCAACTTAATTACATATTAAGTAATTTTTTATTGCTTGTATTAAAATTTTCTGAACATTTGAAATGAACTGTCTAATAGTATAGTTTTGAAGAGTTTACACTGTCACAAAAGTATACCTAAAAATACTTCTATATATATATACACCAAGTTCTTAACTGCAAGAGAGATTTCTGGGGTTTTGCTTTTATTTTTTTGAGAAACACATATCTTAAAGCTGTTAATACAATGGTTGGTGATAAGTAAAACTCGCAGCACTATTAATACTACTTTCTCAGCGTGTTGTTTTCATATAACATGTTCTCTTTGTGTCAGAGTATTCTGCCATTAGTTCAGTGGATTCGGTGACAGGTTGTTATAGCTGCATTTCAGAATACAGAGATAAAATCATGATCTCTATAAATATATATCTCTGTCAACCAGAACTAGCTTCTTCTCTTAAAGTGCAGAAAAAAAATTCTGCTTGACAGCTTTTAAAAGTTTGGATTTTGTTCTTTGCTAGAAACAAAGTTTCTACGTAACAGGAAGAAAGCAAACATTTTCATGTTTGAACCTGTATTTTTATCCGTTTCCTTTTTGACACATTGATGCCTTCAATTATGAGCCTTAATTTCATTATCATAGATTTTGATTCCTGAACTAATTTATCTTCAAAGCTCTTGAGCTATCCCTGCTTGAATGTGCAACCTGAAATGATACTTTCTAGATCTATCCCTGGTGTTTAGGAATAACACTGTTTTACATAGTGAAAAGTAGTTAAGTGTTTCTTAAATTAAAAATACAATGCTTGCATGATACTTTCTTTTTGTCATTTTGGGCAACCTTCCCTCAGTAAGGAATTATTAATGGTAAATCGTTCTGGTAATTATTTGTGATGGATTGGACTAATTATTAGTAATGGTTGCATTTCAACTCCCTCTTTCTTCCCCCTAAGTATAGTATCTTGGATATTCAGTCTTCAGAAGTGTATTAGAAAATCACGCCATATGGTATTGCTTGTCTTCCCTGATTGAATGCAACATCTGCAGCACCAGCTGTTGCTTTGCAGATTCCTGAGTAGACTGTATAGATTTCATCTGCAAGTGCTCAGGCATTCACTTCCATATTTGTTTTCAGGATGGATTGTCTGAAAATTAGATTGAGATTTATTTGAAAATATGAAAGACATCCGAGTATGAATGTTGTTCAAAAGTAAGATTATTTTCAGTTAGCAATTTGAAATTTTATGTGCAAAATAAAAGCATGGCATTGTCTGGCATTTTTGTAACACATAAGCTTTGGTGGTTTTTTTGCAAAGTTGAACAAGTAGAAGTAATCAATTGTATATTTTTAAATAAAGTGAACCAAGAAACAAATCTCTGTATGGAGTCAGGCTACATGTAATAATTACATTTCCTTGTAATATGAACACATACAATGCATAAAATCTACATTGCATAAAATTTTCATGCTTGAATGCTTCACATTTATTGGGATTTTAGAGTTACTGAAGTATTTTAATTTCATTAAAATGATGAAATAATGCTTTTCTCAACAGTATAAAGACTTGGTTACAATAAAAGCTAAGAGGCTTTTGTTGACATTTAGAAGTTTGTTAGTGACTGGATCAAAACAACAAAAGTGTTTTCTGTGTCAGAGGTTGGATAGCATTTGTATTTATTTATTTAAAGTTTCCAGAAAGTATTCCTTCTATTGCATTTTTTCTGGTGAAAGTAGAATCAGCAAGAACTAAGCAGGGACTTTGGAATGCTGGAAAAAGCAGGGTATTCTCAGAGTGACTTTTAGAACACCCAAAAATCTTGAGAGGCAAAAATTCAAGAAAGGAGTTTGTGCTCTCAATTAGTAGCAGATAGGATGGTATTCCTAATCCTGTGGGAAAGACTATTCCATATATCCTTAGCTTATTAGTGTCTGTTCCATCTTCTTTTGCCCCAAACTGGTGGATGAGAAGCTTTGTTCCCTTGAGGTGTTTATTTTGTGGCCTTTCTTATCACTGCCCTACAGATATGCATTGGGTTTTCTGACTGCTCTCTGTCCCCCAACAGAGTGGGTGGATGGTTTCAAACATTCACAGGCATTCTAGCTGGATGGGTTATTGATGAAATTTCTGTTCAGATCTGATGACAATTTAATACAGTACATGATAACTGAACTGAGTGACCTTTGCTGCAATTGATGTTGGCCTTTCTCCCTGTTAAGTGACCGCCTAATTTATCTAACTTAGAGGAAGTACTGTGATTGCTGCATAAACTGTCTTGGACAAAGATATCTACCATTCATCCTGAAAAGGTTGAGTGAACACTAGTAATCAGAAAAGGTCAAAGAGCCTGATTTAAGATTGTTTAGTGCTCTTTTTGGAGGTAAAAATACATGATGTAGCCAAGTGTCTACATAAAGTGTAGGTGAGTCTAGTGGAGACAAACCAGAAGCATAGAATATCTTTTAAAGAGTGTCACCCAGGCTGTCAGTTTATAGGTGTTAGAACAGAATACAAGTTTTAGACTTACACTTGTCTTCAATTTTCACAGAATATGTCTGATTTTTTAGTTATATCGTAACATTTGTGTACATGTAGTTAGTATTTCATAGAACATGACACAAATACTTACGTTTAGTGAAAATTGGTAGATAATGATCTGTTAAAATGTGATATTTATGTGAATTTATACGGGCTATTTTCTGCAGAGTTTCTGCTGTTTCAGAACTCGCCTCATTCAAATGGCATTAACTACCACTTCTGTGCTGAAGCTCAAAATTGTCAAAGAGAAATGAAGAACAATCAATCTGCATGCTTTTCTTCAACATATATTGTTCTAATCCACAAAGATTATTTTTTGTTTGATTATTCTGAATTTTGGAGTGTTTTAGCAGGAGAAGATTAGCACAGTGGTGTTGTTACCTCCTTTTTTCTCTGTTAACCTGGTCACATTACTCCATTACTTGTGATGTGTGCATACAGGGTGCACAGGAATTTTCTGCCTACTTAGAATATTGTATACTAAGTTGGGACTTTTTGCCATGTATGATAATAGCCCCTCACTTCCTCTTTTTTAAATTTTATTTTTGTATTTCAACCTGAAGCATTTGGAGATAATTTTTTTCTTTGCTAGATTCATTTCTGTTATAAGTCTTAACCATGGCTGTTGTGAATCCTGGGGATTAGCAGACAGACACCAACATTAATGTAGATGCAAACATCGTGTCAGAATCATCTAAGTGACCAAGTCTATTCTAACATCAGTGTATGTGCAACTCTTGACTCCAGGCATCCGATTTTCTAATGTCTTTAGCCGCTAGCCTGTTTGAACAGTAACTACGGATATCAAATTACTTCAAATCATTGTGTAATAAACCTCTTTTTTTTGTATTTAATTAGGTAAATCTCAGTGCCTGTTTCCGTAGCACAGGTGCATTAATGCAAAGAAGGCTATACTTATTCATCTGTGAGATTCAGATCTGCTTGGGATTGTCCTAAATTGACCTGAATGAAGTACTTTAGAAGTAGAAACAGAGCCACTTTCATTTCTCATCCTTGGCTTGGTCAGTGACGGGAAGTATGTAAGCACAGGGCAGTTTAGTCTGTTTTACCATGTTTTTATTTTACCTTCACTCACTCCATAGGACTGCAGTCATCATTCCGGTGTGTACACACGTGGGCATGCGTGTGAACAAGCTTATTTACCCAGGGCACAGTGTGACTTGATTGAAGTTTCATTACAAGCTTGTTAACAGCTAGGTTAAAGAGAGTGTGTAGACTGTCTGGGAGTTAATTAGTTCCCATCAGCAAAATTATTAGCACAGTAGGTCAGAGTTGCTCCCGCCAAGTGAAAGCTCCAATAATCAGTACAGAATCTGGGTCAGGGACCAATCCGATCATAAAAACTGCAATCGCTTGGCCTGGAGGGTGCAGGGTCAGAGCCAGTGGCACTGCCAAGCTCCTGATGTGGAGTTGCTTCTCCATCACTGATAGCATTACATGCTGAACATTGGCACTAGCTTTTTTTTTTTAAATGTTTTTGCTGACACTCTGGAATATCAGCCACTGTCAATAATTATGTTCAATCATGAGGCAGCAGCTTGCATGATGAATCCCCACCACAGGAGATGTGTGAATTGGGATGTTCTTTCTTTGAAAATATACCTCTAATAAGGATCCCATCACAGAAAGTAGGAGGTAACAGTCAAAATATTACAAGTTGCTCTTCAGTTAGCTAATCTGTCTGAATTTGCTTATAAGTTTTTGTTAAAATTTAATTCATGTGGAAATAATAAATTATTTTACATGCGTGTATCTCTGTTCTGAACCTGTACAGGGCGTCTTTAATGCCAAAGTGTGTTTGGTGAAGAAAGTTGACAAGGCTGAGAAACGATCCTACTGATGTGTCTTTAAAATGTCTGTTTATGCAGTTTACCTAAGAGTAATAGGACAAAAGGGAAATGAGGCTGGGGACAGTTGGTATCTTAGAAGTGGATCAAAAGACTTCCCATTTTGTAAAGGACAGCTGTAGTATCGCTCCATCTGCGAAGAACTACTTCTGTCAGTAATTCCCCCAGAATTGTGGGAAGAAAATATCCAGCTCCGCTCCAAAGCAGAACCATTGTCATACATAATATATTGTTTCCATCAAGGTTGTTTTCTTTGTGAGAATTACATGGGTACTCACAAGAGAACGTTTGGGCATCTTCTGTAATAAACTGAAACATAAAGGTATGGTTTTTTTTCCAGGAGGGAAAGAAAATGTGAGCCAAGTTGCATGCTAGAAAATATTGTTGATGGTAGTTTTGTGGAAAGCAAAAACACATGGTAGGTGCAAATGTATAATTCAAGGAAATACTTCCCTGTTGAAAATACTATTTTTTTTTACTTTAATTCTACCTATTAGAAAAAAAAAAAAAATTTTTCCAATGTTTAAAATAATGTTATGAAAATGTTTATGCTAATATCCTTCCTATGAACCCGTCTGCCTATTTACTTCTGTTTATTACTGTAGGCTAGAAATTTGAAGGTGTTCCAACAACCAGACTTTTACTGCTGCCAGTGGTGATGTCCTAGGGCCTGTATATCTGTGCAACATCTTTTTTTTGGTCTGAAAACAGAATTTTTTTTACATTTACTATTACTCACTTAAAAAGAATAATATTTATGTATATTTTATCACTCTATTATTTATTTTATATCACTTTGAATACAGTATATACAGTTCAGATTTCTTTTAGATTATGTTTCATCATTTTCTTAAAAAGTAGGTGAATAAGACAGATCAATTGGTACTGTTCTCCAGGAAAGTGTCAATAAAGGTTTCTTTTTGATCTATTAACAGCAGAGCAATGTGGCAATTTGAAACTATGTTTGGCATATTAGGAGTTTGTAAAAGATAAAGTTGAACATCTTTTGAAAAAACTATAAGCCCTGTTGTAATTAACCATGGATCCACAAACATTTGAGGTTAGTTTATAATAAGTTAAACTTCATAGATGATGAACTCACATAAGACAATGTTTAAACAGAAAAGTATGCTGCTACCTGTTCAATTTCAAACACATATTTGCTTTGTTATAAATAAATTTTCTTGAGGAAAAAACCCTTTTCTTTGTCCTTTCCTCTGCATCAGCCAGCAGTCTTTGTGGTGCTTTGTGTTTTCAGTTTGCATTCGTAAGTGGTATTTTTTTAAGGCTTAAAAAGTCACATTAAAAATAATGGAAAAAATAACGATTGTTTTGGTGCTCTTTGAATTGCTTTTGCAATCTGAAGCCAAATGTTCCAATGACAGTGCTATATTCTCATGTTTTCCTCTCAAAACACATTTATGGCTTTTTAAAAAAAGAAGGAAATAAATACATTTAGATATTCACACATTATTATTTTACCCAGTTATCTAAATCTCTTAAATTTTATATTTTCTGATGGTTTTCTAGTCTGAATGTATAATTCTAACACTCAAGGGATTTTTTTCTTCACTATTTATCACAGATTTGCCACAGTCTTGCAGCAGTATTAGCATCATTTAGTGTAACATTAACAGCATGTAAATTGGAATGGTTTTATTTGAGATTGTATTTCCTTAATTGCTGTGCTGATGTTTTCCTTGACTGGTCTGGAGTATATTAATGTACTATTTAGGGGACTTTGCCTTCTAGTCCTGATGTCTTATGCTTGTGTGGTCCCAGCTTCCTTTGAGCTGGTGTGATCTGCTCTCTGACACAGGCTTGGGCTGCCCTGCTTCTTGACCTTGCTTTTCTTTGTCACCCTTATCACAGGCACTCTGCAGCTTTCACCTTCAAGGTCCTATGCTGCTGGTGCTTCTTTCCCCTCTTTAAAGCTTCATTAGTTAGGGAGCAGCTTAGTGTTGAATGGGAAATGGGTATCATTCCTTTGTTACATGTTGGTTTTTTTCACCTGTTAGTGCTGGGAAAGAAGCCAAGATCCCTTAAAGGGCAAAGTTTTGTGCCATATGTCAAAGTGCTTCTGGAATTATTTTTAGTGTCTTCCTAACATTCATCTAATTGCTTATTGTGTGACTGAAATAGTGTAGTAAATAAGAAATGTCTGGATATTAGTGATACAAGATAGAACTATAGAAGATAGAACTATCCTAACACACCAGTCTGCATCCAGCCCTTGAAAAAACATAAATCTTGGAAATTGCTCTTTTTCTTACAGGCAGGCTTTACCAGGAGTTTGGTAATAGATTACACCAATAATGAGTGGTACTGGAGGAAATAGCATATGATGTAAAATTAATGAGTGCATAGGTATAGTAATAATACATAGAACTTATTATTTCTTACTAAAACTTATTTTAAATATTGATTGCTAATGTTGTCCTGATGTTGTTTGAAACTTGTCTATCCCTTACACTGTTACTCTTCAAGTAACAATATTTAGTAAGCTTTATTTTTTTTCATCATGATGGAGCCGAATAGATGAAAGAATTTAAAATATGAAAGTGAAACCTTAGACAAAAATAAAAGCACAACTCCATTGTGGGCCATGCAATTGTGTGCTGGATCTCAAACCATTATTTGGGCACTTTCTATTTTCAGGAGAAAGTGTTAGAAAGAGAAACGCTTGAATGGAACAACCAAATGGGTTTGCCTTGCCCTATGGTTCTCTTATTTCCTTTACATTTCTCTTTCCTTCCTCAAACCAATGCTTCTTGTAGCATGTGCTCCTTCTGTTGTCTTTCATTACCCTAATTTTGGACTTAATTGCATTAAATAATCAAATGCAAAATTTAAATCTGGAAGAACTTCAGAGACTAAAAGACTTTTTCCTGAAAGATGTGTAAATGGGAATATCCAGGAGAAAAAACCCTCAAACTATTGTCCCCACTGAGTGTAATCAGATAAATTGCTCTTATATATACTGGCCACATTTTAACATTCTTTTTCAGTTGTACATATGTGCAGTTCTGCATTTTTCTCTCAAAACCAATCAAGCTTCTGTATCAGTCTCTAGATTCTATCCCAGAATAAAAGATTCCACAGCTGGAATAAAAGATTTACCCTAAATTCACTGTTTATATTTAACTTTTTAAATATTTCTTCTCAGTGTATGACCTGATTCAAAATTGACCCAGTGTTGAATTCCTGATCCTCAATCTGTGATGCTGCAAAACAGCAATTCAGGGAGGAGTCTTGCTCTCCTTGCCATGTGCCCACACTGATGAATAGTGCTGGCTCTTGAGCGAGCATGGCACTATGAACTTGAACTCCAGTTTATCAGTGTCATTTGGGCTAAGAAATTACTCAAAAGAAATTTTTTCAGTGGCTGTGGGGCCTGTTGCTGGCTGCATTGGGCAGAGCACCCCTCCTCCTCTCTCCCTGAGCTATTATGTAATTGTCTGTATAGATTTTTGGGCTCTGTTAAAAATCTGGTGCAAGCCAAGCTTTTAAATAGTTATAGTGGGCACTCAGCAATGTGTGAACGGAGTGGATGAGCCTGTCAGGGCATATTGCATGCTTTGGTGTGACTGGTAAATTGCTGCTGCTCTGGAAGAAAAGCTTCCTCCGTGCTTGGGTTGCTGCCCCCAACTCCAAAACCAGTTTACAGAAATCAGGTTTTGTTGAGACATGGCAAGTAACTGCTACGAGACTTCTGGCAGCAATGTCTGGACATCTTCCTCTGCCCCATCTTCCCAAAACCTAAACTCTGCTTAGGAACCACAGGTAGTGAAGGGGACCAATGACAGCAGTGGCAAGTTGTCTGCTTTGTTAGAGATTTGGAATGTTTGAACAAGTCTTGTCTTCCTTTCTGATTTTAGGATACAAATCATGGACTATAAACAGCAGGTTTTGACATCCTACGTTTCTGCAAATACACAGCAATGTACAGAATGTGAGAAAAATGCTGTCAAAAACTGGTCATGCTAATGAAACATGTAGAAGAGAGAGAAATGAGAAGACATTTTACTTTAAATCCTGAGTAACATATAAAGTACTCCTTAATACTGAATGCATTATTTAATGCAATAGTTTTGGCTTCAAAATTTGTTATCCATTTAATTACAGACTTTTATTTACAGGATGACTTAAAATCAGATGTCCAAATACTTGAATGTAACATGAAGCAAGTAAGATGTTTAATATATGCAGATCTAGGAGACGGGAAATATGGGAGTGCAATGAGAGACAATCAGAACTGGGACAAAAGACAGCATTTGATTGCTGAAAGGTAAATGCTAGATACAAAGGAAAACAGGAATTTTGAGATATAAAAAGAAGAGCAAAGAGAGAATGAGATGGGTTAAAAAAATCTAATGAAAAATTTATTATTCAGTCTACTGACCCCTCGGGCTGCTAGAGTTGCTTTGCTCTGTGTTATGGTGCATAATCATGGATTTATAAACGGTAATGGTTCATTCCTTCCCCTGACACCCCCCAGCCTACACCCCCAGTGGTATCACCCTATATCCCGGGACCACTCCCCCTACCCTTCCCATTGGATCTAGACCTCCCTGGGTCAGATTACACCCGAATTTAGATAAGGGCTAGTCCTGAGTCCAGACCCTCATTTTGCCCTCCATCCAGATGGAATAAACATCTTCCTAACCACAGCAGAATCCGTCTCTTCATTGCCAAGTCCCTGACCACGCGGCAGCTTAGGGGTTGAAACCCACGAACTATCAAGTGGAGCAAGGGCTGAGAACCTCTGCTAGCAAGAGCAGAGAGCCCGAGCATCATTAGCTCTGATAGGTACAGAAAAAGGGAAAATTCTTAGTCCCAATTTGTTTGGAGTTTTGATGTGGATACCTGGATAAGGCAAATTCTTTTAAGCTCTCTTCATGGAGATACTGACTTGAATTAGGCGATTCCTGGGTAGAAATTATACCCATAAGATGTGCCTTATTCTACTGTAGTATGGATAAATTAATTTTCTTCATGTTGTCCTGTGAAATATAGGAGTAGCAATGTTGGCGTGTCATGACATCTAGATCATTCTGTGGTACAGCAACAAAGATAACACAAAAGAGGATCCCAAAACTACTATCCTGATTACAGCCTGTGGCCTGTAATTGGAGGTCAGTAACTAGCAGTGTGCCACAGGGATAACACTGGGTCCAGTCTTATTCATTAAGAACCTGAGTGATGGGTCAGAGTGCACTCTCACCAAGTTTGTTGATTATACCTGACATGGAAGAGTGACTGGGATGCCAGAGGGTCACGCTGTCATCCAGAGGACCTTGACAGACTGGAGAAATGTGCTGCCAGGAACCTCCTGAAGTTCAGCAAGGACAAGTGGAAAGTCTGTGTCTAGGGAGGAACAGCCCCAGGGCATCAGTATTTGCTGAGGCTACCCAGGTGTAAAGCAGCTCAACAGAAAAGGAGCTGGGGATCCTGGTGGTGCCAAGCTGAACACAAGGCAGCAATGTGCCCTGTGACAGAGGAGGTCAATAGTGCCCTGAGATGCCGTAGGAAGACTGCTGCCAGCCAGCATGTCCTTCCTCTTTAGTCAGCACCAGTGAGGTCTCTCCTGGAGTGCTGTGTCCAGTTCTGGTCACAAAGATGATTAAGTGTCAGGAGCATCTCTTCTGTGGGAACATTCCTTAATGCCTGCATATCTTTTTTTTTTCTTTTTTTTTTTCTTTTTTTTTTCTTTTTTTCTGCTACTCACTGCATATCTGTGTTTCTTGCAAAAAAATGTCAGTAGGAAAATTCAAAAAAATGTATTTGCTGTTTGTTTTTGTGCTTTGGTTTCTGATGCTTTTCAATGAAAAACTTGTTGAACAGGATTTTGTGCAGCTCCAAAGGATTGCTTTGGAAAAAGATAAATACACTTAATTGGGATGTAACTCTTTCCCTGTTTTCAAGGATTTTTTGTTGCTTATTCAATGTTTTTTATTCAATGTTGAAATTCAGAGAATAACAACAACTGTATCTGCAGTAGCTCTTATTTTGTAGTTTAGAAAGATGCTTTTTTGAAGTAGTGTAAGAATGCTCAAAATCTGTTTACTATAGCTGAGAGAATATGATTAGAAAAACATTGTCAACCACAACGTCCTCCTCAAGTCCATAGTCAATTAACTGCTGATTTTAAATTGATTTTAAAGAAGACAATCATAGTTTATGTATGCTCTGTAGATAAGTGCTGTGTAACTTTTCATTTACATATTGGTGTGTGTGCATTTATGTATAAAAACAGTATAACTGCAAGTGACATTTATACTCCAGTGCAGAGATTAAGGTTTTGCTGTTATATTTTATTTTTAATTTGCTGTAACCATCTTTATTCCAAATTTGCTGGTTTCTCATCATCCTCAAGAATCCCAAGTGCTATTTTAGCACTATGACAAATCCCTCCAACTGCAAACTAAAAGAAGGAAAGTATATTCCCTATTTATAGGTAGCACAACACGACTACTTTTAGGTCAGAGTCTTAGAAATATATTAGCAAAGTAAAAAAGTAACTTCACCATTAAAAGCAGACATAATACATGCAAATGAGGACTGTAAATATTTGAAGTATGATATGGCCTCAGATGTGTAGATTGCACTGGAGATATGGCAAATCCTGCTTTACCTACTGAAGGTAAATGAAGGTGAATTTAAAACAAAGAATTCATTCTCACCACTTTCTGATGCACATTACAAAAATGTGTGCATATATATGTAGGCATAGACATAACATATTAAGAATTGGTTACATTACTAATCAATATAGCATACTGCATAACACATTACTATTTTTATATATTACCAATACAATAAATATATTCTATAGACAACGTACTATTATAATACTATATAAAATGTATAATATGAAAAATTATTAATATGGTAAACATCTTATATACATACATGGCCTCACATGGCAACACTTGATGCATTTTGGTTTCCTGACCAGTGCATTTGGTTTTTCCTTGTAAGCCATCAGCTGTCAGTGTTACAATTCTTCTGTATGGTTATAAATCTTTCTCGTTTGTTAGTCTGAGGTAGGACTAATTAAATTGCAAGCTTTGTGATTTGAAAGATCTGTTACATTTAGTAAAGTATTCAATCAAATTTTTCGTTCTAATGAGATATGTGCAGGTGTCAGTTCAGTCTTCCATTTTGTTATTCCTTCAATATCCTTCTGTATTGTGACAACACATCCTTTATCCTGTCTGAAGTTTGGCTTGTATGAGCCATCACTCTTGTATTGTGCTGAACAGATAGGAATCCCTATTGTTGTCAAACCCTTCTCTACAATACTTCTTAACAGGGGCTGTCTTTATCAGACTGCAGTGAAAGCTCAGCTGGTGTGACTTTTTTTGCTTTACAAAGCTCAATATTTTAATTTCCAGCTCATTAAAAAATATATTATGATGGCAGTTCTGACATTTGTAATGTATTCTTTTTTAATATCTGAACATGCAGTTCTAGGGAGCAAAGTCAAAGTGCTGCAGAAAATTGAATTAGAGGGAACATTTAGATCAGCCTTGGAAAGATTACTTGATCTTTAACCTATGTTAGTAGAGGTTTCATGATATTCATGGGCAATCTGATACTATGTCAACTTTCTTTTACATGAGATATTAATTTTATAATGTTTTAACTTTCTAATGTCTAAGATAAGTTTCGGGCAAGCAAATGAAATGAATTATTTTTGTTATTTCCCGTGGACAAATTTTTAAATTTTTTTCCACGAGCCAAGCTTTTTTCCTCTGTGAAGTGTGTTTTGCCATAATTATGTCTTTTTTTAAACCAAAGATAGTATTTTATCTTTTTTTCAGTCCTTACCGAACCTTTAGGTTTTGTTTGGTATTGTCCTTGTTATCCTTGTACTCTTGATTCTGTGCAATAACTGGTAGAAAGAAGTCCTAAATAAGCTTTACTTGCATGATGTAATTTGATTTATATTTCTGAAGGTAGCTGATGAAATGACTCTGTACAGAAATCAAAGACATAATTCTGAGACATCTCAGACTAAAGTAATTAATTTGGTCTGATATTCTGAATCTAGACATAAAAATGAGCAAAGCCTTTTTGTCAGAACCAAGAGTCTTGTGGGTAATGCTGTGTAACAGCCCAAAATGATCTTCTGTTACTGCAGACACCTGACTGAAGCAAAGTACAACAGGGTGGAAAATAAAACTGGAGATGGGGTGATGTACATGCTCTGGATGATGTTGCTGGCAAGAGGAGCGGAGTGACACGAACAGGAAATAGAAACCATTCCCCTCGCTTGCTTCTATAAGATGACTTCTCAATATCTGCTCTTTCACTTTGTCATCTACCTTTTGTGGGAATGCCTCATAATCCTAACAGGAAAATAAAGCCTGTGGCTGGAAAAAATGGAGCAAATTACAGCTAGATGAGTATGAGGAGCTTGCTTTTTTTTTGGCTACCATTCGCAGAGAACAAAAAAACTTGTCAGGGTGAATTTTGCAAATTTGACTGGTATTGAGTGAAAAACTTACGAGATTTATGAAAAATGTTTTGAAGAGAAGTAGGATGACACATGTGCTATGCTTTGAAGGATTATTTCCACTTCATTAGAAGAACAGGCAACCATGTACTACTTGTCAATTCAGCATTGTGTTTTAATGCTACAATATTTAATCTTTCAATTGCTTTATACAGTTGACATTACTGTATAATTGATTACTGACTGTTATATCCATCAGCACCATAAAAATATTTGTCAACTTTCACAGCAATTATGAAACCAGAACTAGTAAATAAATAGAGCTACCCTAGTGTTTTAAGTCACAGAACATGTAATAATATGAAATTTGAAATTCCATAATTCTATATAACTTATAAAAGACATGAAGACAGCATATTTACTGCTATATTTTGGAGATAGCAGGAAGAATGATCAGTCATATTAGAAAGTTGTATTCTCTGAAGAATATGTTTTGGGCAGTATGTTTTATTGTGAATCTGAATGAACAGGACCATGCTGCCATTTTATACAATCTTTAAGTAAGAAGAAATTGCCTTTTTTTTCAGCAGCTGACAATGGAAGGAGAAATGCCACCTTGAATGAATCATTTCCTTTTTGCAGCCTGACCTCCTCCTTCTTAGATGTGAAGGTGATAAACCACAAAGTAAAACAGCAAGGATCCTTATTAATAACAACATTCAGCACTCTTTGCAATCACTCTGAATGCAAATGACACTGTAGAGTGTAGATTTTTTTTTTAAATCTGCAATTTACATTTCCTGCTGGCTAGGAGATTTGCCTGGATTGAAGGGAACCTTCAGGTGTTAGATCTCTCAGTTTGGCTTTGGGAGTGGTGTGTGTTTGGTTACAGGCATGTAACCATGTCTACACTTCTGAATTGATAGAAGAGGAGAAGCAAATGTGAGGCAGTAATTCTATTATGAGAATTAATTGTGATTGAACTTTTATTTAATGATCTGGCCCTTCTATTTCTTAGATAAAATAAAAGAAAATGTTGGTTTAGTTTTTGGTTTGTGCAAGGTTTGGGTTTTTTTCTTAAAAGTCCTAGTTTTTGTTGGCATGGATTTTTTATTTTTCTGAAAATCACCCACATCTGCAATGAAAAGTCCAAGCAAAGACTGTGAAATGGAGAGAAGATATCTAAGTAGGATAAATTTCGCTTTTCTGAGAAATTTATAAGCAATTTTGGTTTTACTTATGTCTTTTGTAAATCTTTCCTAACCTTTTAATTTGAAGATGGTAGCTTGGGAAACCTTTGTTTCTTAAGAAGCATGCCTGTTAATCAGGCCTGGTACTACAGGATGCCTGAGGTACATTTGCATTAGTGTTTTAATATGAGACAGGAACGTGTTTTTTTTGTGTGGAGTTATGCATTGATCTCCATTTGCTGTGCTTCCCTTCACCGTGGAAATCACTGGGCATGTATTAGATTCCTTTGGGTGAAACTAAACTGAACTGTACTGTTTGGGAGTGCAGTTGATTTGTTGCCTACTCCTAAATGGAATTTGGTCCATGGAACCAAACCAGAGCTAATCCTTGAAAGCACGGATTTTTGTGCTACATTGACACAGCCTGCTTGGAAACTTCAGTTCCACCCTGCATAACAGTAGCATGCAGGACTGGAATGAAGTGATCAAGTAGACTTCTTCAGTTTCTGAGAGGTTTCTTATCACTTTTTGTAAATTTTTGGGTGCCTACTGTGTAGAAAGTAGATGTAAAACATCTACTTGTGCTTACTGGGGAGCACGTTACTTCCTTCTCCAGTTGGTCTGTGTTGGTTTCAGTGTGTGACTGTTCAGCTGTGATTGCAGAAGGATGCCACCACAGTGTAGAGACCTATGATCATTTTCTTTCTTTCCAATGTGTAACTCCAATGTGGTTAGCATCCACAAGGGAAGGCTATTTATATTACAGATCTGATTTTATCTGCCTCCATGGAATGGGAAAGAACCAATTTTTCTAATAAAACAATTCACTCACTAAAAACATGTCCTTTTAGTTGACTTCAAATCATATATAAATCAAGGACTGCTCTGGGAAACAAGTTTTATTGGCTGAAATCTTTAATTAGAAATTACTTAGTGGTTCTGAGTGGCTGCTTTGAGATAGGGAATCTAATCTTGTAATTTCTGTAGTATCAAATAATGATGTAAACATTAGCATAGCTATTCTCCATACGCAAACAGTACTTAGTTTGTATTAAATTCATTTTAGAATAAAACCAAGAAACTTGAAGATACAGAATGTTATTAGTCACCTAAGTACACTTAGGTAAATTAGAAAGGGCGAGTGACACACTGAATGATCCTCAAGTTTCTAAAGGTGCCTGTGAGTTGAAACTGCATTTCAGTGTATCAAGCAGTCTTCTTCATTTAATATCATGGCAAATACAGTGCAATAGGAACAGTGAGAGCCCCAGCATCAATCCATGGGCTGCTGTGCTTCACAGTGAACACCAGGTACAACTTGAGCTACTGTTTGCCAGACTTCGAGCCCAGCAGTCCAGACAATTTTCAAACTGTGTGGAAGTCTGTTCAGTTTTCATCTCATTAATGAGGATACTGCAGAAGTCAACATAAAAAGTCTTCTTGGAGTCAGTATAAGTCTTCTTGAAATCAAGTTGTATCGCACTGTTTTCTCCTCATGCACAGGAATGATCTTCCCCTGGCAAATCTATTTTGAGCATTCATGATACTGCCTTATTATCCTTACTGTTGTTGTAAGTAATTTCTCAGAAAATATGCTTCATGACCTTGGCTCCGACTGTGCTGGGGCTGGCCAGGCCTCTGGGTCCCTGGATCTGCCCAGCTGTTACCACTTCTCCCATTATCCTCCTCCAGGTTCTTTTTAATTGTAAACATGGCCTTGAAGGCACAGCAAGTCTGTGTTCAGCACCCACACCTAAATAATCTCTAATTCTAAGGGTTTTCATAAGTCCAGTTTCTCTAAGTAGTTTCTAGCTTGTTAGTTCCCAGTCTGGGCTGCCACACTTCCCAAACCTTGCTGTTATGGTCTGGGAAGAGTAAGACAATGAGGTTTTGTTGAACCGTGTCGGTCGTTGCCGTGTCATCCTTCACTAACCAGGCCACATCCAACCCACCCAGTCCTTTGATCTTGCTTTTGCTGCTCACAATGTATATAAATGGGTGCCTTTCAAAGATGTGGCATACACACCCTATATGTGTGGGGCTGTATTTTACACAGAGCAGATCTTGTTTTGGAAATTTGTGAATGTTTTTTAGTATGTTCAGCCAATTCTACAATATATAGCATCTGTGTCCAGCACTCAGAACTTAGCAGAACTTGAATATTAGGGTAATATTTCACTTGATTATTAGGTCAATATTTCTCTTGTATACCTCCTTTAAAAGGTATATTAATATTTTTATACTTTATTCTGTCTCTTATAATTTCAATAATATTTTGAATGTCATACAGGTCTCATATTGTCTCTTTACAAAAGGAAAAGCTTCCTAGGTAAACATTCACTTTTGTTGTAGACAGTAATATATTAAGTTCATTTACTTTGAGTGACAGCTGCATAATTCTGTTTTCTTGACAAGTCCATGAAAATAGATGAGCAGGGTTTATATTCAAGAAAAAAATGAAGTTCCTCAGATTTTGAGTAGTGATAGTAAAAATCCTTTATTGTTACAGTCTATATAATGATGAATTCAAAGGTTTTCTATTCATTTGTAAATCAGAATAATAAGCCCATTTATAAAGTTCCATTTCATTTTATCATTGTAATTATTTCAGCATATCAAACTAGAATAGTAAAAATCAAGCTTTCAGGAGGTTATTAGTGATTTAGCAATGGCTGTGCTTGACTTATACTGCTCCTACCCAAAAAGCTTGCAATAGAATCCAAACAGAATGATTTGTATTAACCTTTCTCCTAATAAATATGTAAATATGCCTGAGCTGATTGAATCTGGAAATTAGAATGCCTAAATATGTTATGATACATATAGGGAGATTGAAGATTGTGTCCTCAAATATAAAATGAGAAAAGATAGCTGAAGAGGAACCCAAGATTTAAATTACAACTATTTAAGTATTCTGTTCAATTTATTTGCTATTTCACTTACAATACAGAAGAATTGGCTGCTGGAAAAAAATTGCAGAAGTTAGCTGTTTAAGACGTTTTATATTCAGATGGGTAGTTTCCTATCAAATCTGCCTTCCTATGTCTCAAAAATCTCCAAGCACAGACCTGGTTCCTGTAACATGAAGGAATTACCTGCTGGTGTAAGAGGAACACACATGTTTTGCTGTTTATTCATCCAGACAGTCACACACACAGCCCATTTTTTTTTCAATGGTGCAAAAGCAATATTGAAAAGAGGCACAGCTCTCTGCCCACCAGCAGCCAGGCACCTGTGCTACATGTGGTGCAGCCCAGCAGTTCTTTGCTTTAGGGAAGGCTTCACACAGGGATTGTAATTTGGTTTATGTAGATTTATGGTATCTGGGCATGGACCACATGCTTGTGATGGTATTGTTCAGTAGTTCTGTAGGGTAAACTCTTCATGGCTGTTGGAAAGAGTAAACTTTATTCTGGCCAACTCTGTATATGCACTCCCTTACAGACTTTCTGTCACAGTAATTGCTAGGGAGCTGTCATTTCTGTATTGGTGATTTTTGAGTTAACATTGCAAGAGGAAAAATGCTTTCAGAAGTTAAGGAATTATTTAAGCATCTCGTATGCTGCATGAATAAACATTCTAACTGTGTGATACTGCCTGATCCTAAGAGAGAAAGGGGTCAGCTTTTTCAGGCTCGAATTTCCTAGGCTGCTGTCTTTCAGACTGAATTGTGTTTAGTTTTGAAAGGGAAAGTATTTATAGAAAAATCTGGATTTGCTAAAACAGTAAGTTTCTCTATGCTCACGAAAGGTGAATGCAGCGAGTGAAATGTGATGAACCCAGTTAAACTATGCATATTTCAATAGTATTAGGATCAATTTCAATAATCCCTTGGAGTATTAAGAACTCTTTTCTTTTGAACCTTAAATTTTATTTATAACCAGCAGTGGGACAATTCTATGAAATCTATTTTCTGAATGTCATCATAGTCAATGCCAATTTAGGACAATTTGGAGGCAAAGGATGGAAAGGGGAGTCATTAACACACATACACAGAAATCAATCTATGGTATCTGTTTGCCAGCTGACCTCAGGCCAAAACAGATTGAAGATCAAAAGTAGTCAAAAGGGAAATTCTGTGTCATTATGAAATGCTTCAACTTGTCTTCTATTATGTGAGTAATGAACCTTTAATTTTGGATTAGCGTGTTTACAGTTGCAGCTTGATGTCTGAATCACAATTATACATGCTTTTGATAAGCAGAGATGGTTTAGACTGAGAAGCAACTGTGAAATGTTCACTGTGAGAGTAAATATTATTTTAGTTCCGAGTACAGAGAAACAGAAACATGTTTTCAAAACTGGATGGTTAATCTTGATCAAAAGCCAACAGTAAAATAGGAATTGCTCCAGATTTTAGCCATCTGGTAGAAATTACTCTTCGGAATATTTGGGCTTGAAATGTAAAATTTCATTTTGTCCAGTTCACTAACTATAAAAGAATTTCAAAAATATGTGGAAGGGTGTAAATTATTAGTAAATTATCAGTGAAGCTGACAATGAGTGATTTTTAATCAGACATTTACAGGAGTTATAGCTCAAGCTTTCTAGATAACCATCAATTTTGTATTATTGAAAATGATAAAATTAATGTATGTGAAGTGCTCTTTTTCCCATGGTGACTGTTTCTAGTAGTAAAAATCATTCATTTGTTTTGCTTTGGTGCTTTTTCATTTTGCTTGATGTCCCAATATTTTAAAATGTGGTAAACTGCTAGTGATGGTGAGATGAAAAACTAGTTCTTATCTAGTCTTATGACCTAATAGTGCCTAAATATTTAAATTTTATTGTATTGTTTTCTGTAGCTATATTGCCCAATTTTAATAATAGAATATGTTGATGAGAGGTTTTTTCAGCTTTCTTATATAAGAAGAAAGCATATCTTTTGAACATTTTAGTTAATACTTAAGAAGATGGATATTTCTATAGGGTAAGGCTGTTTTGGTATAGTTACTATTATAAATGTGTGTGTGTGTATGTAGAGTTATGACTTTTTTCCCCTACTTATCATTCCAAAGGTTAAAAAAAAAGCTTTCAGTTATTTCCAAGCAATAAAATAATTGTTCCTCATATACAAAACCCTCCTGCCTCCAGTTTCAAACCCCAAGATACCAACCTACCATACCACGATTTATGTTTTTTCTCCTTATCCGACCAAAAAATAGACAAATGGCAATTTAAGATTTAAAATCAGCAAATATGCAGGTCACATGCTGATGGTGTGTGTCACCTTAACTTCAAGAAAGTCACTTCTAACAGGCTGAGTTTATGTAGCAGGGTATCTGGCCCATTACCTTGCCCTGGAGAGAATGGTCACGGGAGGTCAGAATTGGATATCCTAATGTGGATGCGCACCATTGAAAAGCCACATTTCTAACATGTTAAGTGAGCATCTGAAAGGAACTCCAGCTGTATATATTGTCCCCTTGTGGCATGTATTGTCTCAGAGAGCACTTGTGCTTTCTGCTTATGTGGACATAATGTAGAACAGTGCTAATAGCAACTTTTCCTTTTGAAAAATCATTAATATTGTGGAGACAATTCTTAAATACCTTATTATTTTTTCCTTTTTTTGATATATGTATATATAGTTAATTCTATCCACATTTAACACTGTTTGGTCATTTTAGAATTGCCTGTAAAACACCCAAACTTGACCTATAGTTTTCTCTGTTGTGCTGACTATTTTGTTTGAAAAGCACTCAAACTGCTGTTATGTCCATCATTACGAAAATTTTCAAAAGAGCTATCTGAGACAAAAGAGTTAAAATCACTTTATCTGCAGATCTCAGCTATATTTTACCATATTTATATGAGCTTTCTTTGCTATCTTTAAACAAGTGCATTGCACTAAAAAGACTGAAAGTGTAAAAATGTGAATTACTATCTACTGTGGAAAAGAAAAAATAAAAGATGAAGACAATATGTTCTTTGCAAGGTTACACTGTCAGAGAGCAAGTACTCATATATTGACTGGAATAATTCATTCCACCCTGCAATACATTTCTTCAGAGCAGAAAAATAAATTCATTGCTGTCTGACAGAGATGCTCAAATGTCTCTCCATAAGCTTCGAGTAAACTGGTGAAATAAGAAACAAAATACTTTGCAAGAGAGAAAGAAAATTCAACAATTTTACTCCAAATTTGAAAGTCATCTTGCTATAATACAGACATCTTGCTTTGACATACAGCTTCTTATAACTCCTGGTGATTTGTGACATCTGTCATAAAAGGATGTAATGAAACTTGGGGGTTTTATTGCAGTTCATGCAACAAACAAGCCTATGCCTGCTCAGGATTCCTGTAGCATTGCTTCAGAGTGCTAGTGTCAGATTCTGGCATTGTAGGATATTTTTGTGTAACAGCATGGTACATTCCACTTGATATATTTGTACATCAAACTAAAATATAGTGTGGGGTTTTTAATAATTGTCCAACATCATGTTCAGGAGCTGTCACAGTAGAGATACTGAACTGTAAAACAAAAGTAAAATATCACTAACAAAATAAATATTTTAATAACTTTATCAAACGTCCAGGAAGATAGATTTGTTTTCTCTAAGCTTGTCTAAATTTAGTTGCACAGATTTCTACATAGAGTGATACTGATAATAACTTGGGCATCTTTGAAAACTTTTGGATAAGAGTATATTTGTGCAGAGAGCTGGGTTTGATTGATCCCACCTCTGCTGAAGTGGATTACATTGTTCTCAATGGCTTAGGAGTGGGTGCAGGATTTACTGATACCCAAAGTTCAGGCTACCATTTGCCTATTTCCTTCATGGACACACTCATTTTTGGTGTTTTAGATGCCTGTGCATGGCTTTTTGGAAAAACAAGTCTCTCTGAATGTCATGTGCATAGGGAGGCAACTATGAGATGAGGAGGTAAAATGTGTTGGGAGGATTGAGGGAGCCTGCGGTTTAGGTCTGGATGTTGCATTGAGATTTGTGGAAACAGGGCTGGGAAAAACCCTGAGAAGGAAGAGGCTGGTTCAAGTGGATCTGCAAGAGTGATGAGGATGGACAGGTTGTGTGATGTGCAGGGCAAGGGTTTGCTTGTATGCATGTAACCAAGATTCTGGATAGGGCAGGAACATACGCATAGTTTAGTAAATGAATTAACATATTTAATTGGTTATCTTTTTTACTCCCTCACGTTGAATTAAGGCCCAAGTGCACAGGTTTCATTATATTTTGTCTGCACTTATTAATTATTAGTTGATCCCTATTGAAAACCAAAAAATACTCCTTCCAAGTAGTTGTAACTGAAGTTAATGCATCTATTTTCCATATTTTTAAGTCTCTCTGTGAACAAAAGTTTGTTTACAAGATTTTAAAACCATTGGAGCAGCATAGATGTATGTCCATTACCCCTGAAGAAAGAAGACTTGTGAATTGTCTTATTAGTCTCTCATTGAATGATGACAGCAGTTGCTCGACCTTGAGAGAAAGGGACACTGCTGGCATTCTCCAGAGGCTGCTGTTATTAGTGCTGGCTGACCTCAGGGAACTGGGTGACCTCCATTTCACCTTCCAATCTCCCAACACCAAAACAAAGCTGTATTTTGCAACACAATGTGAATAAAAGACAAAGGATGGTGTTTTTTATATATAGGGGAAGAGTGAAAGGGTCTGCTGTAGCTTTGATTAAAAAAGGCAATGCAATATAAATACGTCTTGTAAAAAATGAAAAGACAAGACTGCTCTACACACTTTGATACTGATTTCAAACTTAAGGTTTTCACTTAGAGGACAATGGGCATAAACCTCACTGTATATGCTACAGTTAGTGCTGTTTTTTAAGAGAGGATGGTCCATAGTGTCCTGTTTCAATTACAGAATCATCTTTCCCATTCCATCCATTCTATGCAGCCACCACATGCATGCTGTTAAGCATTCACTTTTAAAAATTATGTTGGGTTTTTAGACAGAGGGGCTGCTGTTGACTTGGAATGTTAGGCCGCTGTTATAAAATCCGATAATATTCCACTAATGCTTCAGGAAAAATTATGACTATGCGAATGCTGCTATTTTCAACTAACTGAAAAAAATAATTGATTAATTCTTTTTCTAGTTGCTATTGATAATGTTTGGGATAGAAGCTTAAAGTCATTCAAGCTGAAAAGAAAGAGCAAACTCTAGCATGTTCTTTTTCTGGTCAGTGACTTAAAAGTCATGCTTGGCTTGCAGCTGGGCTGATTCTGCATCTATCCCAAATAAAGAAGATAAAAAGTAATCATGGTGCTATTTAACGTATCGGTTTTGGCCTCCTTTGACTGTAGCTGTCAGTCTGGCAGGATTCCAAAAGTTATTCAAATATGCGTGGATCAGATTCTTGGGAATTGCTGTAGGCTGACAAATGCTTACCAGTTCTTCTAATGTATAACTTGCAATTGTTGTGAAACGCCGTGTATCTGAGAGAGTGCCTCATATTTTGTCCAAGAAAAGAAATTCAGCCTTTCTCCCTCAGTATTTTGGCTAAAGACCAAAATAATTGAAAACTGATCTACAGTGCTAGATTACACGTTTATGTGAGATGCTTTGAATCAGACATCTGAATTTCAGACAAACAATGGATTAACATATGCCAAATCTGCTGCTATTTGATTTCAGTCTGATTAACATTGCTATTTATCAGTGCGCTAAACAAATTTGATTTGATCCTATTGGTGGAAAAGCTGATTTATGTGGCTGTTGTTTAGATACAGATTAGGTCACTTTAGGTTGAGTTGGCCATCCTTTGCAATCCCAGAGAAGGCAAGGCCACAAGAGGTAACCAAATAGGCTTGGAAGGCAAGGCTGTGGAGGTGGTGGACTCACTTCTGAAGGCATCTACCTTTGTGTCCTCTGCTGTATCTTACAGTGAGAGCCAAAGCCTGTACACCTCCTTTCTGGTGTGCCTTGGGAATGGTTCTAAATCTGAATTTTAATAGAGCAGCATACATGAAATTCACAGAAACAGATTCCTTGCTGTGAAATAAATGATGTGTTGCAGCATAATGTATCACAAATACATTCCTGCTAAGAGAATAATATTTTGATACCTACTGTCTGAAAGCTTTGTTATTTGTTTATATCTATGCAAAGATACTCTGGTAATTTTAATTCTGTATATATAAATGCTACATGCCTGGTTTTGTTCTCCCTCAAACCACACACACATCTTAAACTGCCTTTTCTTTCAGGGGTCGTTGCTTGTATTGTTTAGAGTTCAGTGAGATGACAGTCTTGTCAGAATATTGAAGCCAGCGGCATTTTCAGATTGGAATGGATTCGGCTAATCAAATAACAGTACTGACTTTTTTGACACTGAAAAATTATGATATATTGTATTATAAATTGGACTTTGTCCCAGTACTGACTAACACACCTAATTGACCTTGGGTCATCTAATATTTGTAGGAGTGTGAGAGAAGAAAGAACTCCATATTTAAGGGCACCTCTTTCTCAGAGGTTTTGGAGATTTACTGCCAGGTGGGGTATAGGATGGAAAGAGTTATCTAATATTTGTTGTCCATAAAGTGTATCTATTATATATTTTTCCATTAATAACACTTTCTGTTGCTTCTAATATTTTAAGCTTCAGCTTTTATAATTTTAACCTCTGTTATGCATCTTTAACTTGGAATAAATCCAAGTGGCATCATGGTTAAGTCATGAATGATCTATTTCATAACTGAAGCTGTGATACAAAAGTAATAATTAAAAAAAAAATAGAGGCATGTGTTTCACATATTTGTCCCTGGTCTCAGAACTACATGTATGTGCAGATATAAAAAGTTCTTTTTCATCAAACATTTGGTGACTGTGGGTGGCAATGTTGTCTGATCAGACAGTTTAGAAGTGCTGCATATATATGGGATATAAATAAAGATATGTGAACAGGCCTCTCTGGCTATCATTTGTTCTTCCTTAGCTATGATTGTTTTTTCCATCTACCAACCTAAAAGTGATCATTTAGGTTAGAAAATTTCACAGAAACAACTGATGTTCTTTAAGGGCATAGGAAACACTTTGGTGATGTTTGGGTGAGAATTTTGTTTACTGTCAGCTGTTTACTGGTTCATCTTAGACTAAATCAAATTCTTATCTCAATATTTTAGTGGAGTGCAGACAGTAACAATGAGACTGTGCAACTCTTTTCTTAAGAACTACATATACACAGAATGTGATCCCAAATTATAAGCCACACTTACACATCTGAATACTAGCAATGTCAAGGCTGGAGCTCTGCACTGATGATCAGTATTGAAGTAGCAATTAAACACTGATGTGTGCAACTACATGATTACGATGAACTTTCATTCTGAGCATCTTCTTAATGTTAAGAAGAAGAACTTTGAGCAGCAGTAAACAATAATTTCCGCTCTACACAAAGTAAATGAGAATGTCTATGCAGCAGAGAGCTGGAAGATGTGTTTCATTCCTTGAAGGATGGAGATACCCCATGAATAGGAATAGATGATGGGTTGCTGGGTGATTTTGGGACCTAAGAGCCCTTAGGGTGATTCCAATGAAAAAGGTGGTTGTCAGCCTTCTTTGTCACAGCCAGCTCCTTGTTATTGATGGTTGAAGAAGCCAGCTCTAGATCTCATGTATCTATATGTCACTTGGATGATGTAATGGTTATTTCTATGCTGCATCTGTGGAATTTGAGATTTTTGGATCTTCTTGAACATTCAACCTGAGCCATGGGTATGGGGTTGGAGTTTTTGTTTATTTTGTGGTGGATTTTCTTTAGTTTTCTAAGTTTAATTTCTGATCTTATGTCCTACAACCAAGCAGCTTTTCTGAGGGCTTGGACCTTTTCCTTGCATTGGATTTACTGATTATTCTTTTTGTAAATGTAATGTAAAGTAAATGATTTGTATTATATGTTACATCTTGCTTTTGTACTAAATTTTTTAATGTGTAGAAAGCCTGGCATAAAACTGTGGTCGTTTATCTGTCAGATACTAGTAGCTTATCCATTCAGGTGTCATTTGTGACACAACTGCATTTCAAAGCCTGTTTATCCTGACTTTTCCACAGTCAACTTCAATTTTATAATCTGGAAAATAGGATGAAAGTATCAAAGGTCTGATATTTTAAGAAGGAATTGTGAGAGGATCAGGCACTCAGGTCAGCGAAGGAGAACAGTGGCCTCTGAGAAGGATCAGATGGATACTTCAGTAGGCCAAGGGAAGAGTGCTTCACCTTTTGACATGTATGGCTCCAATAGCTAACCAAGGAGAACAACGGGGGATCCTGAGCTCACTGTGGAGAGTGCTTTAGAGAAATAATGGATCCGAGACAAAGGCAAGTGTTAAGTGTTGACACGTTTCTTTGAATTTCTGTATCTCCAGTGTTAAGTATTAATTATAGCTGCATGTGGGCATATGTGTATGCTTCAGCTGTTACCTAAACTGGAGATCTAAATCATACAACAAGAATACTCCTGGCAGAAATGTAGCTGTGTCTGAACTATTCAGCAGCATGAAGGGCTTGACACTGGCTACAGCTCCTGAATAAACTGGTCTGTACAGTTCTTTTTCTCTGATGGCACAAGATCCATTTTTTCCACATGCTAAATGGCTATCCAGACACAGCCTAACAGGTGTCACAGCTGTAATGACAGTACAAAAGAAATGCGTAGTTTATGTGACAGACTTCACCAGCCCTGTAAGTCTATGACACATTTAGAGAATGGGACACAGCCAGATCCTTAATGAAAGCTGAAGATACGAATGGGTTGAAACCATTTAAGGGTTCATAAACTCAGCACTCTAAAAAATGGTACAAACCCATGAAATGGACTCCAAAACCATCATCCATGTCAACTAGACTCAATTAGATTACTTGATAGAGTCTAGAAAAAATACAGAAATCCTGTCTACTGACTCTTACTGTCCTGTAACAGCCAAAGTCAATGGGCATGGCATGAGCAAGGTCCTAAGGCTCTTACTAGTGAAAATATTAAAGGATACTTATTTTACAAGACTAGGGGAGGTGGAAGTCAGTAAGTATATGTGCCATAGAAGAAAGCATAAATAGGGTTTTTTTGCCTATGGAGCATGCATATTGACTACAAAAAAAAGAAAAAAGGCAAAATCATAGCCAACTTTATGCCAGCTGCTAAAAAAAAGGCATGTAGGAGAAAAGATTTCTCTGATCAACAATCTTGCTGGAGAAAAATGAGGGACCTGTAAAGCATAAAAAAAATGAAAATTTACCATACACACTAGAGGGTGAAAGAAAACCCCCAAGGAATATAAGGCAAAAAAAGACTGTAAAAATACAGTCAGAGAGAGAAGGATATTCTCTTACTTCATGGTCTCAAGTTGATTAATCAAGAACTGTGTCTTTCTGATTTTCATAGTAATGGCAGGAAAACCTGATAGCATGATGTAATTCAAAGGGCATGGTTAACAATGGGTGCAGAGTGCAAGGGGTGGAAACAAAGTTTCTATGGCAGATGGCCTCAAGTTTCAAAGAGTTCACAGGATCAAGAGGTTTAGACACTGAATCACTGCCTGCTTCATTTGGAAAATCCTCATTGCTTCTCTTGAACAGAATGACAGTGGAAATCTTCAGGGAAGCCTCATAATATTCATGCCCTTTATTTGCCCTGCAAGTTTTGCTCATTCCAGAACGTCCAAATTTGGTCTCAAGTTATAAGTAACGTAACAGTTTTTTGTTCCTAACCCAATTCTGAAATACATAATTTCATAATGCTGTAGCCTTTGAAAGTATGCTAACAATATGTATTTGAATCATTATTAGGTGCTCACTCACACAATCCATTTTCCTTTTGATTGTTAAAGCTGGTAGAACAAAATGATTTCTGGAATTTGGTTTACTTTTCCCATAGATGCACTTAATTTCAATAAAGTCACTTGTAAGTAAAACCAAGAGAGTTACCATTCCTAATGTATCAGTAGACATAAAAAGCCTGCAGCTGGAATCAGACTTGATCTGGCTGTTGATATATCTACTGTATTTGGGTCACAGTGTGGCCACAATGAAGTCAAATAGTCAAATGATAGTGATAAGAGGAAGACTAATCACTTACCTAAATACAATTGAAAAGATGGCTTATGTACAAGCTATTGGTTTTCTGCCCTTTGATAAATGCATGTAACTTTTTTTTAAATCCGAGGCTTAATCTGCTAATGGTTTTCACAGAAGGTGATTACTTTTTGGCTTGGTACAGATTTGATTGGACTTGTGTTGTAAGTGCAGTGAGCATAGCCTTTGGGATAGAGTCAGATTGTCAAATCAGAATGTAACAGTCATCTTCTGGAGTGTATTTTTTGGTAATAGAAGTCTCTCTAGATTACATATATTCAACACAGCCTCTTGTGCAGATTCAGTACTGTCCTAGAGCTCTGAAGCATTGTTTAATATTAAAAAAATCATGAGTGCTGTTGTTGAGTTTAGATTTTTCTTTGGTTAGAGAAAATGTATATATGCTTTCTGAACATTGGGCTGACACATGCACAGCTCAAGCGTGATCACAGCCCTACTGTTTATGTGAAAGCTGCACAAACACTGTTACCTGATATATTACTCACTTGTTTATCCTTCTTTGCTCCCAAATTCAGCATTTTAACTATGATACAAGCATAGTTTTCCACCTTTTTGGTAGTACTTGTAAAACTTTGATGATCTGCATTTTGATTGTCACATGAATCAGAATATTTTTCTCAAAGATTTAAATTGGGATCCCAAAAAGCTAGCAGTAAATGCAAGCAACAATAATTAATGAGTACAGAAATTCTAGAAAAGAATGTTATATGTAAAAAAGCATTTTTGCACATGACTTTTCCTTTATTTAGACTTTTGGGTATGATGGTATTTTGATATGATTTTAAAAATGATGGACTGTCTAGTGGTTTACATTTTTTTTCCAATACAAAATTAGTAACTTGTGAAGCTCTTAAAAACTTATATAGCACATCTGTGACACTTTAAAATCTAATCAGATATTACATCTGATATTTAGATTGATTTCCCCATCAATATTCTGATATTTGTGGGAAAAAAGAGAAAAAATAGTTAATAGAATTAACTACTGCAGCTGCAAAAGACAAATGCTTGAGATTTTGGCTATTTAAGGAAGGAAAAAATGAAAGTGTAGTAAAAAATTCATATACAAAAACTATTCCTATATGCTGAATAGTTTCTGAATATATTGTGTAGCTAGAATTTTGTCTCATTGCTGCCAAATTCAGGATCATGGCTGGAGGAACAAAATGTTAGGAATCTGGCTTGAAGGTTCCATGTGGCCACTGAAAATGTGAAATTAAAATGGTGGTTAAAATGTTTTTGTGTGGCAATGTAGTTGTTTTAATCAGGCTCTTTCTTTATAAAGCAAACCAAGAGAAACCATACAATATCTAAGATGGTACATAAAATATGTACTTGTGAGCATCAAGGAGATGTTCAGCCTGCCTTGCAGGAAGGGCTTAAATGAGGCTGCTTTGCTCAATCTCAAGTGAAACTTTAAAGAAAATGAGTTTCGTATTATCCTTGAACACATTTAAAAAGAAAAAGATCAGAACAATTTGTGAGAAAAGAAACAGTGAATAATGCATGAACAGATAGATTCAAGGTGGAAAAATACATTTATTTATTTATTATTTATGCATAAGGTAACAAAAAGCAATGGAGAGGAAGAGTTGCAAACAGGTTTCCAGTTTTCATACCAGTAGAAGCAGTCAGGGTAAAAGGCCTAGTTCTTTTAAGAGAACATCATAAATTTCAGAAATCTTTTAGGACAAAAGAAAGGCATTATTTTTAAGAAAATACATGAAGTATTGACTTAAAGCAGCAGATGTTTGTATTTGCTGGAATTGCTACATTTGTATTTTAGAAAGTCATTGCTAAAAAATATCAAAGGCAGAAAATTGCATTAATACTGCAGTGCTGCCCAAACTGCTCTGTAAAAAATAAGTAAATTCGATTGTCTCTCTGGCTTGCTCATACATACCTATAGAAGATGTGACTGTAATTGCAAATTTTCCAGGAGAGACATGTTCTCTCCTTTGGGCCAATCTTGTTTGTTTTTCTGTTTTTGGTATGCTTCATGTTGCACATGCAGCCTGCTGATCCCTAATGGCATCTGAGCTATGAGGCCATTGCACCCTTGTGTGTGCATGTTTCCCTGCACTGTAGAAATAACCGTATCAATTGCAAAATGGAAGAAGCAAAAGAGAGTTAAAATGATGACACAAATAAGCTTGTTTTTATCTCCCTTTCCCCTTTGTTACAAATTGAAAAAAGAATTACTTTGGGCGTCAGGCAAACCTCCGCCCAGCTTAAGCAGAAGCAACGAATTGTCATTTGAATATTGTATAAATGCATCAGGTTTCATGTTTTGTAAATTTTGAGGGGATTGTCAGGTTCTATAGAGCCTCTCTAGAGAGACTCACAGCTTCTATAATTGCCTTGAAACACAAATTATGCAACCCACTACACATTTTTATCACTGCTTTGCTGAGTGCTACCCTACCCACTCAGATGACAAGAATCCCAGTGTGATGATCAGCAGCATTTTTTCCCAAGTAACTCCATTTGCCTCTGCTTGCATCTTCCATATAGGCTAAGCCAGAGCACCACAAAGAAATCCCCTGACAAATATATCTGCACTTTCAGCTCTGTTGTGTGCCTGTCTTCTTCCTCTTGTGTGAAGGCCTAGAGAGTCTCTGCACATCAGAATGTCACTGCCCAGCTTATCAATTGAGAGAGCTCTTTCTGAAAGGAAAACCATGGTAGGAATTAGAGAGTATTGAAGAGGCTGATCCAGTGCAGTGCATTTGTCACCAGGCAGTTCTCTGGCATGTTCCCACTTCTCTGCTCCTCTCTGTGTTTTCATCTGCCCAACAGCTTCAGCATCACCCATTCCAGCTGTGCTGAACAGCACCTCTTGCTTCTGGCTCCTCTCACTCTGGCACATTCCCAGTGCCTTTTGCTTTTCCTCATTAATTTCTGAGAGCGATTTAAGCTCCTTTCCTGGTAAATGAACTCATCCACTGCTATTTCCGCTGCATGTTTCTGACCCCTTCCTTGATCCCCATGTTTGTGTCAGTATTGCCTTAGCTGCCTGCCTTCCCAGTATCGCTCCCTTGAGGAGTTTTACTTAAACTCATTGAATCACACAGTGACAGGAATTGCACAGAAATTTTGCACTGCATAAACACAGAATCATCATGCTGAGAGTGAGTTGATCCTCTAATTTGACCATGGGCATCCTGAAGGTTGTTTATCTTCACTTGTCTTTCAGGAATTGCAGAGTTAGGAAACCTGTGACATCATGAGGTAAAGTGTTTCACTACTTTGGCCTTTTTGCAAGATTTTTGCCTTTTTTTTTCCTAAAATCTAAGCCAGTTGGTGCTGCAATTAACCCCCAACCTCTCCTACTGCTCTTATGGCAGATGTGAGGAGTATTAGCTCGCCTTTCTCACCTTCAAAGCAGCCTGTAAAGGCTCTTTTTCCTTTCTTTGCCTTCTGCCCTCTAAAAACTGTAGCATTACGCCATTACACGAAGTTCCGAAATCATTCGTTAATGTCAAGAAATAGGTATATTCCATAGAAAAGGATTCTTTTTGATCCATGGTATTTTCATCATAAGGAATGTTATCATGACTGTTTTCTATCATGATATTCCTTTATATATCTCATTATACATTTTGCTTCAGCTGATAAGTTTTTAAAATATTGGATTTATATTTTGTCTTCAAGGGTGTATAATAGGCATGAAATGTCAGTTAAACACACCTGGGTTTTTTTATGGTTTCCTCACTCCAGTTTGGTACAAAGTTCTTTTGTAAATAGGCTTAAGTAATGCTGTAAACAAATGAGCAGATTCACTTAGACTTATCCTTTAAATTCTTCTTGTGTAGATTAAGTATCAACACTTTTTATGGTTCATAGAAGCCAGTAATTAAGTAGTACACTAATAACTTCAGAAATCTATTCTGTTTCTCCAACAGTCTTTGACTGTTGCTAATTACAATCTCATTAGTCCCTATTTTACTGTCAAAACATGTTCATGAAGTGTTTCTTCTTAGTATGGCTAATATTTTTCTATAGTAGAAATCTCACTGGGGCTTGAGTTTCTTTTTCTTTCAGAAGCCAAACATCAGAACTGTTATTAATTTCCCTCTTTTACCCCACATATGATTCTTTGATATTGCAACTTAATGGATGAAAAAATACAGACAAAACTCTTTATAGACAAAACTCTTGTTTACTCCAAAGAAGAAACTCTTTAGAAGATATAATAATCTTCTAATTTATTCAGTCTGTGTCCATTCTTTTTAGAGGCCAATTTAGTAGCTGTTATCTTCTCACTTTTTTTTTCAACTTTTATGTTTCCAAGTTCACTCAGAGAAAAATAAACATTTGATGAAAGAAATAGCATTCTTAAATACAAAAAGAGTATTCTCTCACAAAAACAGAATGGCTGATCTGAGATTTACAAATATATTTATTAATGCTTTTAAATAGAAGCTATATGCAAAAAGCAGTATAAATTTTATGAGATCATGAAAAATCAAATATTGTTACAGGCTTGCAGTCAAGTCTAGCAAATAATCATTATTCTGAAAAAGGGAATGAACACTGATGTAATCACTTAGAATAATCTCCAAAATAACTCTAATCCTGAAAATAACTTTTTTGAATTTGTAGAGGGATAATGAAAAAAGAAGTATTAGGTGAAATGCTTATAATACAAAATCAGGGTAGATAAAATACCCTAAACTCATGAAAGTGATAAAATTATGATAGTTAAAAAAAGTTTCTGTAAAAGAGAAAAAAAAGTTTAGAAATGGAGCAGCACAATAAAAGCTATACATGGTGTTAAGCCATAAAGATATTTTGCTGAAATGTAAGCACATAGGCACTTTGAATGGGATTTTAAACGTAGGCGCTGCTTTTTTTCCTTTTTTCCCCAAAAATTAAATAGAGTCCTACTTTCTCATAAAAAAGTACTGGACCCTGAATTCAGAAGGACAATTTGGAGAACACTATCAGAAATATCATTATGGCTTAGGAAGTTAAAGCTCTGAGTTGCTATGAACTGAACCAAGAGCAAAGGCGTGGTAGTGCCTGACATATCCACTGCCCTGAGAATGTGTTCAGCTGCCTCACTCTCCTCTTGTTCCCAAGACTGTGACTGATACATATATACTTATTTGTACTCCTCTCTGTGTCTTAATACAATAAAATAGTGGAACTATTAAAAATCCCTCCTTATGGAATGAAAAAATAGTTTGAAAAATAAAAATCTAAAATATTTCTATGGCTGGATCAATTTCTGATGTCAGTACTCTGATATCTGGGGTTTTTCATAAATGTCACTCATGCAGTGGCATTGTGGAAGTATTGGACAAGGTGTTCATTAGAGGTAGCCACACTTTCAATCGCAGGAGATACAAATCAATTCTTTATAAATCAGAGGATGTCATAAAAGATTTTGTCAGTGTCAATTTTTTTTCATTATTTTAACTATATAATTTTACTTCGTCTGATTCAGAGAAAAAGTTTATTTCTGTGCCTGATTTCAACATTTTGGAATTTCAGAAGCCTGTGGAAGAGGGAACAATGAGTGTGAATTTAGTTTGGCTTCTAACCTTGGTTATGTAGATTGGGGTTTTTTCCAGTGTCCTGAATTGAGAAGAAGCAACAGAAATATTTGGAGCTTATAATGTGATAGCAGAACTGACTAAGAGAGAATGTGAGGTGCAAATTCACATTTTAGGGCTTTGGTTAGGTTTGGTTTCTTTCTATGGTATAGCTTTTATTATATTAGGTAGATTGCCTAGGTATTAAAAAACAGCATTTTGCCCCAACTATTTTTGTCTGTTTGATGAAATGGGAATGTGAGTGCATATGCCAGACTATGAAGAAAGAAGGAAATGCTTCAGTACATGACAAAAGCGATCTCTATTATATGTTTTTCAGAAAGGTTGTATATAATTAATTCATGTGTTTGTGATTCCTGATGTGATCTTATGAAACAAGAATCAGACATCTCATTATACCAGCTGGGTGGTTCAGGGCATGTAGAACTGATGCTGTTTAGCTTATGCTCTGGCTTCATACATGGAATTGGCTGACATTTCATATGTTGAGGGAGTAGGGACATGGTTTTTCATTCTTAAAGGGGTTTTTGGATGTGTATACATAATTTACTTCTTTCTCATTAAGCTGTTACAGTGAAGAATCTCAAGATTTATTATTGTTTAGTCATTCTATCATGGTTTGTAGAAGGACAACAAAGTTGTGGTCTCTCTGATTTTCTTCAAGCATATTTTTTCACATCTTTCCAAATAACAGCTTGTGCAGCCTCTGTTAGCACAGGAATACCTTTCAAATGCACATTTATCTTCATGTTATTCACTGTACTTGCATGTGCAGGGATAAGGCTGTGCAAAAATTATGATCTGCTGCAGGGTTTTCTGCCTTCCTAAAGCTGATAAAAAAAAATTCTAATAAAACAGGTGATAACTTTTTTTGTGTTAGGTAGTCACTTTTTAACATGAAAGAAGCAACAACAGGCACTCATTAAGTGACAGCAGTATCCAAACTGAAAAGTTTTGTTGATACTTGTATAAGTAAGGTGGGCAAAGACACATCACATGCACTCAGTGGCATATGACAGGAACCTTGTGCTGACACTGAAGTCAGAGTGAATCTCAGTCATTTTGCATTTACATTCTAGTTTCACACGTGGTGTTTCACAACAGGGACGGACTAATGTGATAACCTCACACTAAGGTGCAATGTCAGCCTTGAAATAAAAGGTGGAGTGCGCTGAGCTCCCAAAGGGTGCAGCCAATTAGCACATTCTGTAATGGGGTCTTGCTGTCATGGGATGACAAACAGAGAAAAAAAATTCCTTCAAAAAGAAAAAAAAAATCAGTCTCCTTAAAGATTGGCTTCTTAAGAGCTGCTTTATATTTTCTGAGTAGGGAACCATGAGGCAAAAATGTTGTCATATTATAAAGCCTTAAGATTCAGATTGTAGATAGAGCTATGTGAGGTTTATTTTCATAATTATTGACTAGACTCTTATAAATAAGAGTGAATTATTCCAGTATTTAGATCTGAGGGAATTTTTACCTTCTTCTTACATAATTTTCATTCTTTTGCCTTCTCCTCCGTTAATTAATAGGGCATATACAACCTAAAAGTAAATACTAAAAGTAAACTAAATTTTATCAAAACTTGACTGCATATATGTTTTCCCATAATTACTTGATAGGTGCATATGCACATGTGTGAATGTAGTCAAAAAAAAAAAAAAAAAAGGAAGCTGCAGCCCTGGAAATGTCGTCTGTTTCTACGTCATAGAAAAACATTTCATCTAATTTTGCATAATGAAGAAAACTGTTCTAGATTTATTTTGCGTATGATTTACTGAAGTATCAAGAACTAAACAAAAAGAAAGCCTAGAGTATCTTTGGCTGTTTTCCCTTTGAATAAATAACAACTTTTAGGAAGTTTTCTTCTTCCTTTTAGGCTTTCTTTAGAGTTTCTATATGCAACTGTTTTTCCTCTAAAGCAATATTTTCTTCATAAGATGCATCTTTTCATGCTCTTCCACCTCACAGTTCAGTAAGAATATGTTTTTTATGGAGTGCCTTGTGTTAAGTGTGCTAATATTTGGGACATACAGGACAGCATGGACTTTGCTGGATTTGATGAAGCATACACGATAATTTGGGGATAGAAGGATGAATTCTATCAGTGCGGATGTTAATACATGCTAATTAAAAAAGAGAGCATTCATATCAAATCAAAACAAAGGTGAATTTAACAGAATATCCTTTCTGTGACCTTGCCTGTTTCTGCATGCCTGGGGAAGAGTATGAAATGAGGACAGTTATGTACAGAGACCACCTCTAAATATTATCCTTGCCTCCAGCAAATTGTGTCTTTCTAAACCAATGGTAAGCCCTTTCTGTGTAATAACTACTGTGAATTTTTTCCTCTCTGCCCGTGTCCTGCTGCTCTTTGCACACAACCACCTACAACAAGAAGTTTCCAAGTTGTTTTTACATGTTTTGTGAGAAACATCCGGTTTTGTTTTTGTTTTAATTGCAATTTTTTTCTATGTATTTTTGAAAATACTCCTTCATTTATTAGAAAATGTTGTAAATAGTCAGTTCATGAAAAACAAGGCTCATCCAAATCTTAGCATTGTGGATCTCCACCAGCTTATTTGTATGCAGAAGTGTAAATGCTAATCCCAGTGTGGCTATCCAACACAGATCTATGTAGTTTTTCACAGGAATATTGTGCAATTACAAAACCTGTAAAATAAATGAATGCTTTTAAAGTTCCTTTCTTTAGGCATTATTATCTCTTCTGAAATGGCAGACAGAGAATGATAAAGTTGTTGAGATTAAGAACTTAGTGCATATCAAAGAAATCAGTATTTATTCATTAAGAAGATCCATCACAGGTAAAATACGGTCATATAGAATAGAATAGAAGCATTGTGTAGTAAAGGACTTACAAAGATAATCTATTATAACTGCTAGACCATTTCAGGGCTAGGTTAAAGGTTAAAGCCTGTGTGCTGATAACCCAACTAGTAATCCAGCCTTTCACAGGGAACAGACCTCAGGAACATCACAACACCCTAACAGGGACAGTTTGAACATGTAGATCATCTCTTGTCTCTAGAGTTGGTTTTTTATTCTCTTGTTTTCTTTTTGGTTTGGTTTGGTGTTGTTTTGGATTTGGGTTGTTTTGTTTTGTTTAAGGCTGTTTTCCCACAGCCTTAGTGTATTTATTTAGGCTACAGCTTCCAGAACAATGATACAATTTACAGTTGCGAAGCAGATTGATTTACTAGCTGTGCTCCTACTGTGCTTCTTGGACTGGTGTTAGAGGGGTCCAATTCTCACCTTGGCATGATCCTCAGAGCAGTTCTAAAATAACAA
The DNA here is from genome assembly GCA_013398615.1 of Brachypodius melanocephalos. Lineage (NCBI taxonomy): Eukaryota > Metazoa > Chordata > Aves > Passeriformes > Pycnonotidae > Brachypodius > Brachypodius melanocephalos. The sequence continues at coordinate 22,252,432 of VZSR01001283.1, read as the reverse complement.
GGGTAGGGGAGCATGCAGTCCTTCTTGTGTCTCTGAAGGAGGACATCAGCAGAACATACAGGGCAGCCTCTACCAGGAGTTGCTGCTCAGTCATTGTTTGTTACTGTCCAGCCACCTGCTAGTATTTTTTTGGGGCTCAGATTGTCTGGATTGCAAATTTGGACTTTAACTGGGACATTTTCTGCAAGTGGTTCAAAAGCTGGTGTCATCAATAATGTGACATGGTGAGTTTGGTGATAAGCTTCCCAAGTGCTAACTTCCTTAGCCAGTGGGTGTTGGAGATCTGCCTGTTTAGAGCCAAACTTTTAAATGATTATGTAAAAGTGAACCCTAAGGGATCAGAAGAGTGGAGAGAAAGCCTGAGATGCATACATTCAGTCCAGTTGCTTCCTTTGCTCTTTACTGGCAGTTGAAGGAAGCTTTTTCATTCAATCCAAGATCTGCAACGAAACATTGCCTACTGAAAAGGGGTTTGTTGGGGATGTTAAAGAATGAAGGAAAATAATTTGTCATGGTTCCATATGCATGAGACCAGTATGGCCTAAGTGTTTTCTGAGATGTATGTTCAGAAGAATGTTTTCTGGGTAGGGATTTGAGGGAGGGTGTGCATCTTTGAGATGTGGCTCAGTGCCCTGGACCACCCATTGTAAATTAAGGGCCCAGAGCTTGTAGAGGTTTCAGGGTTTCAGTCACCAGAGAGTGGCTCACACTGACTTGTGTTTGCTGCCTCTAGCTTAATGCCTCTAAAGCCAAACTCATTGAATGGCATCACCTCTCTCTGCAAAGCCTCCAGTTCCTCTCTTGCCATGCATTTTATGAGTGTTAGCCTGTCATAAGATGCCTCAGTAGGAACACTGTGTGAACACTGAAACCACTGCTCTTTTGATAGCATTAGGTGCTATAGAAATGTGTATAGAGGAGGCAAAGGCTTGTTGGATCATTTTTCATCTTGAACAGTCTCAGGAGACTCCATTTTGGTTACACTGTGAATGTGGTTGTGTGTACTTATTGGCTTGGGATTAACTTCTGAGAACATGATTGACCTATCTGTTTTGTCCATCTCTTCCATGAACTACTGGAAAATAAAATGTATCTTTAGTTGGTTTCTAGTACTCTGCAGATCAAGATTCAGATCAAGAAAACATTCCCTGTGTGAGTATTAATCATCCAGCATCTTGGACCTCTTGAAATATATAGACAAAAGCAAACAGGACGGTAAAATTGTTATATATATATATTTGTGTGTGTGTGTGTGCGTGCGTGCTTCTGTGAGGCTTTGATGGTTGCAACCAATTGTAGTTGTGGTCTTGTGCCTCTTCTAAAACATATTAATGTAATTCTCTTCATTTGAGAAAATAATCTTTTTAACCAACTGAAAATGCCATTAAAAAAAGAAACATCTTTTCAAATTATTGTTCTCAATATATATGTATCATGGATTCTTTTATTGTGTTATCATGACTTTGAAGGTAGTTTCAACATATATGCAGAGTCAAAGAAATGCATTATGTATTTCCCATGAACCAAAAATACACTGAGCTGGAATGTGAAAGCCCTTGGTTTTGTCACTGATTTTTATTTGAATTCTGTGTGTTGAAGCAAATTTTCAGGGATCCAGTTCCGTGCTGTACTGTTAGAAGTAATAAATTCTTAGTTCTTAGTATTGTTGCAGAATGTAGATTTTTTAGTGTAGAACTGTACCTTTTTCCATTGCTGCTGATTGATGTTGGTGGTAGAAAGGAAAAAAACAATCTTGTGTTCTTCAGGATGACACCATTATTTCTGGGCAAGTCATCTTTGCTCCCCATCAAGATTGCCAAGCTGCAATCTCAGTGTTTTCAAACACTGTAGCCCCAAAACACTTTCATTCCTATTTTTAAAATAATTCCTGTAGTGTTCTCCATGTTTTCAGTTAAAACCCTAGGAGGTCCATGTGTATTAAAACATCATTAAAGGCTAGAGTAATTCCGAGAATAAGTAATCATCACTGGGTAGAAGTAGACTGCGTGTATGGAACAGATGGGTACCACAAAGTAACAGAAACAGCCTTCCTCTCTTGCTACTATTATGTGTGTGGTAGAAATCTTCTCTTTAATGTCCAAAAGAGGGGATATATATGCCATTTATTTTGAAATGTTGACATAAGGCCTCGTTTAGGACTGAGTTATTCTTCGCAGATTTCTTTGAAATCATGCAGGACATTTATTTGGAATGCTTTGTGCCATCTCACAAAAGAGCATATATCTGAATAATAGAGTGGGGAGGGAAATGTCTTTATTTTTGTTCTTGAAACTTCTAGGCTTTATATGATGGCAATGGGTCCATCTTTCTATGCTTTGCAAACGTTTTACACAAATGTTTCTTGCAAACCAAAATCAAGGCGTCAGACTGATGGTTGTTGCAGCATAACAGAAATAGGGACATTCCCTGTTAGAGAAACAGCTTTATTTATTCTTTTGTTTTCAAACCTTTATGTTTGGAAAATTTCAGAGAAACAAAAAGAAGCTGAAGAATAGTTAGAAGACATCCTTTTATTACAAACGATTCCAGATAATTTGTATTATTTAAAGAAAACATAGAGTAATTTTATAGGAAATCTCTTACATTTCCTCTGAGACTTTTTCTTATTTCTGGTCTGCAGGTTATGCAATATAGTTGACCTGTGTAGATATTGATAGTGAAAATCCTATTGGCTGTAAAGAGCGTTTGAAGTGAAACATGCAATTAATACTAAATTAGCTTGGATAAGTGTTCCATTTCTTACAGAGAAATTATGAACCCTGATATCATTCCTAATAATAGAGAAAGGTCTGTTAGTATCTTGATTAGTGACTGAAAGCAAGGTCTGAAAGGCCACCAAGGGAGTAGTAGAATCACTGTCTGAACTTCTATTGTTGGATTTTAGCTATTAGTGTTTGAATTATTGAAAAAGCAAAGCACTAAAAGAGCTGGGTTTTTTCCAAATCTCTTACTGTAATGTGTATCTCGTTATTTAAAAATCAAAACATACATTCAATAAAAGCTACTGCTCTAAAAAAAAATTAATTCAAATTTATGAATCATTATATTTAGTTACATCATAAAATGGTGCTCTCTGCAGCTTTAGATTAATAATGGTTTGTAGACAGCATGTTTTATTTTACCTTCCCTTAAAAGGCAATGATGCAAGTTCACCAACTAGCATGTTTCAAACAGCTTTTTATTGTACCCTGTTAACATAGAATCATAACACTTTATTTGGCTAATATTAATAGACTGCTTCAAATTAATTTATGCTGGAAAAATGCTTCCGTGAATGATACTTTTACTCTGAGTTAGCATCTAACTTAAATTTAATTCTGGACTTCCAACAGGTGTCTTAATTTTAATGCATGGTCAGGTGCTGTGGTCCGAACAATAATAGGATCTGACAGGAGTTTATAAACCACAGCTTTAAGGAGACAGTAGGGAGGATGAGCAGCATGGCATCCATATGGCCACTCCCTTAATCACCAATTGCTAACACGGGGTCATAAGCGATGCCATGGCTGTGGCAAACTGCCAGGGATGCTTGGAGTACGGGTCCTCTGGCAGCAGCAGCCACTTCTGCAAATGCCTCTTGCCTGTGGGTCAGGGTTGGGATGCTCCTCGGCCCCAGCAATGCCCGTGTGATTGGAGGAGTCCCAGTGTCACACCAGGAGCGTGAGCAGTGTTCCAGCGGTGCTGCTGCTGCCAGGCAGGGTGTGGGCAGCACGCCTGCTCTGCCAGCACTGCTCAGGGTGGGCTGTCTGCAAGCAGGGTGTCAGGGGGAGTGAGAAAATGCTTGTGGGAACATCTTCAGGTGTTCTGCAACAAAACGTTGCACCAATTTGTGTGGATTGCATAGTTACTGTCTGTTTTGAAAATGATTGAAAATTCCTGCCTAACTGAAGCAAGTAGGTTTTGAGACAGTTGAAGACCTGCTACCCGCAGTGGCAACTTCAGAAATAACTAAATTTGGGTGGTTTTGTTTGTGAAATCCACTGCTTTTAATGCCCTTCCTTTTCTGGTTGACTGTTGAGACGTTTCTTCTTGCCTTTCTTATTATTGCAGTACTTAAGTTCCACTCACACTTCTTATTGGCTCTTCTCTATAGTTTTCCTGTTTTCTATTTGACATAAACATTCTCAGAGGAGCCCAGCAAAGCAAGCAAGCAAAGAAAAACATTAGTCCAACTAACAAACTTACAATCTTGTTTATTCTGAGTGTGCATTGTATGTATCTCCCCTGAACCCAATCCAGCTTGTGAGCTCTGTGGAGTAGCACCTGGACGCTCTTGGGCTCTGAAATTGCACATCTGCACAGTAAGGTCAGGTGTGGTTGGATCTTAGAAAAATAAAATTAACATAATTAATTGAATGCATCTTCCAGAAAAGTACATAGTTCCAATCTCAAAGTTTCTAGGGAGAGAATTCTGTCTTCCTGGTGATTTGTTTGAATGGGTGAAAGAAAGAAATGTCCTTTCTGGTTTGAGTTTCTTTTCTATTTTACAGTGCCCTGCCTGATAAGATAGATATACATGGTCCTATGCTAATCTAGTGAAATTCTGGTTGACTGGCATGAAGTCGGGTTTCTTATTGCTATAATCTCCTACTCTGGAGTATCTTTATTGCCTTTAGAAATCTAAATTGGAAGGAAAAATGCAGAGCTTACTAATTAAACAGAGTGTGGTGATTTGCATATAATGAGATGCATGCAGTTGGGAGTATATTTTATTCTCTTGACTACCCAGCTGACTTTTGTTTCTTTCAGTGGTGCCATACTGAGTTGAGCTTTCCTTTGCTTACAATAACGTGCTGTCGAACAAATAAATGTGCCCTTCTTAAAGTGTGACCACTGTCTAGACGACTGTGAGTATTTTTCACTGTAAGGAAAAGAAGCATCCTAAATAGTAATATTATAAAGTAAGAAGAGGGACCAAAAGGCATTGGGATCAACAATTAAAGTTGGTCAAGGTAGACAAATTTAGTCTCCTGAATTTGATTTACAGTTATTATATTATACATCCTCATGAGGCAATCATAAATTTTATATTTTAAAAGGAAGAAAGAGCTTCTCCAATACTCCAGTAAAATTGGAATTGAGTCAAATTTTACATTATGATGGAGACTTAGGTGAAATTCAGATGTTCTCTGCTTGAACACATTGTGTCTTCCATAGTGCGTCTGAAGAAGATGAAAGAGATTTTATGGCTGCTAATATAGCCTGGATGGATAATTACCTATTGTACGTCATCCAGAAAAATAAACAGTGGCCATATGATCACTGTCAATGTGCTTTGTGACATTGAAATTCCCATAACAAGTTTCATTCTTTGTTTCTGAGCCCAGTGAACATTTTGATGTTGATAAGTTTTTAAAAATTATTAGGAAAGACTCTCAGTCACTCTTAGCCCTTTGTAGAGAGTCTCCTTGAGACAAAATGACCTTTCTGTTTTTCTGGGCCTTTTGAAGATATTTCAGCATAATTCAGGCTGATAAGTATCTTTGCATCACGTACTTGGCAAGGGGGCCAGTGTTTCTTTGTCCAACACTAACCTTCCTTCTCTACTCATTATCTCTGGTGAGGGCTGTTTTAATTGAAGTTATCCCTTTGGAAAGATATCTCCAGTGAAGTTCATTATTGATTTTGAAAGATCTGACCTGTTAAAATTTCCTTGCCAATGAGTTAACCTTCTTTCCTGAAGGTGAATTAAAATAGAGAATGACATTTCTAATTTCCTAAGTGATGTAGCCAAAGAAGCTGTGCTAAAGTGGTATAATGTTATCTCAGTCTTTTAAAAGGATAGGATTTGTTATTTAGCTTAGTGAGACTTTTTGGGATGTGCAACAATAGCTTCCCACTAAGGTACTCTTGCCTTCTGGAATGGCCTTTAATTGAATATTATTATTATACCATAAAAAGACACTCTTGGGCTTTCTCTCTTTCTTGAAATTCTGTTTTAAGTTACACAAGGCAATCAGGTATACTCAATCGTTAGCAGAAGAATGTGAAGTAAACTGTTTACCTACCTAGAAATTTTATTGACCTGATAGCATAGCATCATTTCAGCAGTTTTGGTTGCCTGGATTCTTGGAAAATTATTATCTCAATAATTTTCTCCCTTAAATTGAGTTTGCAAAAAGACTGATTATTTAGAAAATGAGCTTATATTTGTCTAATATTTTGAAGTACTGAGAGGAAGAATCCTAAGAATGAATATAAGTATACATTGCTCAATGAAGCTTGAATTATGAGATTTAGCACTTGTGTTAATCCATAAAGAGTGCATTATTAAGATTTCTCAATGTATAATTTTGATTTTTTTTCTGCCATTTTGTATCTGTCACATTTCTTTCTCTACTCAACTGGATGAAATAATTATAAGAACCATTTAGGAATTAATTTCAAATATAGTTAATATTTAATGAATTGTGAGTACTTGTTGCACATTTAAGTTTATGGTGATTGTCTATTAGTTAAGTTTTAAATTCTATAAATGGTTTTCATAATAAATTGCTCTTCCTGTCAGTTTCCTTATACAGAATCAATGGCATGGAATTAAATAGCCATTTCTAGAAAGGTACAAACTTTATATAAAGGCCTATGATTCATGGATTCCAAAACTTAACAGAGAGCATTTTCTTGCTGTCATTTTCATAAATGCATAATGTCTTTAAGGCTTCATATAGTGCTTTAAGCTTTGGCATAGTGAATTTAGAAAATTTTAGGAGATTCTGGAAAATACATGACAAAATACTGCCTTTGTGACTATAGATTTTCAAATTGATAGGTGTATTTCACAGAATCACTGAACAGATGAGGCTGGAAGGGAACAGTGGAGGTCACCTTGTCCAAATATCCTGCTCAGGCAGGGCTATCTAGAGTCAGTTTCCCAGGACAGCTTTTGGGTATCTCTAAGGATGGAGACTGTCCATCATCTCTGGACAGTCTGTTCTAGTGCTCAGTCACCCTCACAATAGAATAGTTTCTTGACTGTTGTGGTTCAACCCCAGCTGGCAACTAAGCACAGCAGCTCGCTTGCTTTCCCTGTTGAGATGGGGGAGACAGTTGGAAGGAGAAAAGTGAGAAATTTTATGGGTTAAGCTAAAGATAGATTAATAGGTAAAGCAAAAGTCATGTGCACAAGCAGAGCAAAACAAGGAATTCATTCATTTGCCTCTTCCCGTGGGCAGGAAGTGGTTTTGCCATCTCCAGGAAAGCAGGGCTCTGTCATAAGTGAGGATTACTTGGGAAGACTGATGCCATCATTCTGATCATTCTGGGCTTCCTTCTTCCCCAGTAATATATCACAGAATCATAGAATATATTGAGATAGAAGGGACCCACTGGGGTCATCAAAGTCCAACTCCAAATGCTTAGCATGATGCCATATAGTGTGGAATGTCCCATGGACCTGTTGGGTTCAGATGTCCCAGCTGTCTTCCCACTCAACAATTTGTGCACTTCCAGTCTCTTTGCTGGTAGGGTTGGTGTAGTGAGCAGAAAAGGCTTTGACTCTGTGTAAACCCTGTTCAATACTAATGAAAACATCTCTAGATTATCAACACTATTTTCAGCCCAAATCCAGAACATAGTCCCATGTGAACTACTATGAACTATGAAGGAAATTATTCCAGCCAAAACCTGCCTTTTGATGTCCAAGGGGAATCTCCTGTGTTTCAGGTGGTGCCTGTTACCTGTGGTCCTGTCACTAGGCACCACTGAAAGGAGCCTGGCTCCATCCTTTTTGCACCTTTTCTTCAGGTCTTCCTATTTTGTGGAACATTAAGTACTGCCAAGTTTTATCTCAGCTGTTGATGAAATGGTCCCTAAGTTTCTGCTGACCATGAGAATTTGGCAACAGTCAAGATCAGATTTAAAACATTCTTTGTTAGGTATAATGGGTATCTTTAAATATTTTGTAGTAATGTGAATATTACTATTTACATTTGCATGCCTTTCACAGAGTTATACTTGGTAGAAGAAATACTGTGCAGTTTATCATCTTTACTGGATGAGCTTCTAGAATTGTGGCTGGCTTTCTGGAAGACCAGAAACCAAAGGATTATTTTTGTTCTCCCTCTCTCTACTTATTTTAATAGTAGCTATAACTGCTACCTGCCTACTAGGTTTTATTTTATGCTAAATTCTCTGGAAGAATTTCTCTTTCCTGTAGAGTTTTTTTTTAACCTCCATAAGAATTCTGTCAGACCAACATGTTGTCTAAATTTTTTAATTTTTTTTTTTTCTTTCAAAAATTAAACCTGAAAAAATTCCCTTGGTAAATACCCGATTACCACCTCATGGTATATATTATGTCAAATTCTACTTTAACAATGTCTGGTGAAAAACTAAGGTTTGTAGGTTTCTTGAAGGTCGAATGAGGATCTAATAGGAGAATAGTAGTGACAAAAAGTATTACCAGAGGAGTAATCAATGACATTCTTTACTCCTGAATTCACTGGTTTAGCCCAGTTTTCAAAGAAGCAGCAGATTATTAGAAAAGGCAAAAATTAATTTCTTGGTTTTGCCTTTCTGGAGACAAACATGCAGTTTGCCTGTGTAGCTTTGTACGTGTGAAGTCTCCTAATACATTCTTTGCTTCTCATCTTCTCTTAACTGTGAGGTTTCCCAATATAGTAATCAAATAAAATCCTTCCAAGTCTACAGAAGCTTTAAGGTGATGCTAAAGAAAAAAGTTACCTGTCAAGAGAAAGAGCGAAAAATCCTTTAGCATCTGCTAAAAGAGTCTGCTGTTACTTATAAAATAACTTCTCTGAAGTAACTCTAAAATTCAAAGGTAGCACTGGCAGTGGAAAGATAAATGGGTTTTGTGCTAGCGAAGAAGACTAAAGCAAAGATTGGTTGCTTTGTTTCTATCTGTGTTTCTTTGATGGATGAGAGAAATTTTAAGATATCTTCTAGATATTTTTGAGGGTATTCTTCTGATGCAGTCCTTAAAATACTTATGTACATTTAATTTTCCTGTAATAGTGATTCATTGCATTTTAAATAGGACATCTTGGCTGCTAGTGATAGATCAGTGTGATAACATCAGCTCAAGTTCATGTATTTTTAAGCAGCAGTCCCTGCTGTGATTAATGAGGATTTCTGTTTAAAGCCAATGTTATGATATAGTGTAATGTACTGAAATAACTGCCTACACTAATATTTCATATTCTGTTTAAAACAAGAATTGAGAAAAGTAGTTACACAAAAGTGTTTTTTGATATATTTCCAATATCACAAAAATAGACAAAAATGCTTATTTAATAAAATTTTGCAACATATTTGCCAACTGGAAGTAGGTGCCTAAGTAATAGTCACTTTCTTGAACTAATTATTTCTCCCAGTTATGTCTGAATGAAAATGATTGATTACAGGGCACTCAGATGAAGACATTTCCTATTTTGCATACATTGCAGTGACAGGTATCATATGGTCCCGAGAAGATTCCTTCAAAACTAGTACAGATTTATTCTTGTCTGATATACAGTGGCACCTGTATTTTGAGCATATCCACAAGACTTAGTTGCCTTGCATTCACAGTTTTTTGCATTCACGGTGTCTGCATGATGAATGCACCACAGTTTTAGGGGAAAGTTGCCATTTAAAATGGAAAATGGGTTTCAAAGGAATTTGGCAAAATGCAGATGATAATGAATAATAAATGAACAGAGGATATGCTTGGGAGAATGTATCTCAGCAAGACATAAAGTCTTAGTGTACTTCAAAAGAGTTATGACTGAATTGTTATTTCAGGCCAATAATGAGGCAATTTAAATAATGAAATATTTAAAGGTAAATAAAGATAATTATATACATTTGACCCTTTGCATAATGTTCTGTATATGCAATTTCATTGAACTTTCTTTGCTTCAATGAATTAGAAGAAAGCCAAAAGGATGACAGGTCCATTGCATTATTTAAGTGATATTCATTAAGGTCAAATCTGCTATTTTATTTCATTCCATTAGTGGCAAAGAATGCTATAAAGAATCCAGAGATATGAGGAACCTTCTTATTTCATCTTTGAAAATCTGTATTAGCTCTCTTGTGGCCAAAGAGTCAGAGGGAAGACACAGATGAGAACTATACGTGCTGTGCTCCATGAATAAGATTTCTGTCAAGATTAAGAAAAAGTGTCCGTTTATCATCTGGGCTTCTTGCTTTTTTATTAAAACACACCATTCAACACAATTGGGATTTAGAGCAAAACTCCAGGGAAAGATGTTGAGTGTGTGTTTCCAGAGACAAAATAACAGAACATGTGTTCTTACTGCTCTTTACTTATTGCACACCGGGTTTTGTTAATATCATTAATGGGCTTTAAAAACTCATTTACACTGAAGAAGCTGAAGTGCAAGGTGACAGAAGTGGTGTACACAGATCATCCTGCAGGCTGATAGTGGGGCTGAGTACCTAAATCTCTTTATGACTTTATGACTGTAGTGTTTTCTTATAACTAGCCTCTGGCTACCTTGTCTGACATCAAACTTTGCAGGAAGTCTGATCTTTTAAACAAATCAGTGTGCAAAGATACTAGATTTAATTTCTGATTTCTGGTTCTAGTAGCCTAGTTGAAAAGCCTTAGCCAGTTTCTGAAAAGCTGTATAAGAGAATTTCTTCATTTCTCAGTGGAGGAGGTTTTTGACTTGTTTGCCCTTGGCTAATGTAAGCAGAGCCTGGAATTACAAACCACTGGGCTGACACAAGCATGATGGCCTGTGCTGATGGACGTACCCTGTGGTTGCAGCAGCCTCACAACTAGCACTTCTGGCCATCAGCACCACAGCAGGAGGCTATGATGAGCAAGGGAAAGAAATCAAAGGGCAGAAAATGAAACAGAGGCTGAAAAATAAAAGCGTTCGCTTGGTCTTGATGAAAATTGAAACAGAAATAGTCTGTCTTTTTTTTTAAAGGTGTCCATCTGTGTACTAAAGAAAATCACGTTTAACAGTTAAAACTGAATTGCAAAATTATTTATGATAGAAATGAAATCTGATTTAAAGTTTCTGTTACCGGTTCCATATGACTAATTATCATTAGATTACATTAGACTGCACAGAAATAAACTCTCCTAACATTACCAAAAAATTAGTGCTGCAACACAGGCTGATGGCCAAAGTGTCATAACAAGGACTAGAAGTGTGTTTACAATAGATCTAGTTGGGATTTATTTTGATGAAAAGTCACTGTTGGTTAAATTAGTGCAAAAATCTGCATTTCCTGTGAGAACATTCATTGACAGTAAGATTTTCAGGTTATGTGAGATGTCATCTCAGCAGCGTTTCGGTTAAAATTTGCTTTAAGATTTGTGGGAAAATTGAATATAAAATGCTTATAGGAAGAAAAGAGTGAATCTTTTTTCCAAACCAAAGAGAAAACTTCATCTTAATCTATACAAATCAAATCCTCCTGTTTACTAGGCAATGGGTTCTGAATTGATTTTCTCATAACCTATCTCTTAAAATCAGATTCTGACAGAGAGGGAGCTGTAAAAGTCTGCAGGGACACAGATAAGAATAATTCATGGGGATGTTTTTTGTTACGCATATTATTATGGGCTTTCGTTGTAAAATGATAATATTTACTCATGATTACAGTCTGAATAATAATTGAGAGTAACTGCTGATTTAATGGATTTACTTGTAATTGGCCCTGCTGTTCATAGGATTGGTTTTTGTTTCATTTTTCTTTATCCACTGCATAACAAAAATATAGGTGCATCCTGTGTTCTTTCTATCATTACATTTCTGGTATTTCTATACATTTTTACCATTACATTCTGGTAGCATGGAAAAAAGAACAGTAAATTTAGGAGTATCTAATATGAGTTCTAAAACTGATCCTACTTAGAAGGTGGTTGAAGAACACATGGATTTTCTTTGTCCGATGTCCATGTGTAAGTATTATTTATATGAGAAAGTTTGTACCAACATATCTGCTGTGGTGTGTGAGCTGGAATTTAGGGGAAGCTGAGAGGGTAGCAGGGAAGAGGAAGACATTGCATATGCTCACCATAGTTCTGTGCCTTCTCAAGCTCCAGTTCTTTGTTGCTGAGGTAGGTAGGTCTCTAGCCTGATATTGTTGCTCAATATAGCTGCCTCACAGGGGAGAGGAAGAGCAGCTTTCAGCTGTGGGTAATCAGAAGAAAACCTAAACAGACGTGTGGCAGAGATACAAGCAAAGGTTAATAAAACCTTTCATCCAACTTACAAAGCCTGCAAGAGTGTTTGCTATGTATGAGAATCATCATTTTGTCAGAGGAGCATTATCTGGCTGTTCAGCCAGCAGTGTGACTAGAGAGGCAACATAAGGAGAGTAACGTGAGGAATATGTTAGGATGGTTTAACACCAGCTCTGATGTAACTAAAAAACATTAATGAACCAGCTCTATATGTAAACAGACTGTTGGCTAGAAGAAACTCTCTTCAATATCAGATTTATTCCAACATGACTAGAAGCTCAAAGCAATGTAATTGCTTTGTAGAACATAGAAGCTCTATTTTTCTTTAAACCATGCTGCTTCAATTAAATATTCCTTTTGTGTATTCATTTAATATTCATTTTGTCTGCCACTACTATACTATGTAAAGGGAAAATGAACAGTGAGAGGAATTTGTGCTAAAGAAATTTGAAGGAAGAACTGTTCTAAACCTGAATAATATTTTGGAAATTAGTTTATCATAAACCTAAAGGAGAGGTTTTCTTTTCAGGTGATAACAGCAACACAAAGCCAGATAATTCCGCACTGTGAGCTGTCAACCTTTCATGTTTGTGTATGTGCCAGCATATACTTCAGAAAAACATGTTGCACTACTGCAGGCTGAAGGCTCTTGATAGCTTTGGTGCAGAGAGCAATTTTCAGGGTGTTATGCCACTGTACAGTAAAATTACTTTGGGGAGAAGTGCATTATGGAAAGTGTGCATCCTGATGCATTTTATTTAAAAAATTGAATGTGTACAGCCAGAGCAACAAAATAAATATTTAACAATGTCAAATATAAGAAGGTGGTAAGGGTTTTTTATTATAAGTATTGAACTAGGTTCTCGCCCCTGTCTAGGGCAGATGAAGAAGTAGCATTATATTTTTAATATAAGGAGGAGAAAAATTTTGAGACCATTTAATTTCCTTATGTTTGTTTTCCTTTTTTTTTTGGGGGGGGGGAGACTGTAGAAATAGATACTTTTTAGCCTCTATGTGTTTATAAAAATGGAAAAAAGAGTCAATATCTATTATAGTTGTCACGATATTAAAGTGCAGAAAAAAGCACAGAGCAGCCAAATAACCTCTCTGCCAATTGAAATGTGGTGTTAAATCTGCTGTGAATTCCAACACAAGAAACTACACCAACACTGGGAAAGCATGTTGCTTTCAACACTTTTGTTAAAGAATACACAACTTTGTCTTAGACTTACCAGTTTTCTAATGTATTAAATTTATTTTCCTCTTTGCTCTAGGGAAATAAATATTTGGTTCTAGTAATTGTGAGGTTCTAATTGTGAGTGCTGTTAGGGAAACACTGAATAAGTGTTCTGCCTTTTGTGTTGTTGATGTCAGAATTTAAAATTGGATGGTTACTCCTAGGTTTGTATCACGTGTGTTACATTCATGATTTTTAGAGAAATTTGAAAACAGATGGATAATGTTAATTACCATACTGTGAATAGTATCAGGAAAATGTGTGAATGTATTTTCCCAATGGATGTTAAGAGAGAAAAAAATAAGGACCCACATTTTATTGAGTGCCTTAATAATTATATGCATACCTAGAAAGATAATGAAGAGACTGAATTTTATATGCTTTGAAGTACCACTGTTTGAAGTACTCTGGAAATCTGGGGACAGAATGTGCAATTTATAAATTAGTGTAATTTATATTACTTTTTTTTATATATGTATTTCATTGTTAATTTGAGAAATTTCAACAGCTTGTTCCTCAGATTCAGAAATTCTTTGAATTACGCTGTGGCTTACACTCTTCCTTATGCTATTAGAAAATAAAAAATTTGGTCTAAGAGTTTAAATAATTTGTAGGCATATTTGATACCTCATTATATTCCTCTGAATCATGGGTGTTATGCTTTATTATGTTGAGAATCCTTTCTGGTTTTATCTCTTCTGTATCCTTAATCTATTTTCTTTGATGCAGACACTGCCTTGTATGTTCTTTTCAACCTCTGAAAGAGGAGCCAAGAAAGACAAAAGCATTAAGTAGAAATGGCAGTCAAGGTGATCCATAGCACTCCTGGAGGGGAAAATTTGCTGGCAAACAGAGCAGGCAGCAAGTCATAGAGCACCCAGGGAGTCCTGCCATGGCTGGGAAAGATGCAAAAATAAAGGTTTTGTCTATCAGTGCTCTTCTACTGTATTGGCAGTCCCAGCAGTATAAATTATAGAATCTGTCTGTCCAAATGCAGCCAGCATGTGGTGTTGGCAGCATATCAGACTCTGCATTAAAAAAAAAAAAAAAAAAAAAAAAAAAGAGTTACCAGTAATATATTTAGAATTACAGCATTTTCCTGTATTACTTTTTGCCAGTGTGATAGGCAATGTGTCTGTATCAGTGAGACTGTTCCCTGTTTAGACTTTCACAATTAGCTGCTGCCTGTGATATAAATACTTTGTTGCAGCAGTGCTTGTTTTTCCTTTGTCACAGATGATACAGGTATACTGTACCAAGTTGCAGACATGCTTATCATATTTTAATTCAGCCAAGCAGATCTGCAAGTGATTTTGGCAAAGCTCTGAGGCTGCTGTGTTCTTAGTGACCTGCTGTTTATCCAGCTCTCTGACCAGTTCCATCATCAGGAGCTGCAGTTTGCATTCAGTGTCATTTTCTGAGTCCTTCAAATACTTCTTGATCTGTGTCTTTTTGACCTCTCTTGAGATTTACTGCTTAGGCTTGAACTCTATCTTGTGATACTTGTGTCCTTCTGACTCAGGCCTGTGTCACCCAGTTAACCTTTTTTGCCCTCTTCCCAATCTTTTCATGAATCAAAGGAATTTGAGGTCTCCGATATTAGGTAAGGTTAGCTTGTTTCTGAACTTAGAAAAAGTAGATTTTTGCTAATCAGTTTCTCAGTAGTCCCATTAAATATAATCCTCTCAAAACACTGAAAACTAAGCTGCTCATTGTCTCGTGCAATCTGAGTCTCTCTCTCCCTGGCATTAAACTGTTAATGCCACTTACAGGCACCAAACCAGTAACACAAAATGGGTCAAAACCAATTCTCATGGAAAAAACAGCAAAATTCACTTGAAATCAGTACAACCTTCATTTGTTAAAAATGCAGATAATGTCTTGCTCAGTGCTTTAAGATGCGTTTGGAATTTTATGTCTGAGGATAGCTGTGGGATTATTTTGGCTTTCTTTGTATTTGTATGAGGAGAAGAGCTCAAGGGATTTTCACATAGCCTTATTTGTCCTGAATCAAAGTTCAAAGTAAGTTCTTCTTAAAACAGAGATAATTTTAATACCTGAAACAATATTAAAATTTACAATATTAAATATACTATATGAAATACAATGATAGCTTACTTTGTTCTCAGCTGCAAAACTGTCAGTGCTTTAGTGGAGGTTTAGTTTTCAGTTTTTTGACTCTACTGTGATCAGTCCCCGAAATTTCAGAATAAACTTGCAGGAATGGTTAATTCACTTATGTTCCTGCTCTCTAAATAAAAAAAAATATTAATCCTTCAGAAGCTTAGAGGGAATCTTAATATTCTATTTTACAGTAATCTCTTTAGAAGACAAAGAATTACAAATGACATTTTGAACTCACTAAGACTCCAGTGACAACTCCCAGAACAAAAAGAAGCAAGCTTCCTATTTATTTCTGTAACTGCCATTTGTAAAACTCTGATTGGATAAAGAGTAGATAAATGATAGCATTTTCATGAAGCAGGTTCAGCTCACTACAGGCAAAGTATGATTTGTTCATCTAAGTATGTTTAGAAGAAATGAAAAGCCAAGCTATTTTGCATTCACAGCAGTAGCCCTTTTCCCCCGGTGTGAGATGGTTTGAGTGCACATACATCCCATTGGCAAGGCGTGTCTGGATCAGCACACAGCAGGGACAGCAGAGTGTCTGTGTGAAGACTGCTTCAGTGGGAAAGAGAAAACCTAAAGAATATTCATAAAGGCCAAATTAAAATATTATATGCAGCCTTGATTAGGCTTGACAGGTTTCCTAAAGACATTCTTGTTGTTACTAGTGCTTAACATCAGCTGAGGATTTGTGAAAGAGCAGCCACCCCTCACCTCCTGCAGACTTTAAGTAATGGTGGGTGAGACCCTACACTGTGTTCTGCTGATCTCTCTCATTCTGAGCTGCATATGTATGCTACATTAGTTTCTGTGAAATTAATTTTATCCTAAAATTACCTATTTATAAATACAGTGGTAAATGTACTACCCCTAATTATGATATTGTAAAAAAGCATAGCACAGGTAACCTGTATGTGATTTTCTCATGCTTCTGAGAATCATTCAAAACTTTAAAGTGGATAAGCAATGCTTTAGGACTCCTTTCTTTGATTTTTTGGAAAAGTCACAAAGCCCCTTTACTCAGTTCAGAGACATTTTATTTTCCTATTTTCCTGTGACTAATTTCAAAAGACAGCGATGTCTCACCTTGAAGCTCGAAATGCCTATGGGGCATTTAAGTTGGAAATGAATTATTGTCAGCTCTTGATAATTGGGAGAGAGATGGATAGTTGTAAGGAAAACTGGAGAGAAACCTCTCTCTCTTTTTGTGACTTCCAAATACAAATGCATAGCAACAACATCCCTCAGCAAGTGCTTGAGGTTGACTACAGTGACTTGTGGGCACGGGGAAATGTGGGTATCTTAACTGAAGATTTCGAAGTGCACAAATGAGAAATAACAGGAGTATTGGTTAATGCAGATGGCAGAAATTGTTTTCAAAAGAAAAAAAATTAGTATTTCTTGGTATAATTTTGGTCGAAGTAAGTTTCTGTTAATACAGCTAGAAATACATGAAATTAATAATTTTTTATTTTTTAAAAACGAAAGAAAGACGTGAAATATAAATTCTCCTTCATCCTAAATAATATTAATTAATTAAGCTGTTGGAATTGCTTGGATAGTAATAGGTGTTTTGAAATTAATTCATTGGAAATTAGTTTAATACTCTTGTTCTTAATGAATGATGAGTATGGAAGTGTTAGGGTCAAGGTCTTTTTTCTTAATGTTTTTGTTTTTCTATGTATTCCATAATCCCAAGGGGAAATGTAGCTAGTTGAGAAGAATGGTACCAATTGATATTTTTTGTTCCTGTACGTATTAAAGCATGCATTAAAAACCAAATATTCATCCTTTATTCTATCACACAGACACAAAAAAGGTTTTTTTGGTTTGTGATTAAAGCTTTTCAGGTGAAAAGCAACACAGACAAGCAGTTGGTTGGAGCATGGGGCTGGTAACACCAAGGTTGTGGGCTTGATCCCGAGATAGACCATTCACTGAAGAGTTGGACTTGATGATCCTTGTGGGTCCCTTCCAACTAAGAATATCCTGTGATCCTGAGCACAGAAAAGAGAAACCATCTGAGTGAGAGGAGGGTATGGCAGGGAGTACGTGGCCAGGACTGCAAGGCCAGAGGCATTTCTGGAGGCCAGACAGCACAGGACAGTTTCCTCCCATTTGAAATCAAGGAAGATTTAGAAGTCAGGGAAGAGGCTTAGAGGGCAGGGAAGAATTATATATTTGTGTTTTGTTTTGTTTTCTGCGCTTTTTTAACACCTGCCCCCTGCCCCAAATTTTAACTTTCTGTGTAAATGAAATTTGGTTTGGTCAAGCATGGAAGCACTTGTTTTTCTGAGAGAGCTCACTAAGGACAAAGCCTAAACAGATCCTTGCCCCAAAGCTGTGATCCGCTTTTAGACTGTGTCATTTTCATAAAGAAGTGTGCAGAAGAGTGAAAATTTAAGCTTTTAGTGTACTTGCAGTCTTTTTCTTTAAGTGAGTGATTTTGTCTTAAAACTTAAAAATTGGCCTAATGTAGATTCGATAAGAGGGAGGGTGAGATACATCACTGAGAGCTCTGTTACTGACATGCACACGAACATAGAATTACCGAGCTGTAGTCTGCCCAGAGGGTCATATAAATGTGGTTTGTTGGTACTCACCTGTAATGATTTAATAAAATGTTTTACTATTTCACAGGACAGGCAAAATAATGCAGTTTACTACATGAGTCTATTTGTGCATCTCAACATTGTTTTGTATTTGGTTCTAAAAACAACACATTTATAATTTAATGAAAGAACTTGTTTTTGCCCAGTTAGCACAGTCACATAACAGAGTTTTTTGTTCATATTTGCAATTCCAAAGGCAGGATTTATTGCATCAAGTCTGAGATTTTTATAATTTTAAATAATGTAAACCTGCCTTAGAATTGGATTGAAGATACTTTGATGACAAGCACCTTTTTAGGTACAATGTGATTTTTTTGGTTATTAATGAATAAAGATGTGATAGAATCCCAAGTGGGCAAAATTTTCATCTGGAGTAAAGTAACGACCTGATCTTTCAAAAGAAGGATTTCTCCATTGAACAGACAAACCATACACAAAGTGTACTGACATGGTAAGGTAGAAATTTGTAGTTTGCAAGATGAACAATTTATCTTTATTTCAATCATGATTACTCTTTGTATCTCTGCTCTAGCTGAAGATTTTCTGCAGTCTTTACTTTTTAAAAAATAGCAGGTGTTCAAAGTGGTGTTTTGAGGAAATGGTATCTCTCAACTCAGTGTAAATACACCCAAATTAATACAACAATTATTATGTCATTTGTGGAAGGCTGATTAGAGATAAAGTAGAACAGTGTTGCTGAAATAGAAATTGAAATGTGTTTATATTTAATATACATTCATTTTTCTGGATAGCAAGACAGATCTTGGCAACTACAATTCAGACTTAATTTGAAAACTTAATTTAAAAAAAAAATGAGAGAGTTTCCATGGGCTGAATCTGCCACCTGGTATTGCTATTTTCTGACAGCTAGTGTCCATTCTCAAGGTTTTAGAGCTACAGGTGAACTGTTCAAGCCACAAAAAGAGTGACAATGGGGAGCAGAGGCTAAATGTATAGCCTATCATCAGCCCATTCCCAAACTGGTACTGAAGTTAATGTTGGATGAACAGATGAAATTTGTGTGGAAGCCAATGAGAGGTTTAAAGCTTGTCGGAATCAGTAATAAGATCTGGCCACATGTTCCGTCCAGTCATTCAGTAAGAAAATGTAAATAATTTGTATCTGCCATAGTTCATTTCACTTTTTCCTGTGCAGTAGCAAAATTGTGCAGCTAACCTGCTTTGAAAATAGCAAAGGCTCAGCCTGGCTTCTTCAAAAGCTTTACTCACAGAAATAGTCTTGTACTGGGGTCATTCAGGTGAATGAGGATTGTGTGGCTTGGCTCCAATGTCTTCATAGGACAGAGCACTCCTCAGTCAGAGAAAATGTCCTCTGTGTGATGAAGTGTCTGCAGATAGACAGGTTCTCTTTGATAAATAGTTGCAGGGTTTTTGTCTAAATTGCTTATTCTTTTGCTTTTATGTGTTAAGTCAATTCACAGCGTATATGAGGAGAGATCTTTAAAAAACTGAAAAATACAGGATTTTTTAACCTCTGACTTGTGGATTTCATGCTTTGAACTGAGTGATTATTGCAGGTTTAAACAATGGAAAAGCAACTACATCATCAAGGATATAGCCTTTTATTTATTTTTGTTGACATTTATTATAACACGCTGCATGTCAAATATTTACCACAGACCTTGGAGATTTAAGAAAATGGTAGGAAAAAGTTACTCCTTGGTGTAAGTTACTCCTGGGGACATTGCAATTGGACACAAGAGGAAACTTTTACAGTGAAAGTAATCAGAAGTTGAAATAATCTCCCCAGAGAAGTGATAGATTCCTCAACATTGGACAATGTTAAGATACAGTTGGACAGGGTGCTGAGCCATCTTGTCTAGACTGTTCTTTTGCCAAAAAAGTTTGAACCACATGATCCGTGAGGGCCCTTCCAACCCAGTATTCTGTGATTCTGTGATTCAATAGCTTCTGTTATTTGGAGAGTCACCAACTGGTATGTCAGTCTTCAAGAGCTTATTCTATTCTATAATAGTATGACAGATTGTGTGGAACAAACATTTTCAAACTGGATTTTAATTTTTTGGGGGGTTATAATGCAGGAAAGACTAGAAGTGGCCTACTTGAAATCACCACTGTTTTTCAAAATGTATTACATAGTTGTTCTCTTTTTTGTATGCAATATGGAAGGAAGAGAGCACAATATTATTTGGCATCAAGGTATAAAGTATAGTGCAGTAGAAATGTGAAGAAAAAAATTAAACAGTCCAGGAAATGTTATTCAAGTGGACAAGAGAGAGCCAGTTCATGCCTTCAAGGGAAGAACTTTGGCTCCCTCCTTGGCAGCAAAAATTAAGTTGTGAATGTGATTGCTTAGTTTATAGTTCTCTAATGTGATTAATTCTTGTATAATAATTACAGATACATACATTAGGTGAAGAGTAATCCCATGCTTGTATTTTCAAAGTTTACGTTTCTCCAAGGATGAAATTCTTAGACATACCAGAAATACTGTGAGCTTGGCTTTTCAATATGCCAGAGAAATAACTTAAGTGTGCGATGTTAGCATCTTCTCTTGTTTTCCAGGTCCATGGGGGAGATGCATGGGAGATGAATGCGGTCCAGGAGGCATCCAGACACGAGCGGTGTGGTGTGCCCACGTGGAGGGCTGGACCACGCTGCCCACGAACTGCAAACAGCCGGAGCGGCCAGACAACCAGCAGAGCTGTTTCCGTGTCTGTGACTGGCACAAGGAGCTGTACGACTGGCAGATCGGCAGCTGGAACCAGTGCCGGCCTGTCCTCTCCCGCAGCCATGAGAAGCCCCTGGAGTGCCTCCGAGGGGAGGAGGGGATCCAGACAAGGGACATCACCTGTATCCAGAAGTCCAACGGGGTCCCAGCTGAGGATGTCATCTGTGAGTACTTTGAGCCGAAGCCGCGGCAGGAGCAGGCGTGCCTCATCCCGTGCCGGCAGGACTGCATCGTGGCTGAGTTCTCCCCCTGGTCCGAGTGCTCCAAGACCTGCGGCAATGGGCTCCAGCACCGGACTCGGCACGTGGTGGCTCCACCGCAGTTCGGTGGGTCAGCTTGCCCTAACCTCACCGAATTCCAGATCTGCCAGTCCAGCCCGTGCGCCGTGGAAGAAAGCCTGTACAGCCTAAACGTGGGGCCATGGAGCGCGTGCTCGGTGCCCCATTCGAGGCAAATAAGGCAAGCAAGGAAACGAGGGAAGAACAAAGACAAGGAGAAGGACAGAGAAAAGACAGTGCGAGATCCTGAGGCTCGGGAGTTAATCAAGAAGAAGAGGAATCGTAACAGACAGAATAGACAGGAGAACAAATACTGGGACATACAAATTGGGTACCAAACAAGGCAGGTCACGTGTACTCACAGGAATGGGAAAACTGCTGCTCTGAGGTAATCACTATTTATGTTTGCATAATTTAATTTTTAACTGTTTAAAGTAAGACATGCATACGTGGATTCTTTCACATAAGCCCAAATCTCAAAATGGGGCTCATGCTATTTCCACTTGAACATCCATCATCAAGCTCAAGTGTTTTCTGTGATATGAAACATGCAAACTGTGCTGGTGATCATAGTCTAACAAGTCATGCATCTTTGAAATAGATGATTTTACTTCTTTTAAGGCTCTAGGTGCAAAGACTGAGGAAACTGGACTGAGCCAGACTTACAGTAAAAATATAAAATGAGAGAAGGTTGCATGAGAAGCAGCAGCCACTCATTCCAGTAATTTTTTTTTTAAATAGATGAGCGTGAAATGTTGTTTGTCCTTCTTGATTCCTTTGACAAAATTTCTGAAAAGAAGACTGTAAAACCTCTTTGTTTATTCCAGGTACCTCATCTTTTTCTTTCTCATCTGCTTTCTGGTATTTATTTTTATAGCTTGATTTATTATTTTACTTTTCAAGATTTCAGTCAATCACTGATGTTGTGATAATCATCTCCACAGCCTTCTGGATGCATTTCTAAAACTATATTACCTTTGATTTGGTTTATCTGGCATTCTCTTGCTAGCTCATGTATTTCTTTCCTATCCCCCAGAACGTTTTTATTCAACTCAAAAATCTTCTTTCAGTCTAGTCTTCCTTTCTTTGATGTGATTCTATTTCCTGCCCTCTCGTTCAATGCCTGATTAATCAATTTTACTTCAACTGTGAAATGACTAGGATATCTTGCTGAATGAGGCTGACAGTCATTGCTGCTATGTTAGTGTTTAGGAACTTCTTTGAAGGTATTTTACTTTAGAGTTTTTGTTGTGCCAGTTAACATTCTGTCACAGAATATGTAATTGCTTCCACCTTTTCCATTAGAAAACAAATAATATTGGTTTTTTCAAGTGTGGAAAACAATTTTTTAGTATAATTCCTTTCAAGAGATGATCCATCTGCGAAACAGGAAAATGGTAAGTTCCCTGGCTTAAAAGAAGAACTTGGTTTTTTAGTTGAAAGAGGGACATACGAGTGAAAATGTGAATGAAATGCCCATGAGTATGTATCCCATCACCAGGAAGAATAGAACAATCTATTCTCTCTGTATATTATGGATGTATTGGAAAAACAGTAATGGGCAAATCACAGCAGTGCTGAATGAGGCTAGGCTTCTCCATACTTGGAATAGTGAGACTCTGGAGAAAATTGCCTGGGCCGTGTGTGGCACCTCCATCTTCAAAGGTTTATAAAAAAAGGCTAGAAAAATGCATGTGTCAGTGATGACACACCTGGAGCAGCTCTTGATTAGGGAAGAAGGGATGACTGGATAGTCTTTTTGCAGTCTCTTCTGGGTCTGCTTGTCGGATTCTGATTTTCCGACATTCA
>VZSR01001283.1:22099897-22229367 GCA_013398615.1 Brachypodius melanocephalos | reverse complement strand
CTGCTTTTCTTCACTTCTTTAAGATTTTGATCTACACTTGGATAAAGGTCTTCACAAGAAATCTCAAAATCAGCAGCTCAGGCAGTCCCAGCTGTTGGCTGCAGCACAATCTCGTTGTTGGTACAGGAAAAATTCTCTTTACTCCTTCCTTTTCTAGCCTCCCATCATGCAGCCCACACTGTGCCTAGCCCAGGAACATCATTACCTTTAAATACAAGGAATAATTTGTTATACATCAGTTGCTATCAGATAGCAGCCAGGCACTCTTTTTGAAAGACCCTAAGTTTTTGAAAGGTTAAGAACATTATTGAGTTAAAAAAAGGGAGGTAGGACACAGTGAGGGCAAAGCTCTGATAAATGGTAAAAGAAAGTAGAAGTGTAGTTGGAAATCAGTGGCATACTTTACTCATCATCTCACTCTTGAATTCACTTAGATCTCCAGCGCTGTCTTAAGTTCAGATACCTCAGTGTCTTGTGCGATTTCAGGCTGGTGCAGAGAAGTGAATGGAACCCTCTTGCCTGAAGCAGTGAAACAATAGATAATACAATGTAGTATCAATTCTTCAAAGAGATGAAAATTATAAAAATGATGCAGTGGGCATTTTTATGTCTAATGGATAAGATTTTATGTTTTAATTGCACAAAGGATTACTAGTAGTCTTCACATCAATTTTAATATAGGATTTTCTTTTCTGGTTTCATAGTATAAACAAGAAAATTTGGTGAAATTACTCATGTGAGAAATTCTGGTGCTGATAACATAGCTTTTAGAGACCAATGTGTGTCACCTGTACATCCATCTGCATCGTTTATGCTGCACCCTTCACTAAGCAATCAAATGCTTTATTCTGTGACTGTCATTCCAGAATCTGAAACAATAGAATTATTTTTCTGCCCAGAGTGTCAATGCAGGCAGCTCAAATGATTTTCTAATCTCCATCACATAGTAACTGTGTTACTAAATAATATAGACAAGTAAGGTGACTGGAAAACCTGCTGCTCTCATGTGAAATGCTCTTCAGCTTAAATAGTCCATTTTCAGTGAATTTTGACTTTAGCAATCAGAAACAATCAGCCCCCTGGCAACATGACTGAAAGAAGAATAAAAACCCTCAGGCGAGTAATATTTTTTGCAGAGATAGCAAAATTGATATATTATAAAAAGGGTTTTAAGAAAGAACAACTTTCAGAAGGGTGCTACAGAGAAAATGGTTCTGTAACGCTGTCAGCAAAACTTCAAAAACGCAAAATTCTCTTGACATGTCAGCACACCAGGCATGGTAAAGAGAAGTGAAACAAGAAAATCAAAGTTTAATTTATACACTTTATTGCCGAGTGAACAATAGATAGTCTCCTGTGAAGGATGAAATATTGGATTTTGTATTGCTTGTTCTGCAATAATGTGTGTGTTACACGGCCTGTGTTTGCTTTATGTTCCCCTTAGTCTGAAATTCTTGTGCACTGAAAATATTTGAAAAATAGAAATGTTGAAGGAAAAAAACAAATTCAGTAATTAAAAGTGGCTTATAAAATGACTTTTCTGGATAGCTAACACAATCTGGACAGTGCTGCTGTTAGTGTAGAGGACAATACTTGATTGTCTGAAATGTTCCCTCTTTGGTGAAATTGGGGTTTACCAAAGAGAGCTGTTAGACAACAAACTGGCAATGTAGAGAAACATAAAATGTATGTAGAAGCTAATTTTTTGTTGCAAACCTATTTATCCTATTACAAGTTGTGATGATTATGCCTCATGTTAAGCCTATAATTTTATTTTGTAATATAGACTCTGTTGCAGTTGTGTCTCAAACATTTTGTCATAATTTTCTTCCTGAGCAGACTTTTGTGGGAAAGTTTAACAAAAATGTTTGGCTGGTTTGTACAAATTGTGCAAGTCTAAGAAAATATATATTTTTTAAAAAAAAAAATCCTTTTTTTTTTTTTTAACCTGCTTTTAATTTGTACAACCGTTTTACTGAAATGCTTTTTTGGGACCCCATGAGACTGGGAAATTTGGAAGAACTTGAGCCCAGGCATTTATAACTGTAAAAACATGGAACAGAACAAGAGTATCTTTATGACCTGTATGTTTCTGCATTTATTCAGCAAAGATTTTGAAATCCGGTCACAAAGCACCTCATGTTCCCCTGAAGCAGCTGTTCCATAAGTGTGGGGACAGCCTGTCACTGCTAAGAGTCACTTAACTCAAATGACTGGAAAAGGGGGCTGTAGTTAAGGCAGTTCTTCAAGGTTATAGCTGCCTCTTAAAAAAAATCCCAGGAATTTCTGCACTATTTCCTTTCTTTTTCTACATCATTTGGATATGGCTTGTTATCTCATTTAGTCTGGGACCAAAACATCTCTGAAAGGGGGGGAAGAATGTAGGAGACCACTCAGGAAGCCATCTTCACCAGCTCTGGTTGTAGTCCCTATAACTGGTTAACATTCTCTTGGCAGCATCACTGTGGAAGAGACCTGTATGTGAAGATGAACATTATTGCTGACCTGAATGACCTGAAGTGAGAATTCAAGAAAAAACAGCAG
This sequence comes from Brachypodius melanocephalos, assembly GCA_013398615.1. Lineage (NCBI taxonomy): Eukaryota > Metazoa > Chordata > Aves > Passeriformes > Pycnonotidae > Brachypodius > Brachypodius melanocephalos. The sequence goes on along the minus strand of VZSR01001283.1, from coordinate 22,226,823 downwards.
AATTTTATAAATACTCAGAGATTTTATTTCTTTGTTAGAATATAACCATATGCAATTACAGTCATGGAAAAAAATGAAGGGGCAGAAAAGAATCCAAAATTTAAGCCATGCCAAACAATTATTTAGCAAATTGTCTTAGCCTCAATGCATTTGATCATTTGATCATCTTTGATTTTTTTCACCTCTGTTCAGCTGAGAAAGTAATTATATTTTAATTATTTTCATCTTCCTCACTGATTCTGTGCATTCATTAAATATCTAGAAAACTATATCCACATTCTGTAACAAATTTAACTCTTCTGGAAGTTTTCATAATTATCTTATTGCAGTGCTTTACTAAATTTCACGTTTTGGAGAGTTTGATCTTTTATTTATTCCAGTGCTATTGTTGAGACGTGAGAGATGACAGTAGAACCAAAATTATTGAATTGTCTTGCTGATATTGGGTGTATGTAATGCTTCATTTTTCATCTTATTTCACAAAGAGGTGGATCTGCTTAAGGCAGAGTCACGATATTCACTACTGGCCACTGGTGTTGAGCTAAATAGCCAGAAACAAAGGAATTTGGGAATGGCCAGTTGAGTATTTAGGCTGATGAGTGAATAATACTCAAGATGTTGTCAGGAAAAACAAGGAGAGAATCTCGTCCTCTAGAATGGCATTTTAGCTTTGTTTTGCTTTCCAGATCCTGAAACCTTTTAACCCAATGCTCCCAGTCCAAATCATAAAACAAATGTCTGCATTCACTTTATGGGCTTTCACTCCTATAAATTATAAACTGTGTGAAGGAGGGAAATAAAATCCAAGCCAAACCATCATAAGCCTGTTGCTTTATTTATGTCATTGATTTGGAAAGCAGACAAGTCACCCAGAGGAATATGCTGTCAGCAAACAGAGAAAAGATTCAAACATACAATACAGCAACATCATTTGTTGGACACTGTAATGTATCCCTAGATACATTGGAAAAAACCCTCAGAGATTCTCTGTCCTTCTCTGAGCCCCTCCATGAGGCAGCAGGCAGAAAGGGGGATGTGTGTGAAGGTGGCAGTGGTTAAGGTGCAACAGTTCCAAGGAGATGGGCTGCAGAAAGGTGAGGGGAATAGCAGAGAGGATGGGCTGTGGAGGTGAAGGAGCATAAGCAACCTTTTATTTTTCACTGAGGACCAGATGAGAGCATGTATGTCAGCCCCTGCTTTTTATGTTACTGCCAAGGCAGCTCTACTGCTGTTTTTAGAGGAAGCCTCCAAGCTCACCATACACTGAGGATTTAAAAGCCATGAGTGCTTCACTTACAGAGCTCCTGTAAATATCACAAATTTGGATAATGAGCTATATACACTCATCTTGGTTTGTTAATTTGTAATTATTTAGAGCACATTATGGTAACAAATGGAGAAGAGGGAAGAAGAAGAAGAAAGTAACCTTGGATGAAAAATCTCTTGATAACTAAAAACTGCAGGGTTAATTTTCAGGTGCATTGGGATAATAAAAATGTAAACTATTATTAGAGAAACAGGATGCAAACATATTGCTTTCCTATCATTTTCCACTGTGCCTTTAGAACTTCCACAAATTTTGAAGTAGAAGCATCCTGTAGTTTTTTAATGAGATTTTGGTGGAGACAGTAATTTCTGTAGATATGCACAATATTATTCAAGGGGTGTTCCTTTCTATTCTAAGTACCTGTTCCATCATCTTACTGAGGCTGCTGTTTTGACAATGTCTTGTCAGTATTGCTACACGTTTGACATACCATGCCCAATTCTAGATTTAAGATGGAAACATACACACTGTGCTGAATAATTGAAACAGCAATGAACAATTCCTTTTCCCACACCATATTTTAACTCCTTTCATACAGTGAACAGTTGTTCTGTCACCTAGATGTATGATATTCATATATTTCTGTGCAAAGCATCAAGATTGGGTGACTTTGTCGTACAGAGTTTTTATTCAAATACATGCAATTGTCTTCCTTAGCAAAATATAATAGGCTATAATGTAATGAGGGTTGTACTCCATGTTCTGATAATCTCTTGTGGCAATAAATCCTGTGAATGAATAAATTATTTCCTTGAATGAATGTAGTGTTGAATTTTCAGCTTCCGTCTAGTAAGAGATTATGTTGCACAGTGGTAAATTGAATTAGGCACTGAGATTTTAATGAAGATTCTCCTACACTGTACTTTTATGCATCTTTTCTGCCTCATTATCAGTTAATGTTAATTGACCTCAGTGCAACAAAATAAATAAATGTTAATCAAGGAGTATTTTTTAAAATTTTGGGTTTTCTATATTGGTAGTATATCATAATCTGTAGAGACTCCCTTAGGGAACAAACTAGAATCTATTGCTTTTTAAAATTTATTTTGTGTTTTGGTTTTGGTGGTTTTTTTATGAAACTGCTAAGCGTAGTCTGGGACTTAGAGTATGCCCTTGTTTTCTCAATCAGCTTAATAAAGTTATGGTATGGGAGCAGGAGTAATGAGCATCCTCCTGGGACATATTGTCCCTCAAGGTGGAAATGCACAGGACTCACAAAAGTCAAAAGTCCCCAGAGCAGCAGGGATGGCTATTTCAGTTCCTAATTTTCAGCAATCCCACTGGAAATAAAATGTGTGGCTCACCTCCTAATACTGACCATTTTTCCAAATGCTGGACAATATGATGGAGCCAGTGGTACTGCCAAATCTAAGCATCAATACAGGGACCTAATCTAAACTAATGCCTGAAACATGACTAATAGTAGCAATATAGTTTTCAGTAATATATTTCTTTATATCTTAATGTTAATATTGTATATTTTTATTCACAATGTTTGACATTTTGTTTATTTTTTCTTTGCTGATAACCCTGTGAATCTGTTATTTAAACTGTTATTTCGGGTCAAAGTAAATTCTGATTAATGCTATGTAATGAAAATTCCCCCCGACAAAGGGAAATTCCTCCCTAAAGCTTTAATGAATCATCTCTGTAAATTCTTGCCAAATAACCTGCCCTGCCAATTTCAAAATGACCTGTAGCATGAGATGTCCATGCATGTCACTGTATCAGTGGACTGTGAAAGATAGCACTCTCACTGAACACTTTTGCTTTCTTGGACACTCATGGTGTCTGCAACAGCCCCCCAGCAGCTGTTGTTGACACTTGTTTGGGTATAGTAGCGCCTCTTGTTGCTTTGCCCATATTAACCAACGTATTTTCTCTCGACACAATAGTTGTATGTAATCTCTAAATTCTCCTGTAGTCTAGAAAGCCTGAGTGGTTTTGTTTATTTCAGAATTGTTTGGCAGAATTAGGTAAACTTGTGAAAGGATCATGGGAAAGTAGTCTTGTGAAAAACACTTAGGTGGACAGTATTGGAATTGTAAATGAACAGAAGTGGACCCATTGTTTGTGTGATTATAATAGCCCATTATACTGGGAGGTACTAACAGTTTCTCAGAACAGTATACAAGATGACCAATACTAAACAGTGCAGCTGTATGGAAAGTGAATGAGGACTATGTCATTTTCTACTAGGAGAAATTACAGGCACTGTATTTGCATGACTTCCTTAAAGAAACAAGTTGTTTCCAACCAAAAACTGAACCTCTCAAGGATGACTAGACTTTACAAATGACATTTTATATCTTCAGAGTAGCTCATGGAACTTATCTAAGCTCTGGATTTAAAATTACTCTATTATTATTGCTGCTCTTTAGTACCTGCACATTAAATATTTTTTTTTAAAATTTGATTTTATTTATGGGAAAACACCCTTTTTTTTCTTTAGGCCAAATACTTATCACAGTCTCTCTCAAAATCCAGCTATACCTGTTGTTCAAGAATGGCATAGAGTTAATTTGATTATTTTACATCAGAGGTTATCGCATCCAGCAAGCTCTGTGAACTCTGAGGAGAACACTGCATGAAAAATAAAAAGCTTTTTGCAGCACATCAGGACATTGTGCTCGATTCTTGTACCCATAACTCCAAAATCCCTCTTACTTGTACTGAATATCTCTTAAGGTTCCATGGTGGTCAAGTAAGGAGCAAGGAGAAGACACTCCACATGCAATATTAAGATCTGGAATTAATTCCAGATAACACAAAGGATTAATATTCAGCATACTGCTGTGTTCTCTCAGGCTTCTTGCTCATGAGTGTGATAATTTAAAGTTGCAGTTGAAAATTGCACACGTGGGTCCTCATATTTCAAAGGTTGATTTAACCTTCTGACCTAACCAGATTATTTCTGCAAGGTAGTTCTGTTACGGATGTGAGTATCTAGGCTGTGGGTCTGCCCACGGGTCATCAGATTTCCCAGCAGTTTAAGCCTGATCTTTTCTAGGATGTGATGCTAATGAGTGGTGTGGTACAGATTTTATCCCTTCCTTCACTGTAAGGTTACAGTTATGAGAAGCAGATGTGGTCTTTGGAATCTGTTCCTTATAGTCTCTGGTCTTGTAACAATTTACTGAGATTTAAGAAAATTTTAAGCAAACTGCTGATATTCTCTCCACTGGGAAAAGTAAAATATGCTTGTACTCATTTCCTGATTTAAATTCTCTTTTTTGCCTTGAGGATTCTTTGGGAGTTGGGCCGATGTTCATGCATGCCTGTAGGTTTTCTTGCAAGGAAGCTGCCCAGCCTTGTGGTTTGTTTTAGTGTGATTTACAATTGCTATTTTCAAAAACAAAATTACTTTCTGACTCTTTCCCAAAAGATTCTTCTAGTTTTAGTTTGCCCTTCAGTCAAAAATGGCAGTCTTTTCCTGCTTTTGTGATTTGTGTATGTGTGTAATTTTGGTTGTTAAGTGCTAAACTAACATGTAGTTTTGGTGTTCTATAAATAATTAGTTATTGTTCCAAGTCTTTTCGCAGACAAGTTTGTTTGGTGAGATGGGCTTGTATGTCAGTAGTTCTCATCTTGTGGCTGGTGATAAAGGTTTGAAACCATTTTCTAATGGTGTTCAATGAAGTAATGTTTCATGAGATCATCCAGAATTCAAGAGAAGATATCATGGTTTGTGATGATGTAGCTGATTATTGTGGGAGATGCCTGATGGTGTGCAAGACTTTGTGCCTAGGGAATGGTTAAATTGTTCTGTCTGTGGGAGCCCACTGTGGGCTTTTTTTAGTTTGTTTTTTTTTTTAATCTTCCAGGCAGTCCTTGCTCTTCTTCCTTTTTATTTAGATGACGCTTTTTAAAAACCTGTTAAAGCATTTTGGAATTCCTTAGAATGTTGATTGTCCTTTGATCTAAAACCTTCAGAAGCAGCTGCCTTTTTCTGCTGAACTGCTGAACCTCCTCTTATGATATTCAGTATGTGTTTCTTTCAGGCAGATAGCCTACTTTTTGGTTGCATCTTCTTCAGTTAAGTTTTTAATTCATTCATTAATTCGGTCAGTCTTGTTTGTTCAAAAAATAATTGTATTATGTTGTTGGGGTTTTTCTTTGGATAATGCGAGCAGAACTGCAAAAGTATAATGAAGTTCCTTCCCAAAAGGTGGGAAGACAGAACAGGTTCTGACTCCACAGCTCTTCCTGATCTCGAAGGGCGTGTGGTATCTCATCACTGTGACGCTATTTAGTATGAGAGAGTCAAGAGCAGGAAGAATGCCATTTTTCCCTAGGTTTTGTGTGTGGTGTCTGACTATATAGATGTCTGTTGAGTGTCTCTTAGTAATGCTGGCTGCGCTGAACTCTCTGAAATGGGGGTGTCTGCTTTCCACAGCAGGGGCAAGTGTAGGTTAGTTGTGCCAGGACTGGGGCAACTGGACAGATCTGTAGGTGCACCTTCAGAGAAGTCTAGAGTGCCAGGAGCCCAGACCCTGTAGATGTAATCCGCTACTACATCAAATAGTCAACCAGGATTTAAAAGTCACAGTTTTCAATTTAAAAAAATGAAAAATTTCATTTAAGTCCTTTTCTGTCAAAGCCCTGTCGTTTGCTCCTCCTGAGTGCCAAGAGTTTATGTTGGCATCAATCTCCTGAACCGTAGCCATGTCATTCATTTCAGAATAATGGAAATCTCTGTATGTAATCAAATGGAAGATCAGCTACAGAAAAAACAAATCTATCAGAATTCTGGGAGAATGAGTATAGTGAATGAAGTAAGGAATAGTAACTGAAAATTTAATTAGTGAAAATCAAAGCTGAACATGGATAATGGGAAAACCAAAGCTGAATGTTGGTAATGGTGAAGGAATAGAGGTAAATTAATGCAGACAAAAGCTATTGAAAAAGCTATTTAACTTGCATTAACCTTGCCAGTTGGTCTCCATTACTTTACATTATAGTCAAAAACAATAAATAGCAATTCTTGTTAAATATCAGTAGTGAGTGAATTAATTGAATTTATTGTAAAGGATATGTTCTTCACTATTCAATTTTAGATTTAAATTACAAACCTCACATTGTTGCTCTATTACATTTGAGCGTGAAAAGCAGCGTATTAGGAAAAACACAAAATCAAACTTCAAAATGGTGTCTCCTTAGTACCTTGTGTTTGTGACTCTTATTTCTATTAAGTTATAGATTGTCGAGATATAGTAATGTACAGATATTTTAGGAGTGTCCTCAGCATGAATATTGAACAATCCTCAAATCCAGACCAGTTTTCATCTCAAAGTTGCACATAGAGTAGAAAGGATATGTAGACGCGGGATAAAACTGTTTTCAAATAAAACAAGACCAAGTGAAAGAGGACTCTTGGACCTAACAAAGAGACCGTCAAGGAAAGATCTTGTAGAAGTGTCTAAGCTCAAAAATGGCACAGAGAAAGCAAATACAGTTATGCAAGGCCTGAAGTCAGAAAATGACGTTAATGGAGCACTTTTAATGCAATAATGGCTATCTACAGTTATTGGTCAGTAAAATAGGTGTATAATGCATTGTTTCTAAGATAATGTATGTACTAAAATCTTATCTAGTTTTGGGTTGCATTTATATTAGTTCACGGAGGTGAACACTATAAACTCTACAGGGCAAAGATTCAGCTTGTGTTACAAAAGTCCGTAAGCCATAGTTTGCTGGAAAACCAGGGCGTATCTTGGGATACTGTGACTGAGTACTTGCTGTCTTTCCATTTTTGCCTTCTATTTGCTACTGCAAAGGCAGATTTCCAACAGCATGGATTATTAGTTAGTTAATAGTTAGAACCTCCCACCATTCTGATGCTGCTCTTCTTAATTAATTCTTCTTTTTAATTACTAGTCCACTCCGATATGGAGGAGACACCAGCAAAAGTAGAAAATCTCTTAGTTGTACAAGTTATATATGGAGTATGCTTATGCAGCAGAGTCCTACTTCCTATTTTAAAACCTATTTATTTTTTCTATTCCTCTTGCATGAATTTAGAGATCAGTCTTACTGTCATGCATTACCATGTGTTTGGCTTCATGAATGCAGTATGCACAGCTTTATCTATTGCAAAAATTTATCAGAAAATCCCATTTCTTGTCTAGTTGAATTTGTAGAGGAGGAAATTCCAATGGTCTCTTCCATGACTTTTCTACACAATCTAAAAGACAACTTTTGAGACTGAGATTATAAACACTCTTACACTCTTACACTCTTATTTGTATATAAAATCAACTTTTCCTGATTTTTTAACATTATAAAAGCATTTTTCATTCTCTGATAGATCTTTAGAATACCTCAGAAAGAATTTTTTTTTCTCTTGACTAATCTAATTTTTTCACATCTTTTAAAGCTTATTTTTAACTGGAGAGAGTGCTTTCAACTGCACAACTTGCTCATTTGTACACAGGTATCATGGTGTAATTTGCTCCAGGTTTATGTGTCAACCTTTGTTCTCCCCATGTCTTTAGCCTTAATTATCCCATAAATTACTTTGAAGTCCCTAGGCGTAACTCCCTGTCTTTAATTCTTAAGTGATATTTAGTTTTTATTTATTGTTGTAGGAGCACAAATGAGGTTGCAGAACGTGAGTAGAGACAAATTCTTGACCACATGTCTTCAGAAGAGATTGAGCAGTAATTATGGGTTGTCCTTTGAACCAGCATTCCCTTTTTCTTTACTTCTTTTGTCTAATCTATGTCTTTGAAGCCAGGAATAGGTTTATTGTTGACTTAATAGCAATAGGGACCATTCATCTCCTGTGATGTTTTGATTTTTTTGGTTTGCTATTTCTTTCCATCTTGTTATTTGTTTTATACCTTAAGCTTCATTTCCCCACTATATCTAACTGTTGTCTGAAATGGTACTTTCTCATACCACAGCCTTAGTTCAATTTGTATAATTCCTTCTTCCCTGCCAAAAAACTTGGGGCATTATTCTTTGAATGTATTCACTTCAAATTCACTGTCAGGATTGAGAGCAAGATGCTGCAGATTTTATGTGTTACCCCTATGCTGCTGCTTCTTGTATCGTTTGCTCTGTTGACTTTTAACAGCTTTTTTATGTAACTCATGCTTTTCTTTGAGCTTTCCAAGCAATTTTCTGGACACAACTCTACGGGCTGATAGTGAGGACTTATTTGTGTCCTCCCTGTGCTTCTTGAATGGTTAATTTTGCATATAATGTCTACTTAGACATTAGTCAAGGCCATGGAGATGTTTGGTACAGAGCTTCCTAGTGAGTTGAGTGGTGTCATGTTAATTGTCTATTTTTATTTTCTGTTGTGCTACTTGCCCATTTGCCTTTTATTGTGTGGGAAGATTCACCCCAAGTCTGCATGTCTAAACAAGACACATAAGTCTGTCAAAAAGTGCAGAGAGCTTTACATGAAAGTAAACTTTGCTTTCAGTTATTTATGGAGATCAAATCTGTAGCATTAGGTACCAAACACAGAAGAAACTATTTTGTTTAACAAACACATTCCCAGATTTTGATTTAGAATCAGTCTGCTTGTTTGTTCTGGTAAAATAAAGTTTGAAGTATGTGATTTTTCCCTTCCTTGCGTGGTTAGAGTACAACACATATTCTTCTGCTGCCTGCTATATGAAGGAAAACTCTTGATAATGGCCATTTCCAGTTAGCTCTCACTGGCTGTTTCTCTAACTTGCTTAAAGAAAATCAAATGTTAAAAGAACAAACAGCAGCTAATTTGCTTGTGTGAATCTTCTTTTTCTAATTGTAATTACCTCTGCCCTCTCATAAAATAATATGAGTATGCATAACAGAAAAGAGGTTGTGTAGTGGTGACTCACAGTATCAGTTTCTTGTTGGTGTTTATGTAGTACTGCAAGTGGTGCATGGTTTTAATAAGCAAGTAAGGAGATAAATAGATAACTCGTTTATCTCCCCAGTAATATTTATGTTCTGGTTACAAGAGCTTAAGAATGTTCTTGTTTATTTAATTTTAAATTAATTTATTTTACAAGTAAGCATTTGAAGTGAGACATCCTTTAACTCATTTTTTTTTTTTTGTTAAGGATCATAAATAAACAATGGAGTTAGTAACACGGTACAATTCTGTTTGGGGCTTCTTCATGCTCACATACGGAAATAATTAGTAACAAACATTAGCCTGTCTCATGTAACACTTCTCCCAAATAAGTTTTGAAACAGATGCAAAGCCCATGGACTGTTACACATCATTAGTTGACCTCTTCCCTCCTCATCAAAGCTACTTTGTGGTGGCAATTTTGTGCGTGTTTCCTGGCAATACGTCTCTATAATTAAACTCAGCCCCAGTCACAGTGCATGTGAGGAAGTTGGTTTACTCTGCTCTCGCAGGTGTCACATTGGATGGGAACTTGGAAGGGGAGGATACTTCAGCTGTTCTGCAAAACAATTTGCACATACTGCCCATGCTAGAAGGCATAAGGAATGTGTCTTTTCTCCAGTCTTTAAAATGTGTCTTTAGGGGATCAATGGGTCTATATGTTTTGTCAAAGGTACAGAAACTGATCTGTTGATTTTGACAGTACCATGTAGTCCTACACTAGATGGGGCTACAGGTAGGTAAAAAAGCCCATTATTAAAGAGCAATTTTCTCAAAAACTCTGAGTGTCTTTCTCCACAAACAGAATGCAGTTTTTGTTCTAAAGCAGAATAAAAGTTGACTATTGTGTGTTAGGGTTTCCCCATCACCACTACCTTTGACATAGTAAGAACATCAGAAAACTCCTACTGAGTAATCCCCTATGGTCTGTCAAGCCCAGCAGTGTCTCCACCTTATTGTCTCCAGTGGTAGAGGGAGATGCAATTTAAAGACCAAAAATACGACTGTCTTTTGCAGTGCCTTCATTTTGTATTTCTCCAAAGTAAATATATTAGGGATGATGGCTCACAGATTTTTCAACCTCTTTTTGGACATGCTGTCACTGTCTCCACAACCAGGATCTTCTGCTAGCAAGATGCAGAATTAGTCTGTTTCTTGTGCATATAATGCTTTCATTTATTGTGTTTTTAAATCTCTCAGTGTCATCCAGTACCCCTAGTTCTATTACAATATTTTTTTAAATAGAGGTTCAAAATTACATTGGATATATGGGTAGGGCCATATATATATATAGCAATGAAATCCTTGTAAATATTAATTTTTCTATACTACTTTGTGTTCTTTTAAAGGGAAAAAACCCCAAGCCTTTGTTGTGTAGCTTATAGGACTGGTATTGAACAGAGCATTTAATTGTGCTTCTTGCAGTACCAGTAAATATTTTTCCTGTCTATTTAACTGCTTCAGAAGCCAGATTTTCATTCCAACCCAGACACAATTAAAAAAAAGAAATCTATGTTGTAATTGTAATTAAAGAGAAAAAAGTTTTGTTCAATTTAACTATAGTTTACCTTCCCCATATCTCATTTTTCTACTGTGAATCAAACTTTGAAACAGAATTGTTAGTTTTTACTTAGATTATAAAATTTAAAATGAAGAGTGATTTAGAGGGAGAAAATCTTGCTGACAACCTCTGTAATACCTGAATGAAGGAATCAGATAGAAAATGGAAATTAAATTATGGCCTTCATGAGGAACAGGAAATAAGTACTATGGGTAGCAGGGAAGACTTCACTTTAGATTAGAGATCACTCCCTGTTTGGACCATGAGGCATCACTGTGGCAATATACCAACTACTAAAGTAAGTTATTAGTGACCAAGCATTCAATATGTTTGCCATTGTGTTTTTAAACCATTTGTAGTCTGGAAATTAGGAGAAGATGACATTGAGTACTTTGTTCTCTGCAAAAACACCTTTAGTCATCTTGGTTTTTAATCCTCCCTTGGAGCATAGTTCCAAAGAGAAAAAAAGAATATACCTAAAAATAAAAGATAAGAAGTGAAAAATGTATGTATTTCCGCTATTGTACTTCTATACACGTAGGAAGATTTAGATTTTAATTTTATTTAGAGACATGGCAATATTTTGATCACAGATATGGCAATACTGGTAATTTTTTACTATAGAAAATCTTATTTGTCTGGTTGGAGTCACTTTTGCCAAAAGCCCTTTTGGCTGTATTTTCAGGATCAAATAAATGTGGAGTAAAACTTAACAGCTTTAAAAATATTTACTGACTTTCGTGTAACCATTGACATTGTTTTTGCTGCAGGAGTTCATGACTGTCTGTGGATACGTGTGCTAAAAACTGTACGCTCTGTTATTACAGCTTCTGCAAACAGGAAAAGCTGCCCATCACATTTCAGTCCTGTGTGATCACGAAGGAGTGCCAGGTGTCAGAGTGGTCAGAGTGGACCCCCTGCTCCAAAACCTGCTTTGACATGACAACCCCTAAAGGGAATCGTACAAGATCACGGACCATTAAGCAGCTCCCTGTTGGCAGTGAAAGCGAATGCCCACAATTAGAAGAAGCAGAGCAGTGTGTTTCCCAAGGAGACGGTGTAGCACCCTGCATTACGTAAGTTGGTTCATTTCAGTTCTCCTTTGCTAAAATGAACAATTTCTATTAAGTGTACAGGGCTGATAATGGGATATCAACCAAACCATTATTAGAGAAATAATAGGTAGGACTTTACCTTTTTTCTTTATACTTGTATATTTAGTGTTCTTGAAAGCCCAAAACCTGCAAATAGCTCCCGTTGTAGTGTAACCAGTTCCTTCTCTAAATACAGGAGTAATAATAAGTATATTTTCTTTTCATTCATTTCAGTTTTTAAAAGGCAATATTTGCACATATGCAGACTCAGGCAAGATAAAAATAAATTAATTGTATTGATTTGTCAGGGATCTTTTCGCTACATAACATTTCTACAAGAATCATTGTTTTCTGAATTTCTTGTCTGTTTGCAGACCAAATATTGAACACAGGAAAGGGATGATAAACATCTGGTTAGCTAACAGACTATTTTAGTGAGACTTGTATCCAGCACAACAGAGGCATTACTGGGCTCCATATGGGAAGTGGGAGAAGCTAACAGTGACAGCAAATAAATTTTAGGAGAAATGACAGCAAGCACTTTACAATTCAAGAGATTGCTGTAAACCTTATCTAAACAAAATTAATATTAAAGACCCAACTCTGTTTTTTCTTTATCAAACTAAGAATAGTGTCTGGAGAAACATCACTAGATGTTAAACATCTTTGAGTGTGGTATATATTTTTCATTTAAGAGTAGAAATATCATCTTTCTTTATCTCCAGCTGCACTAGGAAGCACTTTGCTTTATTTAGCCTTAAAGTACTTGTTAGGTAGGGAATTCTGTGGCATTTCTTTCAGTTCATAATCCCGACTGGGGTTTTAACTGTCAGTCAAAGATCTTCTTTGCGGTATATTCACTGATTAGGAAGCTTCCAGCTTCTCATCATTCATCAGTACCCAGCAGGGATGCTTCAGTACTGCAGAACGATCTTTTAACTGTGAAAAAAGGAATTTACTGGAAAGATTTTCTGTAGTCATAATAAAAAATACAATTATAGTTTCACGTTGATATCCAGAAGAAACTTTTATGTCTCCTACCAAAGACAATAGGCTTTTGGGTTATTTGGGGAGAGGGGGGGAGTTGTGAGGTTTTTCTCTCATTTTCCGGCTCTTATGTTTTTCAGCATTCACTTCTTTTTTGTATTTTGGATTTTGTTTATATAAATTGTCAAGCTCTGAACAAATGTTGAGTCACAATCTTGAAAGTTAACTTATCTGAACATGGACTACATGTCTCTGTGTATCCAGTTTTTCTTCTCTCAAATGAAATATTTATATGTGCAGTATGTTTCAGGAATTGAACAGAAAAGATCCTCCCAAATAGTAATGCTTTTAAAAATTAAATAATAAAAACAAAGTTTCCATACACATAAAATGCGAGATTTAATGCTGCTTTGTGTGCAAGAAATTGTGGTGCTCAGGCCCTTTATGAAATTAATGAGGTTACTGAGGTGTTTCAGCTTGCATAACTTAATACTGTGTAAAATGGCTTAGTGATTTCTAAAGACCCAATAAACCAAATTTTATCCAGGTATGGCTGGCGGACCACGGAGTGGACAGAATGCCGTGTCGATCCTCTCCTCAGCCAACAGGACAAGAGGCGGGGAAATCAGACAGCACTGTGTGGAGGCGGCGTTCAGAGCAGGGAGGTGTACTGTGTGCAAGCTAATGAAAACCTCCTCTCCTACCTAAATACCCTCAAGGATAAAGAAGGTAAATTGCATTCAACTGCAATTAAATTAGGGGGAAATCAGAACATGTCAGCATTCCAGAGCTCTTTCACAGCCATTGTCTCCTGTCATGAGTGCCTCCTTACCTTGTGAGTTACTGCTATTTTTTAATTCAGATGAAAGTGCTGCAAGTATAGATTCCAAATATAAATTCCTACAAATTCCTATTTCTTAGTGTCTACTGAAAAACACCGTGCAGGATATCTTTCCATAAGAAGGAATGTGAACAGGTCAATCAGAAGTCCTAGGTTTTTGGTTGTTTTTTTTTTTTTCCCATCTACTGTAAATTTCTTGTGTGTTCTTCATCTGGGTGATGAACTTGTGCTGTTTGATGTGCAGATGGAATATGTCAATTCTGGCATGTAAGCTCAATATAGAAAAATGTAAAAATATTATTAGATTTCATTCTATCTTTTGAATTGATAGAATGAATTGATTTTTTTTCCTTGATTTGGTCAAGTTTTTAAGTAGCTTTCAGGACTTCAAGTCAATACAATTTCATGGGTTTATTTACCTAACTGAAAGAGAGAAGGGATTATTCCCTGTTGCTGTTAAAGCCTGTACAGCTTCTTAGGAAAAGAGAGAATAGATTAGAACACAAAATCTTTAATTCATTTGGTAATCTACATGTTTTAGAATAACACTTGAGTAGTTTACATTGCATCTACGTCTGTATAGTAGTGCAGCACTATAGCATCAGAAATCAGTGAATTAAGCTAGAGGCATTTAGCTTTTAAATTAAATTTTATCCTCTACCTATTTCATACAAACATTTATTATTATTATTATTATTATTATTATTATTATGCCATATACTTCAGGAAAAACAACAGCCATATAATTCAGGAAAAGTTACATTAATATGCAAATCCTATATAATGCCACATTTTGTCCTGGGCTGGCCAAACAGCAGACTAGTGAGGTTCCTGCTGTGGTTTAAAGGTACTCTCAAACTTGCCGTAGAGGTAGAGTTTGTGGGGAATGATAATGCCAACATCATTTCAGCGTGACTGCTCAGATCAGTAGGGTGTGACTTGTGAGCTCTGCAGCCCCACATCTGTATTTATTAAAGAAGACGCTTTCAAGCCTCTTTGTCTTATGCAAATCAGCTCTGCCCAAGGGCTTTTAGTAAATCGCCTCTGCTGAACAAAGTTTAGATGCCTCTGCTGTAGTGTGAACGACAAAAACCTCCCAGCTAAGGAGAGGTAACAATAAAACCAGTGGCAGCTTTCTGTTCAGAATGGTGATTAGGATTTTGGTGGGCTGTGAAGTCTCGCCAGATTAGGCGTGTGTGAAATTTACCCTTATCAGACTGTGACAGGAATACATGGAGCCCATCAGGAGGTAATCTCTGCAGGCTCCTGAAAGCTGATTAAAATGTAACTAGTCTTTGGATGCATAAACATGAGAACAGTTTTTCAAGAGCTCAAACTGGAGGTGAAGTGGTTCTTAGTTTAAAAAGGAGCTCTGGGCTCTTTCCACATTAGGGACAGATTTTCAAAAGAGGTGCTGCTCTGCTCATCCTCCCTCTCTCTCCCTTCTCACAGAATAGAAAACAGTGAGTAATTTGAGAATGGGAAAAAGCCAGGACACACACCCACTAGATTATGCTGTGGAGAAACGCCTTCATCTCAGGGTAGTTTACTGTTGGTTGTAGCAAATGCTGTCTTGGTAAGGCTGCCTTAAAGACCTCCATTCTCATATACTCATGGTGGCGTTTCCCTGTTATTTCAGAAAGTCAGTCACAGAGCAAGTCGAAGGCTAGTGCTGCACCTCTGCTATCAATCACTTTTGAAATAACAGGTAGGTAAATTAAGGCCTCCAACCCGACCTTTTGATTAAGAGTATGCAAAGGAGGCAACGTCCCTTTTGGGGGACCTTGTTTGCTATATGTGTATAATTAACATGTCTATGTAGCTCTGAAATAGTTGAACGTTGATTTGAGCATTCTCAGGAAATTTCAGATCAGTTTGAAAGTGGCAGGCCAAAAATTCAAACTAATGAAGTTCATGAGCCAGCTGGGATGCTGGAACAGTTGCCTGCTCCACCCCTGAACCGTTTTAGTTAGTGACTGCTTTTCCTCTCACGTCTGAGCATTGGGAATTGTTTTGCAGCTTGTATCATAGCTCCTGTTTCCAGTCCTTTCTGTAGATTTAGAATGCCAAGTTAGGCCTCTGGTAAGAATTTGAACTTCTAATACTTAGCCGAACCAGAAACCCTTGTGTCATTCAGGTCAGTAGAAAGAAGAAGGGACACTGGCTGTAGTAGTTAATCAAATAGTGGCAATCAAGTTTCCTGGAGGCCACAGTCATTCTGCCATTTACTTGCCACTGACTTAAATGATTTCATCTCTATCCACCTACTTAACTGGTTTAGTCTTGAAGTTTCTTGTGAGGTGGACTGTTTCATCTTATTCCGAGTACCTTTAAAACCCTCGATGTAGAATAAAGAGGAGGAAAGTTCCTTTATGGGCATAAATTTATTCTACATCTGAAAATATACATTCGTTGCCCTATTAAACACAAAGGAATTGCTTACATGCATGGAATTGTGCCATTTCTCAGAGCATAAAATTCAGAATTCTCCAGTGTTTTTTGATGAGAGAATTCAGCCTTATAAAAAGGAAAAAATGAGAAGAGAATGTTCTGTTTAATTGTTGCTCATAATGTGTTTTGAGCTTGGGTTTTTCTTGGGATTTTTGAGTGAGAGTACTTGGAGAAATTTTTGTGTTGTTTGCTATGAAACCAGTGTGACAAATGACCAGAAAGAGAAATATGAAGTTGTGTCTGGTTATACTGATGCAGTCACATAGAAATTCAGTCTCTTTGCCAGCCTGATCATTACTGGGCACTAGCCTCTTGGGGGGTCTTTGGAGAAAGATGGAGAGTTTGATATCTTGATAAATGTGGCAAATGCATAATAGCAGATGTGTTCTTTTTCTTTTCAGTTGTTTTTAAAATGCAGTAATTCAAGGTGGTATTTTCCAAGGGTATAAAATATATTCAGCTAAAATTTCCTAATATAGAAGATGATTTGAGGAATGGATAATTAAATCATACTTTAGTTTTTAGGTTGCTACCCTCAAACCTGAAATTCCTTGAAAAGTGAATCCAATTTATTAGTTAGATTGAAGGAGAAAGAGAGATTATCAAAGTGCAATAACTTTTCTTTCTATTTTTGGCCCAAAATTTGGTCCAATTTCACATAGACCTTGTAGTATTATACACAGTCTAATCAGCATTCAACATAACTTCCAAGGAATAGAGAACAACCTTCATTGCTGACACAAGAGAGTCTGAAAAGACAGAGATCAGACGAGGTTTTAAACTGTAAATATATGCATCCAGTGTCATCTTATCTCAGAGTGTCTTTGCTAAACAGTAAGCATCAAAGCCTATGCTCAATCTTACTTTTGTGATACTGAAAGAAGTCAATTTGAATTCATGGGAACAAGATGGTCATAAGATGCCCAGGCAAAGCTGTTTTCTTATTTCACTGTCATCTCAAAAAAAGAATTCTGAGTAATCCTGCATGAAATTCATCTTAAGTCCTCAATGATGAAAACATTTTTAACAACCTGAAGTAGAACTTTTCTGTCTTGTGGTTGAATTTTGTTGTAAAAGCAAAATATGAGAGATAGCATTTGTGCATTACTTAGGGTCTAAAAGCAGAATTTGAAAAGCATTTTGGTATGTTTAAAGATTTATTGATACCTGTGATATGAAAAAACTGCTACTTAAAGCTTCCTAATTAAAGATCTTTGTTATTTTTCTGAGTAAAATTCCCTGAACTAGTGTGATGTTAAGTTCTTGACCATGATGAAAGCTGGAGATGAAGCATGGAATTCCTCAGAGCACTTTCTCTATTCCCTGAAGCAACACTGTGTCTCAGGGGTATGAGAGATTAATTAATTTCAATACTCTCACTTGGGCAATTCACCAATTAAATCAAGGTTAAAAATGTATGGATAGCAGTCACTTACTGCTTTTCTTTTTCTATTAGAAACTATTCAATACAAATTCGATGGGCAAATTATGTTTACTTATATCCATTTTCTACACCAAATATGCATATTATGTTTATTATCATGCATGTTAGGTGTGCATGTCAAGCTTACTTTAAAATTCAATGACATTTCATAAAATTTATTTTCAACATAGCATTATGCTAATGTTGGAATATTAGGCTTTATGTTATTTTGTTTCAAGAGATTGGTGAGCTAGAGGCAGTAATATTAAATGACTATCTGCCACCTTCATGCCTTCATTATGTGTGGCAACACAGTGTAAAACTGTGCCAAAGGAGGCAGCATTGAAAACCAGAATAGGGTGAGGATTTTTTATTCCATTTTTCCCTTAAAAACGTGAGGATTGGATGCTTTTTCTGAAATTTTAAAAATCACCTGCTTAGAAAATCTAAATGAAATACATACACACATGCCTACAAGCTTGACTGTACTTTAAAAGCCTGGTGTTTACTTTCACATTCCATGAGTGGTTATTGATCTCATATTTCAGAAAGATATTTTGTCATATACTGTATTTATTTAATCTGAGAGTCTTTCCATCAAAATTGGTAGCAAAAAAATTAATGACAGACCTTCCTCATGGGAAAAAAATACCAAATAGAATTAGAGTTTTTTAAGTTAAAGAATTTCATGTTCCCTCAATCAACCATAGTGAAATTATGTGACAGTCTTCTACCAGATATTCTCTGCCTACTGTAATATATTGTCAAGTGCTGTATTATGAAAGAGAATTAAAATCTTGCTTTCAATGAAATGATACATTTTCAGTTAGAGTTCTGAGCCTTACTCTGGCACCTTATAGAATTGTTCTGTTACTTTTATTATCTGGAAAGTCAAAAGAATAAAGTACGGAAGGAGAAGGGTGATTTTGGTCCAAGTAAGTGATCCTTAAAGACCAGAAGACTCTACCTTCACATGTTTCTCTACAGATTAATAACACTTTAAAAAAACCCCAGCCTGTCTTGTGCAGTTTTTACAACTACATGTATGCATTATATATACATATTTATAGACATATATAGCAAATGCAAACCATATATATATATATCTGAAACGAAACCATTTCTTGAACTAAAGTTGCTGCTGCACAAATCTTACTGCTGAGTGTGCACTTGATGGTCTTTAGAGTAAAAAAAAAAGTTTTTGCCATAATTTTAACTGTGTTTCAATTTTAAGCTTAAAAATAATCATTTAAATATTAATTAACCAGGCCTTTGAAGTTATAATATCGTATAGCTTACATATACAAGTGCAAAGAGGTTTATGTAGCTTTTTGTTCAGTTTCTTAAGAGAAGAAGTAATGAGATAGCAGGACACAAATTTATGCAGAGTGCGAAGTGAACAATTGTTGTAGTGGTGTAATTTACCCCTCAAAGGAAAGAACTGGGTCCGAGTGGGTGCTGCGGTATCTACAGTCTTTCCATCTCCACATAATGGGATTTGACTTTGTTCATGCACAGAGTAAATTGACTTCCACTCAATTTTTTTCAAGGCAGGCTTTTTTTCCATCACATCGTCAAATTAAAACGATGAGATAGCAGCCTTTCTGACTGAAGGATAGTTCTGTCTGCTTTGAGCTGAGGACTGTGACATATGAGAAATATTTTAACTTTGTTTTGACAGCCTCAAGGCCAGTAGACCGTAAACTGTGTACAGGACCTCTTCCCAGCACCTCCCAGCTGTGCCACGTTCCCTGTCCTACAGAGTGCGAGACCTCGGCATGGTCAGCCTGGGGACCATGCACTTATGAAAGCTGTGATGACCCTCAGGCCAAGAAGGGTATGTAAAAATTCACCAGAGCATTTTAATGGTGATAGCTACTATTCCTAAGTCACTAAGTTATGCAAGCACACCAAATTTTGTACCAAGAAGTCTATATCTAGTGCGTCCAGGCATCAAAATGAAGTCACTGAATTAGGACTAGATTTGACGTCACTGTTACACCAAAAGTAGTAGCAAAAATGTAGTCTGTTTACTAGGCTCTCAAGATCAGTTTGGGTTTTTACAGGTCAATTCCAGTTTCAAAACTTCCTCTCGGATTGAGAGGGATACATTTTGTGTGTTCAAATCACAATTTTGGCACTGTCTCAAAACGAGGACCGAAGCCTCCTTGAGGTGTGTATCACACAAGGCATTCAAGGATTTACAGTTCAGAAATAGCTTAAGAATTCACATTAGACTGTAAAGCACGATCTGGCAAAGAGATGGCACCAATCACTGTTGATACCTGATGCTGTTTTACTTATGACATATGTGCTGGTTTCAATTTCAGCACGTTTTACAACTTATTGCCATGCAGAACAGATTGTAATAACCTGACATCAAAATTGGAAAGCAAGACTACAGTGACAGGGACCTCATGTTAGAAGTCTGTGGGTTTCTGGCTGTAAATGAGGAAAAACTGGCCCAGTCAGTGCTGTGAAGTGATTATCTGATAAAAGTTGGGAATACAGACTTGGTTTCTTGGTTGAAAACAGTCATAAGGAAGGGCAGCCACATATGTCCACTGGAAGGAGCAACTGTGATTACAGTGTTTGCTTAGCTGGATCTTTCTGGCATACTGCTAGATACACTTCTGTCTGGGCAGCAATAATGCAAGTTTTACAAAGCTTCTTTGTGGAACTCTGACCCAACCCTGATCAGTTCAAGAGGGAAAAAACGGTTGAGTGTGCAGATCTATCGGATTAAGTTTCTTCTGAGTACAGCTGTCATGTAGTCTGTTATTTCTGTTGCTGTTCCATCACTGAAAGATTTGCTACATTTTCAAGGGTAAAGTTTAGCTTTGTGAGACTGATTTGGACATCTGTCTAATCGAAATACATTAATATGTACTTTGTACAAGCCTTTATTCCTGCACACATGAGCAGCAATCTTTTCTCAACTGCCTGTGTTTTCTTCTTATATGGAAATTCTTGCATTTTGTTTTATAATTCAGTTCTTCTGAGAGAATGATGTGAAAATTGCACAGGCACACCCACTTTTAGCAGCATGTCTCTCTACATATTTCCAGATCATTTGCATCCTTTGTTGCTGTGGTTATTGGAGTTCTTTATTTTTGAAATTATATCAGCCTTTTGTGTCAGGCTTACTAAACTTTTGCACATAATTTAGCTGAACTCTTCAATTTAGGAAAAAAGAAAACAAACAGCAACTAAAGATAAATGGAAATATATTTTTAAGGTAAATAGTTACTATGTTTGAATTAAGAGGCATGTCTTCAAAGAATCAGTTCTTGCACATGTGTGTTTTAAAACTCTCCTGTTTCATTTGTGTCCTGGTGGAAATGACAGCGTTATATGAAGTATTTTATAAAAAATATCTGTATATTAATAATTTACCTGAATACTGATATAAAATAAATGAGACTGTGCAAAGATGTGAGAAGAGAAACTATTTCTTGAATCCATTCAGTTTGATTAGGTTGTTCTGACTGTATTTAGTCTGTTTTTTTCCAATGGGCCATCCTGAAAGGAGAGAGGGGGTTGCTTTTGGTTGCTTGCCTTGACCTGGCAGATGACATAGTGCATAAAGGCCCATCAGCTTCTCCATTCCAAAATGAGTTTAGGTAGCCTTAAAGAAATTTTTAAATGCTTGCAAGGGAATATTGTCATGTTTATTACTGAAAATGTATTCATAGGACTTGAGTTTATTTCCATGCTTTCCTTTTTCTCACAAGGTTTTCTTTTCATTCTTTCATTTTATTTTGAAGGGTTGGAGGGAGAAGGAAGTGTTTATAAGCTGATTTCACTTGATAATCCACTCCTGTTGGAACATACCTGAGAAAAAAACAAACAACATATTTGAGAAATGGTAATCCAGTAATGTAGTCAAAATTTATAAAATGAGATGGATCTTGCAAGAGTGGTGCTCAGGAAATGATCCTGTCTCCTTCCTGGAGTATCCATGACTATGATAAATGGGTTTAAGGCAGAGCTTCCTGAGGAGGCTCAAAACATTCAAAGTAGAGAAAGACTCTAGACCTTCTTTATTGAGTTCTTCTACCCAATTATCTAAAATGCATTGTTCTGCTAGGTGTCCATGATGTGCTTTACATAGAAGAGAAACAGAATTGTTCACTTAGGTGTAGACAGGTAAAAAGTGCTTCACTCCACATTTTAGAGTTAAATTCTTATTTTCATTGACATTTCAGGCTTTAAGCTAAGGAAACGTCGCATCACCAACGAGCCTACAGGAGGAACAGGGAACTGCCCTCACCTATTGGAAGCCATCCCGTGTGAAGAGCCCTCCTGCTATGACTGGAGGATCACGGGGCTGGAGGAATGCATTCCTGACAATGAGAAGCCCTGTGGCCCTGGGACACAGGTTCCTGTTGTTGTCTGCGTCAACAGCGATGGTAAGATGGATGATTTTCCCTATAGGCCACATCAGCTAGAGTGAAGATACTAAAATGTAGTCCAAAAGGGCATCAGTTTTTGTTCTCAGCTTTCTTGATCCTTAAGACCAAGCTGTCTGGAATAGATAAAAATGTCCATTAATACTGGAGATGAAGGGTAAGACCTCTAGTTTCTCTAGGACAAAGCTCCTTCACCTACACTGTGTAGGTTTTCAAAGCTTCACAAAGTGACTTAGAGAAAATTAAATAGAAAACATCTATTGTTTGCCAGTAGATCACATTCATGCCTGCAGTGGCTTGACTGAATTCCCTGATGTAATCCCACTAACAAAGCTGATCCTCTGAGCCCAGAAACAAATAAAATGTGAGCAAAGTAAGATGCATTGAGGTAAGTATAGCTGGAAGAAAAATAATAATGCGTTCCTTAAAAAGGATGGTTTGATGTGTGCTATGGAGTTGAGTTGACAGTCCAAGCTGTCTTGCTTCTTCAAAAGGTCAAAAAACCCCCACCATTATTCAATTATCTTCTGTGAGACAAAACAGATCTTGCATGACATAGTCATAAAAGGCAATTTTGAAAGCTGCTTACAGAATACTTTAATCTACTGAAGATTAATGAATTACTGTTGTGAGAATAGTCCTTATTCATTAGTAATATTATAGTCTAGAGCAGCATATAAATTAAAATAATTGTATTGACTGCAGTGTAGTATGGTAAGCAGCTTCTGACTTCCAGCAGAGGATTAAGTAAGAGGACACCTCTGATGAGTGTTAACAGCTGCACAAAATATTTTGAAATTAAATCAGTCAGAGGTAATAAAAACTGATTATAGAGATATTTAAATCTTGAGCTTTCATGCTGAAGACTTTCAGTTGCAATTGAGTTTTGGGGCTTAAATTGAAATGCTTAGAGTTAAAATGTAAGATTTCTTTTTCTGCACCTAAGAGAACTAGTAACCATTTTTACAACTCAGAAAGAGATTAGCCTAGAATTGAAGTATTCAATCTACCATATTTTATGTCCTTAACTCAAAAAATTTCCCTTTGCAGTTTAATAATTTCTTGACAACAACACTGAAACTATTTGCAGGGGGTTTTGGACACATTTTCAGATGAAAAATGGCGTTTTCCTCCTAAATCAAGGTGTTTCCTAAATAATTGTGAAGATACTTAAAAAAAATCCATAAAACAAAGACTTTTTTTTTTGCTTTACTAGATTATAGGTAGCTTGGCTTACCTTTGTTTTAAGGAATTGTGTTTTCTTACACATCTAAGCTGATTTCTTTCTAAACTGTAATACAGTAATTTATACTGACTCTAATATTGTATATGTGGAGCATGCAATTGAGCCATTACAACTTCGAGATGTGTTTTATGTATATGATATTTTCTATTGAAACTCACAGGATTTGCTCTTGGCACTTCATGGGCTTCGGTTTTGCCCAAATTTGACTTCGAAGACTTGTGTTTAACTTTTTTATTCCTAGTATTTGTTTTTGTCTCACTTCCTTTCTGAATTATATGGCATTATATATTGCTGTAAATACATGGCCTTATACTTTGCCCATATCACTAATCTGCCTCAGAAAGAGTGAGAAGCCAGGGTTTGGCCTGTCAGTCTTTCATATTAAAGAGTTGTCGGCATAGCTTCAAAGAAAGGAGAAAATAAAGTCCATTTATGTCTTGTTTTATAAAGATCTGATCACCCAGTCATCCAGTCACAAAAATATGTGTCCAGTTATGTTTGAGAGAGTGCAAAAGCAAAGAAGGGTAATATAATTAATTGCCCCAGCTCTCCTTTGAAAATCCTTCTTTTAGTAAACAGTCTTCTGTGTACTTCACCAGTAATACCAAATGTCTTCTGCTTTGCTCCCTCCTGAGAAGGATTAGCATGACGCAGTAGAAGCAAACAAAGTAGAGAACCACCAACCTCAGCAATCTCCCCTCCAAGCTGACTCTGCTCAAGCATATTACTTTGCCTCCCACAGCACCAACCTACTAGAAATCCTGTAGACAACTCTTAAATACTTTCTAATCACCACCACCTCTTCCCAGGTAGTTCCCCTGTAGTACTTTGGTCTCCTACCCTGGCAGTCAACAGAATACCCATGGTGTCCTTCACCAAACCCCTGTTGCAGGCATCTGGATTCTGCCCTGCAGAATACAGGAGAGCAACGCTTTGCAGTCAGGCGAGTTTTGCTTCAAGCTCCACAGCTTCAGACTAGTTTCAGTAAAATAAAGTTAGGACAATGCTACTCTTCCACTATCTAAACATCATGGTTTATTCATATTCAAATTATTCATCGTAAGAAATTTGTGATATTCAGTGTTATTTGAGCACTTCTTGGAGAAGACTGGATTGACTATCATTTAAATACTGTATCTCTATTAATGGGGTACATAATTTGTATGATAATCATGTGTTGCTATACTTTTGATCTTAGTAGCACACAGGGAATTTAATTTCAGTTTTACAGGCAAAAGTGACCCTGAAAGGAAACAGTATGGAAAGCATTAACTATTGCATAAGATGGTGATGTTATTCAAACTAAACTAATCTTTGCTTGCCAATATTATCTTCAGTCTCTTCAAGAGTTATTATTATTACTATTATTTATTTATTTATTTGTTTGTTTGTTTATTTATTTATTTATTAAGCCAATCTTAAACCTGAGTGCCTGGATGAGGAAGGTTGAAATGAAGGGACTTAAATGTATCCAGAAAAAGAGCATATTTTGCCCTTGGCTTCTGCTTTATAAAATGAAAAAGGCTGGTAGTGTATATTTCAGACTGTACTCTAGATGGATAAAACTCTGTAGCTTTGATGTAAAATAAACCCAACACTGATTAGTGCACGGTTGCATCATTCTATATATCTTCAGCAAGATTAATTGGGAAAATATGTCTTGACCTGGATGTTTGTCTTCATAATTAGAATCAAGCAGCAGTGTTTGTGAAGTTGTTTCATATATTTGGAATTAGCTTTTCTTTTCATTTTGGTGTTTAAGTAAGAGTCATTCCAGCCTTTGAGACAACAGCAAACAATAGGTTATCCTCCTAACATAACAGTAGGTTGTGTCTCATTGCTGGAGACCTGTGATTGTCACTCTTTCCACAGTGGATGGCAGAAATCAGAATTTTCATTCAGGCTGAAAAAACATGACATTCAGTACCCCAGGTTGTCATTGCAGAGGCTATAATGAACTTTGATGTATTTTATTATATAAATGGAACTTCAGTCTTTTCCTGTGGAAAGAACAGTTTCAGAATAAATATTCTTCCAGTAAATCTTCCGGGAAATTTTACAAAGGAGATTCTTAGGTGAAAACAATATCTTTTGATTGTAGAAGCTCCCAGACTGGACAGAAAGTGATCAGAACTCCTTCATTGCAGATGTAATTTTAATAATTAGATATCTGTTGGTTGTGTTTCATTCTACAGATTAACTTTTGGTAATGATAGAATGACTTTTAAAAAAAATTGATATTCATCTTTTGTTGTATATGTAATATATACAAGGCATACACACACACACTCACACAGACACACCTGTATACATACCATCTATTATTAGGTGTATTAACACAGTTTACACTCAGAAGATGATCGATTTTAGAACAGATGAATTTCCTCTATTTCTCTGTAGCTGTGACAAGTCTGTGAAGAATGCAGTTTGAAAAATATCCCTGTGTTATTTAAAGTCCGTAGTGGGAAAGCTGGCTGCTTCTCCATTTTGTTAACAGACATACTGCAGCTACTCATATGTTAATAAGGAAAAATAATTTCTGACAGAAAAATCTGCAACATTAGCTACTGATGAAATACCTTATGTTCACTCTTTTTTATTTTGTCTTTGGGCTGAAGGCTGTAGCTCAGGTACTGGCACTGGCTGTAGTGTATTTCTGATCCTCACTCAATAATCTGAAATGAATTGCTCATTTTCTAAGAATTTGTCAATAATAAATTGGTTTACAGCCTTTATAGTATATTAGGCTTTGTACTGCTGCATGTGTTACTCTGGACAAAACAGATCTCACTTTTTAAGTGCAGATTTCTCCCAGATCTTGTTGGTGCTCACTAATTGTTGGGTTAGGGTAGCTCTACAGGGAGCAGATAGGAGTGAACTCATTTCTGTCTTCTGCCTCACTGCTGAGAGTCACTGGCCTTGGAAGAGGGAGCCATGGCAACATCAAGGCTCTTCGTGAATATGCAAATTCCTACAACTCTTTGAAGTAGTAAAATTGCTGCTCAGGTTGTGTAGGCAGAGGTGCACGCTGATGTGGCTGAGTGCCACAAGTTCCTTTCTGGCACCTGTATGGAGAGGAGTGACACAGGTCTGATTTTTCTGAGGCTGAAGTGCAAATTCAAAACACCACTGATACCAGTGTTTTCTGGTGTAAATGGGAGGATTTTAATAGTTGTGCAATACTGTTGGCAAAGCAGTGGTGTTGGTATTAATTAAAAGCTATAGAAGGTAGGCTAGTCTGTTTTGTTTAGGCACATTACAAACCAATTTAGCTACTTCGTCTGGAGCTGAAACACTAAACTCACCAAAAAGGAACACAGGACACCTGAAGGATACCTGTCCTTTATCTCTGTTTATTCTCAGCTAGTGAGACTAACAGAAGACACTATGCTTCAGCAATAAAACATCCTATGTTTTATCTGCCTTAATGTTTTTCTCAAGAGTTAGAAAAATTTATTTTTGAAATACCTTATTTTTGTTGAATTTTGCTTTAAAATAAATCTTCTAAAATTTCTTCATCTAGTTTAAATTTTCTTCTATAATTTCCTGATCAATGTCTCAATTTCCTTCCTTAATTTTTTGGTTGTGGCTTTATATCATCTTACAATAAGCAGCTCATGAAATAGGTAGAATAAATTTCAGGAAAAACCGAAGCTTGGCCGGTGCAACAATTTTTATTTAAACTATTTTGACTGGTTTAAGAATTGGGTCTTTCTTTATATTTATGGTTTGAATCAAATGCTGAGTAGTCTTCTGGTCATCATTTATTTTCATGATGGGAAACAATAAGAGATTCAAGGGACCTGAGCATAGGTATTTTTTACGTGCACCCACATGTAAAGAATCTACTTTTCTGACATTTCTATTCTGCAGATTTATGCATTGAATGAAGAAACCATCAGACTGGTTGGATTTTATGTTGATTATTTAGAAAAGAAAGTACCAATTTGTGTCACTTTATGACTTAATTCTTTATAAAGAATGAAGAGCCAGATTCAAATTCAAATTACATTGAATTATTCAGTTATGCCTGTAAGAAAACCCAGATCAAAATCTGGTCAATGCTCAGCAGTCAATTAGCAGAAAAAAACAGTAGCTAATGACAGTTCCTTTGAGCTCATAGTGCCTTGTGCTTACAGGAACTTGGTTATGTTGGCATTAGTCATCTTTTCCCAGTATTTGTTTCCTAGCTAATATCATAACAGCGTTGTTTTAAACTGTTCTTTGCTGCTGACAGCTTTGCTGCTGACAGCTTTTTGGATGACCATCTGAGGCATTTAAATCAAATGTCAGATGCATACTTTGTTCTTCACATAGGCTATGAAACTTATACCCAAATCCTTCCTTCCTTTTCTTTAATTTTTCTGCTAACATAAGGAACTATTGAATATGTTTCTAGGATGTTTGGTATATTTAAGAATTTCTTAGTGACGGTAAAATACAGTGAATTTAAAGGACCTTAAAACTGACACTCTCAGGCCATTATGTTTCAGACCATTGGATTTCTGAGGCTTTTATTTTTAACAAGATTTGTCTTATTTAATGTAACAGAATATAAGTAAAAACAAGAGTGCTGTGTACAGCTTAAACTATCTCATTGAAGTCTCAGAATAGTCTGACAATTGATAACTCTTCTGTCAATAAAAAGTCACGTTTAATTGATTACATCAATTCCTTTTTGTCTCATCTTGATATTAGGGAAGTGACATGTCACTACTGGGTTCCATAAAAGAATGGACACTTTTAGTATTTGTGTAACGTAGTAATTTAATTATATGGAAAGATAGAAATACAAAACTTTCTTTGTCCATGTCTTTGATAGTTTGCTTGCAGTTTGACGTGATGATTTCGGTTAAAGGGATAAATAAAAGAAAACCAGCTTTCCATCTGCATAGTCCAGTAAACAATTAGCACTTATGACAGTGCAATAGACTCTTTTTTCCAGTTTATCATATGTTTTTCAAGATGGAGTTGCACTTGGTATGGACAATGCCTAATGAGACATTAATGTCCATAAACAATATATTTAAAGTAAAAAACAGGTGGGCCAACCTACTTACCAAAATCTTTTTCTGGTGTCACAGATCATAATGTGACTGTCTGGTCGGGCAAGTTTGGTGTATTTTGGCCTGATAACTTCTAAAATGAAATGCTGCATTTGTGTAAACTTTATTGGACTTCTAGGAGTAGAGGTTGCTGGAATGGAAAGTGCAAATATTTTGAAAATGTATCTGAGAGAGTGCAATGTTTCATATCATCCATATTCTTAGTAATTTTCTTTTGTTTTTGACAGTACAACGGATAGGATATTGCAAGAACTGTGTGTGACTAAATTAGAAGGGAGGGATTTTGATGCATAAATTTTGATTTATGTGATATTCAGCAATGCAGGAACCCAATTCTGATCAGACTCCAAGTTTATCATGCTAAGAATACAGAGAAGGATAATTGTAGATACACTACATAACAATTAGGATTTTTTTAGGAATGTCAATTTAGTGCTGTACCAGTTTTTTCTATTTATCACTTCAAATTGTGCTCTTATGAAACAAGAAAGAAAAAGGGGGCTAGGGAGTTATAAATGGATTATAAAACAGAATTTCTAGAACTGTATTGACAACCTTTGGTTTTGGATTTGTGTGTCAACTTATTGGCTTCCTAGAACACACCCAGAAAATATTTGAAATATTTTTACAAAATATATTTAAAAGAGATAACTTTACTTCTAATTCTGTTATATATAAAAATAATGCTACACAGCTATACACTAAGTACCACTTCCTCAGAAGATTATATGACACAGCACTAGTGCTTGATCTTTATGATAAAATGTTCTAAGACATGCATTCTCACTGGGAGTCAGTTTTCCCTCTGAGAAAATGTTGCACAGGCCTATTTTTTTTTACAACAACCTGCATACTTATGGTCCACTTTCTAAATAAATGTTATCAAATTTTAAAGCTGCAAACCCACTGTGTTGATAAATGGGGAGGATAAAACCATCATCATGAGCTACTCATGTTGAGACAGAACAAATAGGAATTTTTCTCTCAGTACTTCCAGCCTAGAGCAGCTCATTGTCTGACCTTTCTCACAGATCATAATTTGTGTTGAGTACTGATTAACGAAAAATCACTCTTATCTGCCCAAAATTGCTTGATTTCACAAGACAAGTGTTCCAGTGGCCAATTAAAGCCTTGAGATGATGTGTGTCATTTTGCAATTCTTGCAACTCCTGTGCACAGCACAAGGGGCATCTTCACTGAATACTTAAGAAACTTCAAACTAAAACATGCTCAGACACAATGACTGCTCAAAATCAAGGTAAACAATTGATACCAGTACCTCCAGTGTTCCCAGTGATCTCCTTCAGATTTTGGACTGCAGGTAGTTTGTGGCTCTACGTAG
Source organism: Brachypodius melanocephalos (assembly GCA_013398615.1). Lineage (NCBI taxonomy): Eukaryota > Metazoa > Chordata > Aves > Passeriformes > Pycnonotidae > Brachypodius > Brachypodius melanocephalos. The sequence goes on along the minus strand of VZSR01001283.1, from coordinate 22,197,221 downwards.
CCTCAACCCAGGCAGAGGGAAATAGAGATTTGTACCTGGGACTTGGTGAAAAAGGCAAGATGAGAGGAAGAAATTTTTCTGGCCAAACAATTAGCTTGAAAGCTGGGGAAAGGTAGAATGTGACCCTGGTTTCCTCCAGGGAAATTTCCTGAGACTGAGTAAAGAACTCAAAGTTATAAAATGTCTCTACATGACAAGCATTAGGAATGAATTTGGTGAGGGGTTTAATCTGCTAAGGGTCAGCCCATGGGAGGTTTGGACAAGCAGCTGGAAAGAATTTGGGAGTGCTGGGTGGAAAGGACAGTGATGTAACAGGATTAGTGTCTGGAGAAAATAAGACTGGAAAAGAAGCCAGAGAATGGGGAAAAAAAGAAAATTCAACTATTTTGAATATAACTAATATATTATAAAGAAAATAACTTCTAGGGCTGGAATGCAGTGAATTTTAGCCTTCTTCTGCTTTTGTCTCATGAGATCACCAGACAGAGCAGCAGTTTCCAGCATCAGTGCAACACTCATGGCAGCAATACTATTTATCATTTAACTTCTGTTTTAAACTGGAAAACTGGAAAGAAATATTGCATCAAAATTTTGTATTTTAATTTTCAAAGGCAAGCCCTCAAACATTAGGAAATTAAGTTTGTCTGGTCCTTATGTGAATACATCAGGAGGAAAAATGTAATTATTTAATTGTGCCAACATGACCTTTTGTCCACAGAATCTGCCACTTATTTGTGAGATAGATATATCTCCTTTGGTGATTAAGTGGGCATTTTGTAGTAATGAATGCAATGTCTGTGAAACAACTAACCTTAGTTGTCCTATTCTTCAGGGTTTAATTTTGCTCTGCTTTTGCTCAGCATCAGCAAAATATAAATAATGCTGACCCACCACATCTTCAGTGTTCTGAAAATAACTGTTTGTGGTAGTGAGCATCTGATAGTCATGACAGAAAGATCTTAGGAAAAATGCCAATTCTGTTTTAATAACACTTTTAATTAGTGTGTGGTAAATAAAACATACGATCATGACTTGAACAAAGAGAATAAAACTAAAAATACCAAAAAGCTCCCCATTAAGGAGCTCCCAATCTGTGAACTGAGGGAGGAAAGGACCCAGTGGAAAAATAATAAGCATGTTATTATATAGTTAGAAAAACCGCATTATACAAAGGCAGCTTTCATTTTGGCATTTACTGTTTGGTTTCTTGATATAGTTTTGGGGATAATTTGTGTATTAAGTATATAAATCTTGCCCTATGAATTATCAGATGTTTGTGTCTCATTTTACTTGGACATCCTTTATTGATACTGATTTTATTTTATGAATAGCAAATTGCTGCATGAATGTTTTCCAGAGAAAAGATATTAAGCAGAAACTACATGGAACCTCTTGTTCTGGATGTCTCAGAATTGAGGTATTTTTTATTTAAAGAGGGGAAAAAGAAGGATTGCATTAGCTAGAAACATCTGATATATTGTGGGAGTCTTCTAGAAAACCAGTATTGAAAGGGAGCCCTATTTTCAGGGTACAATGGATTTCTGTGAGTAGGTGTCAATCTACAGTGAAATCCCTCAGATTTCTGTGACTTTAGGACATTAGCTTGCATAACTTATTAACAGAATAGAAAAGCTGTAATATAAACCTATACTTACAGAGGTATTCTTGAGTTTTTTGGCTTAGTTGTGGCAATGCCATCCTACTTCCTTGCTTAGCACAGGTTTATCAGATATAGTAGGATTTACCTCTAGTTGCTTTCCTGACAGCTCCTTCTTTGAATCCATACACTTAGAGGCTAGGAGAAAGAAGAAGTCAAAAGGATGGGTTGGTTTAGTCTTCTGGGGAGGAATCATCTATGAAAATGTTTCCAAAAGAGAAGATTAATTCACAGTCTGAGCTCCCTAAAGGCATACTGTGCCTTCCACTCATAATGATGAGAAGATATTCACTGCAAGATGGATAAAAAGATGTTCTCCAAAGACTGCATTTTATCTGCCAGTAGTAGGACACAGACAAAAGCATCCATGAAATTAATTTAAAAACCATTTCTCAGAAATGTGTAAACATGACAGTGGCAGTGATCTCTCTTACACCTCTTGGGTCCTATGTTTTAACTGTGATTTAATTGAGCTGTCAGATTACATAGAGAGTGACAACTCTTTACTAGCTGCAGCTGGATGAATAATGCAAAGAAAATGTTTGCAATCACCATTTGCTATATAAAATAATTTTTCTTACTCCCTTAAATCCCCTTTTGAGTTACATGTGTCTTTGAGTGGCAAGAGGTATGCCAGTGTATATGAATGCACAGTTGTAAACTTGATGCAAATTCACAGTATAGTAGTGAAATACTAAATAATTGGCCAACTGAAAAATCCATTTAATATTTTGTCAGGAGCACACCGTTAATCATTCTCTTCAGGTAAGATAGGGTAAGCTTTTACATTACAGAGAAGAATAACATTGCTATGTTGGTGGCCAAATTCTAGGAAAATACTGCACTGCTGAAGTACATAGGAAGCCATTTATGATGCAACTTTTTAGAGTTTTTTTAGCTTAAATGTATAAATTTAATAACCAAAGATAGTGTTTATGCTGAAAATGAGAAGCCTTAAATTAAAATCTTCTTTTATGAAAAACCAGGCCATTTAAGGTAGCTGCTTAAAATATGCAGATTAGTATCTCAATGTAGGGAATTTTTGAAAATATTGTGGCGAGCACTGTCATTCTACTGACAGTAGTGGAACTGTCACATTGTTTTCATGTTTTTCTTACGTATTATTTCCTTTTCATGCTTCTGTTCCTAACTCATATCCCTGAATGTTAATCCAGTTCAGATCAGTACATCAGAAATATCTTCTCTAATCAAACTGGTTTGAAGTCATTGACATTCCATTGCCCTTCCCAGAGTTGTTCTCCAGATTATTTTGACCTTATTGATTGGGAGAGGAAAATGCGTAAAATAGCACTTAAAAATAAAATACCTGTGAAACCTTTTAAAAGGCTACAGCAGTCTATGTGTCCATATATGATGAAGATAAAAATTTGCTTAGAATACTCAGCAGTGAAAAAATAGTACAATAATTTCCAGTGATTGATAAAATGTGTTGTTTTTTAATTAATCAAAAGGACACATTGTAATAAATGCGTGTTACTTGTTCAAATCCATGTATTCTAAATCCTACTATTACCAATATTCAAATAACATCATCATTATTTCTAAAGTCTGTGAAAAGATTTTTCATCACTTTTAAACGCAGTAGAGCTTCTGTAACTTTTAAAAACAAATAGAGGAAGTATTTTTAATCCTTTTTTTCTGGAAGTCATATTTATATATAAATTTGTCGTCATATGAATTGTGGCTTGATTGGGAAAAGTTTATGAGAATGCTCTGTTGATCTTGGAACTAGCTGCATCTTTTTAAGATAACTTGGTGCTTTTGACAAGTGTTTTCAGAAATACAATCTGAATTTTCAAGTGATCTCATCCTCGAGGTTCACATTGTCCTCTTTTATTCCTTATAGCTCTGTCAGCACTTTTCCCCGCCTTTCCCCTTCCTGCTAAAATGGCCTATTGGTTTGACATATTGATCCCACTTGGTCCCATGACTAATATTGATTTTATTCTCAATGGGACCATAGCCTGTCATCAAACTTATTTTTTCTTTCATATCAAGGTGACATTTGATTGGCTTATTTGACACTGGAAGGCAACTCTGCTTGGTTATGATCAATACACTTGTATTCTCTGTTCCTTATCATTCTCAGTAAGACTACATTAGCAAATGAACCATGAAAATGCTTCAACTACCTGTCAAGCAGTAGGAAAATTTTACTCCTGTTGTTAGGCAGTGTTTGGGTACTCTGCTGGAGTCTTTACTAGAATTATTGAACTTCTATCCCTGTGGTACAAGCCTACTATAACATCAAGTTAAAAGAATAGGAGATTTTCAGCTAAAGTCGTATCGTGTTTCAGTTTTTGTTTACTTTGCTTATATGCATGAAGACACTTTCCAATGTTGATTCAAATGAACTGCAAAAAATAATTTCTTAAACTATATTAAATGAGTCTGTGAATCCTCTTATTCAAAGTTAAAGTGATCTTACTTCTATTTGTCAAGAATTTTCTCTTTTATTATGAATAAGGATAGCCATACAAAAAAATTAATACAGTTTAACTAATCTCCTCTAAAGTCCCAGTTTAATTAATTTGGATTAACTCTTCAGTATCCCGGTTTAGGTCAGGATGTTTTAGATACTGACTTTAGTAGTTCACATACAGCCTATTTCATGCTGTTGAATATTCAGTGCTACCAGGAGTAGTGAGGAATCAAAGAAGTATCATATCTAAGAAGAGTTTTCCATTAGTCTTTGATGCATAATACAAAATATTGACTCAGTAACTTACAGGGTTGTGTCAGAAATAAAAGGTCTCTGTTACTTTTCAAGCCACAGTAAGTGCTGCAAGGCACCCTCAGTGTGCCCTTGTGTGTGTGGTGAAGAAACTTACCCCATATACATATCAATTTTTTTTCTTTTCTTTTTTTTTTTTTTTTCTTTAACTGAGACCCTGACTGGTAGCCAAGTGATTGCTGTATGCTTGGGGGAACTGATACTGTGGCTGCCATTACCTCCACCACTTAGAAATACAGGGAGAATTGGGAAAATCTTTTTCAATACATTTCCTAGTGAACTCAAGTTTTCAACCTGAATAAATCTAGCAAGATGTAGTGAAAATCTAGAAAGGGCATAAAGCAATAAGAGGTAAAGTTTCAAAGTGGTTACCACAAATTTTAAGATGGCAAAAAGAAAACAGTCATTTTTTGCTTTTCTCAATCTCATTGAATAAAGAAGTCAAGCCCAAATAAGAAGTTTTCCATTTCATGGGGGAAAAGAAAAAAAAAAAAAGCATGGTGTTTTGTGGATTTAGGTTTTGGGTTTTTTTGTTTGTTTTATTTTTATTTCTCAATTTTCTGTATATTTCTATTTTAGCGTAGTTATGGGATATTAATTTTTCATGTTTAATCTGGCCAAACATCACTGCATTTTAAATAAAAATATATTATTTGGGTAAAGAAATACTATTTCTTTCTTTGGTTTTATTTGTGTCTGGCAAATTAAGACTCTGTCTACGCGACTGTAATCCTGATAGATGACTCTAATATAAATGGAGGTACATATGTTCTGTTATTACCCGACGTGACAACGGGATTACTGAAAGCATTAATATTGTACCTGAAGGTGTTAGTTCATTATGTTTCAACATTATTTTTGAGTTACTACCAAAGAATATGTAAAGATGTTTTCCATTTAAAGCAATTATTGCAGAAAATATCCATCTTTAAAATATGTTCTTAATTTTTGTGTTTATTGTTTCCTTAATTTCAAAATATGGAGTGTTATTTTTGTTCTGGTTATTCCTGTAACTGTTTTGTACGAGGAGCACGATGTATAGCTGTATTAATATATTATTTACCTGATGTTTTAAGGAATACTGACCTGGATTTTTTTATCAGTGACTCACTTCTCTTGAAATTTGAATGATTGAAAATTTGGATGAATTTGAGGACAGTGTTGTAGCCAGAACTATCTTACCTGTGGAGCAGAATGGCTTTCACATCTTTCAGCTTTCCTATAAACCCTTTGCAGAGTGTTACCTGCTTCTGCCTATCTTCTACAGAGTTGGTAATATGCTGTGCTGCGGGAAAGGTGAGCAAACACATGCTACCCTGTAAGCTATAACAGAGCTCATTTACTGGTTTGGTTACAGTGAAGGAGCTGAAGTGTTCAGGTACTATTTTTGAAATTATCTGCATGAATGTGAGAGTTCTTGAAGCCAGTGTCATCCCACTCATCAGAATTATTTTTCCCATAAGGTGAATATAGAAGAAATTTGCATATAGCCATTAACAAGAAGTTATTGCTTGTAAAATGTGGTGTTTCATCTCATTAAGGAAGAGAAAACAATAAAAAGATCATGATTTTTTTCTTAATTGTGTTAACATGCTGTTATCTTTGATTGGAAAAAACACTGGATATAGTGGGTTTCTAAGCTCCAGCGATTTTCCTTTTGTATAGTATTACTTCCTGTCATTACTAGTTATTTGTCATTGCAAATGTTTGCTTTAAAAAAGTCAAAATCACATTTTAAAATTTAGTGTTTTATTTTAAAAGGTATATATATCTTCCAGTATTTGCACAGGGAAAGGACAGCAGTCTGTGGCCTTTTCTATGTGTCACTGGTTTGTCTGTGCAGGAAGGCTAAAGATGTAAATATGATGGTGCCTGTGCTTGTGCTCTCAAGTTCCTTGTTTTAAAAAAAAAAAAAAAAAAAAAAGAAAAAAACCAAGAAATATACATGTTTATGAGATTCACAATGGGTTTTTTGAGTAAGTGGCCAAAGTATCATGTTTATCACTTTTCTTTCAGTAAGGAAGAGAGTGTATGATACTACACTGAAACCAAAACCACAGTAAATTTGCACATGAAAATCACCAAATCAAACAGTTTACAATCCTGCAATGTTTACATATCATTGAACTATTAGACCAACTTTCTGTCGTTTTTGCATAATGAACAGATGTGAGTATGCAGTGTATTTGTCTTCATTGAAACCAGTGCCATTTCTACTTAGGCTTCTTAGAAGAAAATTACTTCAAGAATATTAACCATCCACTAATTAAGATGTACTTAATTAAATGCAAATGCTACTTAGCAAAAGAGATTGAGAGAAAGGCATGTGATTAGGGAATTAGCAATTGATTGAACACTTGGAGCTACCAGCCAGGCACCTAAGCTTTAGAGATGAATGTAGAGGCTTCACTTGATAAGAATAATACAAAGGGAATATACACAGTCTTTTATGTTTTGTTTGTTGAAAAATTTAGGAGTTAGTGAAGTAGGACATGAATGGTAGTTAATGTTGCTTTATATTTGATAATTAGAGAGCTTAAAAATTGTTCCAAATGTTGAAAATTTATCAATATTTTTGACAGCTGATTCAGGAACTGTAATGGAAAATAATTACTAATGTAATACACTGTTGTGACTGTTTTGAAAGACACTGCCATTTTATTAACATTAAAGCTATTTTTGGAGCAGATGTGAATAAATATCATCAACATGATATTAAGGATAGTGCAATCAATAAAACATTTAAATTTTCCTATTGTATATCAAAATATATGTTATTTGCTAGCATGGAACTAACTCAAGGGTAAAAATTGTTCTGTCAGTTAGAAGCTGCTGCACGTGCTGCATTTTTTTTTCTTCCAAATACTCTTAAGATTGAGTTAAACAAAACTGTAAATGATGGATTTCATGTAAATATTATCATTTCTCCTTTCTGTGGCTTATTTGATTAGGTTTTCAGAGATTAACTTTTAACTTTTCCCTACTGAAAAATCTGGCTCAGCTTTTTGAACTTGTGTATGTATTTTAATTAGAAACACATGCTCTAAGAAAGACAGTGTTCCTCAGAGAACTCCTCCTGAGTTGCATAAGGAAAAACAAAAAACAAACCAGAATTGCCCCCCCACCCCCCCCCAAAAAAAAAAATCAAAAATTTTTTTAAAAATCAGTCATGGGTCCTTTTCTGATCATTGTGGAAAGAAATCATCACACTACTTCTGGAGCTTCTAAGTTCAGAAGGAAAACATTATTTATTGTCCCTGTCCATGCTAGGCAGGCATGGTTTTTCTTCTTGTGGTGAAGTTTGGTAATCAATTAGTGGTTTGAAAGAAATGCAGAAATATTAGAAATTAAAACAATAATTTCAGTTTATCCTGGTGATTGATTACTGTCTGCTCATTTGCAGATATAAGGTGTCCTAGCCTGTGAAGATGTATGAGGTTTTGACAAGTTTGAGAGCTTTTCTGTATTGTAAAGAATTTCCATTTTGCATGAGACTAACCATCCAATGTGTTGACCAGGTTATTACTAAAGAAAATTTAGTATGGAATTTCACATTTGGATAAATTTGTACATTTTCTTGGTGATTTTCTTGAATTTTCTTAAATTGTCTTTAGAATAATGCAAGTCAAACTCATCAATGCTGCTTCTATACCCTTACATTGTAGTCATGACATTCCTGTAACTTTGAGGCAGGTAGATTATGTACTGATGACGTTTTAGTGGAGGAGGATATGGTTTACTAACTGTGACTGTGGTTAAAGTTAGTTCCAAGTGAAAACAGGACTGAGCACACAGCACAGATCTGGTTTTAGTAAGTTTTGAATATAGATAGGCATATTTTGTTTGTGATGGGCAGAGTACACACAGGATTCTTGGCTCCTCAGGCCAGTCTGATACATTCTGAGATTGACAAGGGAGTCAGTGTAAAGACAGGTATAGGTCCTCCTGTGAAAGAGGAATGGGAAACTGCACAGGAGTTCAAGATAAAGAACATTCTCAGCCATTTCAGCCTTTAAAACTCATACAAGAGGCAGTTCAATACTTTTGTGATTATTTTTCTGCACAGTAAAGAACGGAAACAGTCACTGACAACCAGCACAGCTCACAGATTTTGCTATCATGTGGAGTAATACTGCATTTTTCTCCTGCAGCCTCCGTGCTTAGAGGCATTATTGAAGGTAGTTAAATAATGACAAAGCCTTCTTCACCCACAAACATTGAAAGTTGAGCTCTGGAGTGTTTTTTCAAATATTTCAGCTGCCCAACAGTTTTCCAATGGATGACACATCATGTACAAGACACTGATAGTAGAGACTTTTTTCTTTCAAGTTGAAGATATAATAGTAAAGTTGAACATATTGGAACAAGCAATAAATAATATGAAGTCTTCAGTTTTGGCATTAGGGCTCAGTTGTGTCATTACTTCTTTCATCAACTTTAAAATACAACTGTAAAATTTGTTTTGCCACTGTGTGATATTCCTGTCCTTTGCTGATTACACAGGCATATTAAAAATAATGTTAGATATTATTGTTCAAAGCACTCTCATGATTTAATTCCATTTATTTTATTGTCAAAATTTACTTCATTTATATCAGGTTATAGGTCAGTCTTTCAGAAACAATAGCTGATTTTTTTTGTTTAGAACTGAGTCCATGATCATTGACTTATTATATAGGGCTCCAGCAGCAATTTTATTTTATGCTGATTTTTTTCAAGTTGTTCTCTATGCCTCATTGAACCTTGCAGTGATTTTACTGTTCATTTTAAGGCTTAAAAAACATTTTGCTCTCTGTTAAGCACTTGCCTTTCCATTTACTACAGGTCAGAATTTGACAGCAATTTTTTTACTGTGCACTGAAGCATGCACCATGTTAAAAGATGCACAATAAGCAAGAGAGTTTCTTTACCCTGTCTCTCTAGTGATTCCAGCCCTGGAAATGCTTCCCATTGGAACTTTCTTAAAGCATTTTACAAGAAACTTAAATATCAGACACATTTTACGAATGAGTAGACAAAAACACAAAGGGCTGACATGATTCAACTACGTTAACCACACAATGTGGTCTAGCCCAACTTTTAGCATCTAGACTAAATTTTCACAGATACAGTACCTGATGTGTGAATGTAATAAAACAAGAATGGTGATATGAATACTGATATTTATGAATCAGTTCCTCCTGAATGCTATTCACAAGCTACCTCTCTCATCTGTAAAAATTTGCCTATTCTGGCAAATTTTCTGCCATATTTTGGGTGGTTTTGCTTGGTTGGTGTTTTTTGGTTGTTTTTGATTGTTTGTTTTAGAACAGCTAAATAGTTATGTAGTTCTATAGTGGCTCTTGTATGCACACATACTAGAAAGTCTTCGAGCCAAGAAGTTGCCAAAAAGAATGTTTTAATGTAGTGACTTGCTTTTATGATTATCTAGCTGAATCCAAAGTAATTATTTGAGAAAGCGATATGGATTCAAAAGGCTGTTCCCTCAGCACTCCTCACTGATGTGAATCTCTAAAAGAAAAAAAATCTCAGGAAAGGTTTAAACAATTTTGACATTTTAAATTCTTGAAAAACGAAACCTCTTTTGCCTCCTGCCATTTTTTTCATGCTGTCATTTTCTTAAGAGCAATTGGAGATTTTTAGTCCAAAATGTGTGTCTCATGCCTAAGAGAGAAATATAATTCAACAACATAGGCATTATTTGTAAATATGGAATATTGCTAGATTCCAGATTTTAATGAAACAGTCAACTGATAAGTGGTGAAGAGTTCTCTTGAGAGAAAAGTCATATTCTGTTTTCATGTCTCTGCTTTTTACTTTTTGTCATTCTGTTTAGAGTATAAGTAACTCAGGGCAGAGGCCTTCGTGTAATGTTTTTTGGAGTTCTGTGCAACATAAATTTATACCCATAATGTTCAAATAAAATCGCAGAATCATCAAACGGTTAGGGCTGGAAGGAGCCTTAAAGTTCCAACCAAGTTCCAACCTCTCTGCTGTGGGCAAGGACATCTTCCACTAGAACAGGTTGTTCACAGCTCCCTCTAACCTGGTCGTGAACACTTCCAGGGATGGGGCATCCACCGTGTCTACGGACAACTTGCTCCAGTGCCTCTCTTCCTTCACAGTAGAGAATGTCTTCTTTAGTCTTCTCTCTTTTAGTTTAAAGCCTTTTCCCCTTGTCCTTTCATTACATGCCTTTTTTTAAAAAAAGCCCCTTTTCATCTTTCTTGTCAGCCTTTTCTAGGTACTAGAAGACTGCTATAATGTATCATTGGATTCTCTTCTCCAATTTTCTCAGCCATTCCTCATGGGAGACATATTCCAACCCTCTGCTCACCTTCAGGGCCCTTCTCTGGACTTGCTTCAACATTCAATGGCAAACATTTTCAAATGGGACTTTGTCTAAGTAGTCTTTATGCTGGCATTGTTCCCAGCTCATGGCTGAGGTGGTTTGACTATACTATGCACTTTAAAGAGGAAGGCAAAAAAGGTCAAGTTGTTCATAAAATCATTAGTGAAATGTCAGAAACAATTTAGTATAAATAAAATATTTCCCTGAAGATAAGAAGTACCCATTATAAGACATTCCTTCCAACCACGTTTCTATGCTATTGAATTCATCAGATAAGAATTGGACACTTGACAAAAAACAAAATGCCAGTATGTAAAATAAATATCTCTAGAATATTTTCTCTGTAAAAGTAAAGAAAAAATAGGGCCTTTGATTTTGGGAGAGAGTGAAGGCTTGGTTTCATTCAAGATATAAACTCAGATTGAAACTAAGTTAAAAATATTCTTTGCTGGGGCACCAAATTAAGCTTGAGTTTAAATTTAAAAGCCAATAGGTGACAAGTTCAGTATAGTGCCATTTGTTTATGCTGTGACACACTTTATGCTGTGGCACACTTTATTATAACAGTAGCATTTCTTGCAAAGTGTGCATGTGTCCTAGCAGTTTACCTTATTAAGTCTTATCTAGCATTGGAATAATTTGAGAATAGGTTTCACCCCTTTTCTGGCGTTTTTTTCTATCTGAAAAAGAATTTTACAGTCCTCTCCTCTGTCTTCTGTCCTTGAACCCAAATGCCCTTCTGATGAAGCAGAAAGGAATCCCTCCTGCACTGGTGTCAGGGTGTGATGACCTGCAGTATAACAGAGGGAGCAATTGATGCGAAGACTGAGTCCAGTGAGGGAAGCAGAACTTGGCATTGGAGAGCCATGAAGCCTTTGCCAGGGCTTAAATTTGTATTTTAATATGGGAAAATATAGCTGTTGAGACTGACTTGATCTCAAAGGTCTTTATAATTCAGATGAGTATGACTATTTTAGGCTATTTTAAAAACATGAGCTGCAGGATTTTCCTTGGTTTTCAGAACCAAGGAAGGCTGATGTTTGTAGTTCTGTTGTGCCTAAATATTCTGTATGAATAAAATATTTGGCACTATTTAAAAGGATCTAATATTGAATGGAAGGCCCTCATCTTCAACTCTATCACAAAGAATTTGGTTAACATTTCTGAGAGTCATGGTCTGATTTAGTACTAAAACACCTGCTGGTTTCAGGAACTCAGCTTAAGAAATTCTCATTTAAAAGGTTTTAAGACTGTAAACCTTGAATGACAAAAAATGTAGTTTATGAAGTTTTTGTTTTGATTAGTATTTGAATCAATTATTGCTATACATCTATTGAGCAATACAGCCTAATTTGAGACTCAGTAAAGCAGAGCTTTTAGATCTTTAGCTTTATTTATAGTGTGCCCAATTCTCACTGAATTAGCTTTCAGAATCCATGTGGTAGTTACTAACAGTAACTGATGCCTTTGAGATTCAATTACAGGGTATTTAATCAATACATCTAACAAATATTTTGTTGTGTTGAAGACTTACATTCATTTGCAAATATTGATAAGACATTATTTTGTTGACATTGGCTATTAAAACAAAGAGGTTGACATGATGGATCTTAGAAAGTGCATAATGTAGACAACTCCTGTTGTGCTGTCAGGCTCATGTAAAATTCAGGAGTGTTTCAATGGATGAATCGTGATGGATGAATATGATGGATGAATTTGATGGATAAATATGAAATGGATGAATGGATGAATAACAGAAGATTTTGTGCCCTAGTACAGCGAAGATCATATACCACAAAAGGCATTGAGATGCTTTGAAATGTTATCCTTTTCAGAAAATTTAAAAAAAAAAAGTTTTTTGTTTACAACTGAAATGGCTCTTTCATACCTTAATTGTATATAGTTATCAAGGCCTCAGAGGTCCAGTGTACTCTTAGATGCAATTTTCAATTCCTCATAACAGGTATTATGTTGTGATAGCAAGGTTATAATTTTAAAAACTGGACCCAAACCTCTCTCTCCTTCATTTTTTCCATCATTTGCTCCAACATGAATATTTATCATGAGAGTTTCTGATATCAGAATATGTGGTCATTCATTCATTCTCCCTTTAATAAATACTAACTTATTTGATCAAGAAATCACGTCACCTCTCAAAACTATCCATGTTGTGATTAAGGTGCTGTGTAGACAGATCTCAGACACGGTGCTCCCATGATTATTTGAAAACAAAAGCAACCCTGATTCTTAAATGCTAGCTAATATTTCATTAAGCAATTCATACTAGCCTAGATCTGTTTATTACAATGAAATGAGTACCTACAGAATACAAATGCAGAGATCCTGTCGTACATCCACGACACAAAGAGTGATGTGTTGCTGATTTGGTAACAAACGAAGATCTTTCTAACCAAACAACACTCTGACTGTAATTTACGGCAGCTTTTCATATTTTGATGGATAGCTGCAATTCAAAGGATGAATTGTGGATTATAAAACTGGCTAAGTTAGGATGTTTTTCCTGTTCTCCCACAAATCTGGATGAAGACCGGGTCATTTCTATACATACATCTCCATGTACATGGTTTTCCATAGGTGTGTTACATACTCCATTTGGATTTTGTGTAGGATCAAGTGTGTATTACAAATTGAAAGCCTAAGAAGCACCCAGGCTGGCATTCACTTCACGAGAATATTGAATCAACTTAGGTTTAAGTATGCTCTTCTAGAATCGAGGCAGAGGAGACAAGTAATAAAAAATCTATTTACCTTGTTTATACAGAAGAACAGAATCTAATTTATTTGTGTGCCCATCTGGACTAGATTGCTCATTTTAAGTTAATTTAGCAAATGATAGACTGCTGCTGGCCTTTTTTGTTTTTCCCCCAGGAGAAGAGGTTGACAGGCAGCTGTGTAGAGATGCCATCTACCCGATCCCGGTGGTGTGCGAAGCGCCGTGCCCCAAGGACTGTGTGCTCAGCACGTGGTCTGCCTGGTCCTCCTGCTCCCACACCTGCTCCGGGAAAACCACAGAAGGGAAGCAGGTGCGCGCCCGCTCCGTCCTGGCGTACGCAGGTGAAGGTAAGGGGGAGCCCTCTCCTGCTGGATGGTGAAGCCTCAGCTGCCTTTGTCATGTCAAAGTCATTTCGAGATTGACAGAGACAAATCATTAGGTCGCATTGGTCGGTTTTGAAATATAACAAAATTGCTTCAATGGTAATCCTACATTTACTCCTGGTACCTGAATCTGCTTTAAAGAGGGTTTATTTCGGTCATTTCCGTTAATGTTACTATTTTTTTATTAGTGTGCTTAATCTACTGTTTCTGTTTCAGATATATGATTTTCTCGTTTTCATTAAGACAAACATTTCATCCAATACAGATTAGCAGCCCTAATTTATGTCCAATATGGAAACATATGAGCATCCTGAATGCTGAAAAGATGAGAATTTTAATGGTTCAAATGTTAGCAAAAGGGTTTTGTAGTTTCTTTTCTGTAATTGGTAACTTATGTTACCTCACTAACATTATTATTCATAGCAAAACTTTGGGTTTTGCCCTGCCAGTCTTCACTTGTGAATGGTTTTCATTTATTCAAGTGATCCTTGTGCAGTGTCTGCAGCATATGCAAAGAGAAGACATAGCGGGAATATAAAGGAGAGGACAAAACAGCTTTTAGATACAGGTTCATGGCTATTCTTTGATGATTTTTCATGGTTCCTACAGCTCTTTTTGTTTTGGTTTTAAGTATTTGGAGGAGTGGGAGGATTATAGAGTAAATATATTCTGTATATAATGGGTTCAAAAATGCCCATGTCAGGTGTGCCAGGGTTCAGCTGATAAAGTGACCGTGCAACACCAGGAGCCAGGAGACCTAGCCAGCCAAGAGCTTTTGGAAGACGTTTACTCACATGTATTAGTGACAGAAAAGTTAAATGCCTCAATATAAAAGGATTACATGAGAGTGTTAGTTCTTCTTTTAAACTGTTAAGCATTTTATTACTTTATCTTAAGATCAATTTTAGCTGAAAAGTAAAAGTTCCAAGGTATGGAAGTAATGAAATGGAATAACCGTACACTTTGCTGTTTGAAGACTCAGCTAACAGTGCTAAAAATGTACTGTGTATTTAAGAGAATTTGGGTGATTTAAAAAAATATGAATACAGCAGAGCAGTTTCAACCTTTTCTCTGAAAATAAATTTTGCTAGAAATGTAAGTGACAATCAGAACTGTACTCTTATTTTAGTAGGTGATTCAAATCCTAAATTACTTAGGTGGATCTAAGTAATGAATGGATGTAACAAAGTCAAAACACTCTTAAAATTATATAAAAATTGTGTTTGTGTTGTCCCTTTTTTAATAGTGTGTCAAACAGACTCATTTTGGGGGAAACACAGAGCCATATAATTCTAATAAACATATATTCATGTGCTTCTTGCTTGTCCATGTAGGTCAAAACAATAGATTTTCTATATACTTTTGTAATTTTACTGGAGACAGAAATTTAAATCCTTACAAGCATGCAACAGAAGTCAAAACCTAAATTACTGAAAAAAATATTCCGCTTTCTTATGCTTAATCTTAAAAAGTACTCCTTATTCTGCCTTTATAGTTAATACAACCTAGGTTAATTAACAAGGCTGCAGATGCAGCAAAGCTGTTCAGCATCACCTGGATTTTTGGTATGTAAATTTTATTAAAGTTTGTTGTTCAGTGATCAGAATCAGCACAGGATGGACAGCTGTCAGGCTACAGAGGCTGTAGTGAAGAAATCCCTAAAGGCTGAGAAAGCTAACTCAATACCTGGGTGTTGAAGTCCTTCAGTTTTGCTCAAACCCTGGCTTCTTTCCCACTATTTTGGATGAAGTTATTCTGTGCTTGTTTTAAGGATACAAGCTGGTAGGTCTACCCAGCTTACCCAGCACTGCACTCACACCTTGATCAGATCTCTTCAATACTGTGCTCCTTTGCACTCTGTACAAACTCCAGAGAATGAAACTATATAAAGAAATGAAAGAACCTTCAAAGGCTTAGGGTATTTTTACAACTCTAGCTGGAAGGTACTTTTCACTTTTTTTTGCATTATATTAAAAAATGTATCAGTTTAACTTTTATTTTTTATGCTTCGGTTGAATTAGAGTTATTGTCATCCTTCTCCTCCTGTTATGCTCCTGTTATCCCTCTTAGTCATTTGTTATGTGACAAACAATTGAATGATTTTCCTCCTCCAGAATTCCATGACTGAGATCAGCTGTGTTCCCAAAACATAAAATACTGGGTGCTGGGAGGTAATTTCTTGTTCCAGAAGTACAGAATATATTAATGTATTTGAATATCTGTATTCCACTGATATAAAAGGAAGCTTGATGTGAACACTTTTTGGAAAACATACAGTTCTCAGCTCTATTCAGAAATTAGAAGAAATGCACAGAATTGTAGATGGAAGCTCTGTAAGCATCATGTATAACTAAAAATTCCAAGTCTCATAAATGTAAGACCAATAATTCCATTTTCACATTAAAGGTGATTTCTGAAAACAGCTATCAGTTCTGGTCAGGTGAACAGTCACACAAGTTTTCCTTTGGATTTTTCTTGAGCTGTTGGTGTAAGAGACAGACCAGGCTAGGTAAGACATTCTATAGTAATTTCTGCATCATCTTGCCGTGAGTTTTTACTCAAAACATAGTAGGACAAATATATTGTACATAAATATATACTATTCCTATTATATATCAGGATTGGATAGTGATTAAAGAAAAAATATACAAGACTGTTGCAAATCCATAAATAAGGCTAAATTTGTATTCTAAGGTGATGCAAGGAGTCCAGGTGTGAGTCCTTGATGACACACATCCTCCTGCTAGTCATTCAGTCCACAAGCCTGGAAAGATCAAAGTATTGCAGACATTACACACACAATGAATACCACAATCCATCAAAGTATCTGGTACATTTAGTTCTTGTTCATCTGTGTACTCAAACATGAACAGCCCCCTGAAATTTTTGAGGATCTATAGATACATGTGAAATAGTTTTTTTTTAAATCTGGCTGTCAAATGGCTTTTTATCAAGTTTTGTCTGTAATTGTTCAGTTTTTCTCCTCTTTGAAATAAAAAATACTATATTTTGCCATTTTTCTTATTAATATTGGCATATAGCTATCTGTAATAGAGCTATGTAATTTCACACCCAAGGCAAAAATTTTTTTTGGCTCTTACTGCCCAGCTATCTCTGTTGCTGAATTGGTTTAAAGAAACCATAAAGTTAACATGACTGGCCACCAGGAAACAACCACAATCTAATCAGTTTTTTTAAATTACTTAGAAAAGGAATACTTCAGTAGTATTGTTATAATTCCTCAGTGTAAAGAATAGATTCACAGGAAAAATGTAAGCTATATGGAAATGTCAACGAATATATGCCATATGTAAATTACAACAGTGACAGTTTTCTAATGAGCTCTGGGATACCGACTGCCCCTCCAGCATCACACTGATTTCAGCTTGAGCCAGGAGCTGACCTCAGTTGTACAACCCCTCATCATCATTTCCTCGTTCCAAACAACGAAGTTTGGAATTTTTCTGTGGTCAAACCACACGCTGCAGAGCTTCAAGCACGGTGTGGTCATGCACATCTGGGATGGGCTAATTTGCTTGCATTCAGTGGAGAGAAAAGGGTCTCTTCACTAGATAAAGACTTACTGTGCTTTGTGAGATGACTCCATGTGGAAATGAGTGTCACAATAACCAATTTTGATATTTTTTCTGAGATCATCTTCCTCAGCTTGAAGTTTTGAAAGGCAAAGCGATTTATAAATTTGCCTGTCTGTGAGACTGCCTATATGGTGTTAGCTCATTTGTGTCACTGTCAAATATATCTTCATGGTACAGTAAGAATCTCAGAAAAGTCACTGTCTCAAAATACAAAATGACAGCAAAGGACATAGTGATGATACCTAGTACATCATATAGTTGTTCTGCATAAATCTGGTAAGGTGTCATGTACAGCTCAGCCTATCCCTTGAATGCAGGGCGTGTCTACTTTTGGTTTATATTCTGTTTAATATTTCTGTTCTTTTTTTTATTCCCTGTTTACAATAAATCTTATATAATTAGTAGTGAGCACTAAGAATGTTTCACATTACTGCTGGACCTGAGACTAAAAAGTACTAAATGAATCTTAGTTTTTCAGTAAGTAATAAATACATAGATTGATTCTGTATTGATTATACACTGTCATGGAGTGACACTGGCAAATTGGTGCAATATTGCATAACACCAATGTTGTGGATACATCCTAAGTCTTGTCAGTAAAACCAATTTTGGAAAAGTAAAGATTTAACACCCCACCTACCCCCAAAAAAACCACAAACCAAACCCTAAACCCCAAAAGTCAAATGCAAAGAAGAAAATAAGATGACTTAAAAGCTTAATTTATTAAAATGAGAGGGAAGGGAAAGATTTTTTTAACTATTCTCTTAGGGAAGGGATGCATATGCGTGGCAGTGCTTTAGTATAGATATTACACATGCTCATAGATTAGCAGAGTGTAATGCCAGAAGGACTATTTGGCACGACCATATAGCACAGAGTACTGAACATCACAGTTAAACAGTATAGAATAGCAGTTAAACAGTATAGAATAGCAGTTGTCCATCTCATCAGATATTCTGTTCGACAGACCAGCAGCTCTTACTTCTCATCTGTCTGCAAGACTGATTTATCGAGGATATTAGAAATGGATGGATCAAAGGAGATTCCTCTCAATACTTAGCAAATTATTGATATGCTTTAAAATTTTATTCCTGTTAAATTCCAGTACAGTTTGACTTCGTGGTTGCAAACAAGAAGTTATGCTTAGGGTTTTTTAATGTATTTACTCTTCCTACACTTATTGAGTTTGCTCTTAATTTTTGTATTTTCTTGGCCTGACATAGCAGGGCTTGGTAGTCAAATCTGAAAGCACAGAATTGAGAAGTTGTTTCAGCAGCATTCAGAAAATAATAAGTTCTTGAGAACATGAGGTTTTTCATGAAACAGGAATTAAAAAAAAACTTAGTGTTGGAACTGTGCAACCTGAATTTTCAGGCAAGAATTATTAAATGACCTGACAACTGTGTGAGAAAGGTGAGCCAGGGCAGGGTATGCCACTGTGCTTCTTTTGCTCAGCAGCCCATCAACTCAGATTGCTGACTGTAGTGAGGGGTCAGGGGTTCATATTCTGTCCTGGGAAAGACTTGAGGACAGACTTTGCATTTACTATGGGTCCACTCTGCATCCTGGCCTTTTAATTAAAGGTATTTTGGACAGGTCTGCTTGGTTTGTGTAACTGATATAAACCAGGAGAGGAAGCATCAGCCTTTGCAGAACAGGAGCACTCTTGGTTCTGACGGTGTCTGTCTTGCCTTGAGAAGTGCCTACACCAAAGAAATGAGTATCACCCATTTCACTCACTAGAATACAAGAGGCATTCCAGTCGCATCTGTTTTCTCAAACTTTAAGATTATTCCAGCTGTTTTGAAATTAATTTATAAAACTCTATGCATTTGCAAAAACAAGTGATATCAAAATGATCGATTAAAATAATCCTAAATGCTCTAAAAATGTTTAGCATTTTGAAATTTGAAAGTTATCAAGTCAACGTCACAAAAGAAAGATTTATAAAATCCAATCACTGAATATCCTAGGGCAAGATGTCTTACCCATTAGAAGCTCCAAATCAGGCAGAAAAGCAATCTAAGTGTATGACAATTTTGTCAGCTTCTTTATAAGCAATATACAAGTCCCTCTGAAAAGCCAGTCTTTCATTTCCAAGACTACTTTGCTTTAAAATCCAAACTGAATGCTAAATGCTAAATGCTTCAGTCCCAACTGTTTTTTTTATCCTTGAAATTATGATTTTTACTACTGCTAAGCAGTCATTTATTGTCATATGTTCAATTATTATTAAAGGATGTGTTTATTATTGTATGTCTCTTTTTCCTATATTCTGATGAATTCAAATGTCTGTTTTAGCGGGTTTTTTTTCTGTAGTACTCAATAACTCTTATGTTCCTGTCAAATCTGTCCTCTACTGGGGATATCCTCATAAAGTTGCTACCCCTACACAGCTGTTGTAAAGTAAACTGCCAGTTTTCCAACCCCTTCTGCATTTTCTGTACCTAGTTAAATTTGAGGAAGTACAAGAGAATGCTGTTTTCCTGGAGAGAATGGCACATTGATTTTTATTTTAGTAGTATTATTTCCACATTTTGTTCAGCCTTTGCATGTTTTTTTTTAACTCATGGTTTAATCTGAACACAACTGGAATCCCACTGAGCTGCAGATATTCATGCCCCAATGTTTTTCATTTAAAAGTCAATGTCAATCTCATTTTTTCCCTGAATATATATTCTTCCATAGCTGCCGAAACAGAACCTAAGTTGTCACTTTATTCTCAGCTGTCTTAGGAACTGGTGCCTGTTTAATTCTGGGAAAATATTTTTTCCCACACACGCCCCGTTTAATTTTTGAATTTCATTAAATATTTCCCTTGTGTTTTATTTTGAGCTAACATCAGATGAAAATACTTAATTTATTAACCTTCCTTATATCTCTTAACTTTTGCTTTTTTACCCTTTTAATGGAGGAACATGTCTAGACTCCTCACATGGATCAATTTTCTCTTCCATGACAAATAATTTGTGACTTTACAATTTTTTTCCTCTTCAAAATACACTCACTTTCCAAATTTACTTGCTTATATTCCTATCTGCTGATGTTAGCTGATTTTTTTTCCTTGAAGGAGGATGATTAATTAACTTTATCAAACTTATTAAATAACCATAATTTTATTTTACTTTTTCCCCCCCTTTTTTAAGAAAACACATCTGGCTTTTTTTAATGCTCTGCACATTGACATATATTTTAAGCAATTCTGATAGACTTGAGCTGCATCTATTTTGAACCAAAAAAAATTCAAGTTATTCTTTAATTGGATTCATATATTTGTAGGTTTTTCTAATCCCACTTTTCAAAATTTAGGATAAGATAGCCTGTGGCATGACATCTCAACTCTTATGATGTTTGCTGTTTCTTGGTTAAATCAATATTTTTAGAAAAAAGCCAGAAATTAAAAATATTCCTAGAGAAATAAATTGAGAATTGTGATTTTATCTTATGTTTTCATTATAATGAACCTTTTCTCATGTGTGCTGCAGATCTAAACCATGCAGAACAACTTAGGGTATAAAGTATTTTTATACTGCTTACTTGACTTTCTTGTGTTGGATTATTTGGAACATCCATTATTTCTTTAATTGCATTCACTTTTTTTGTTTAATTTCAACAATGAGTGCTTATACCTCTTCTCTCCTGCATATCTGTAGAGCAGACAGTCAACCTGAAGTTCACGGCTGAGAGATAAAGCATAATGTA
Source organism: Brachypodius melanocephalos (assembly GCA_013398615.1). Classification (NCBI taxonomy): domain Eukaryota; kingdom Metazoa; phylum Chordata; class Aves; order Passeriformes; family Pycnonotidae; genus Brachypodius; species Brachypodius melanocephalos. The sequence continues at coordinate 22,176,042 of VZSR01001283.1, read as the reverse complement.
CTCTACAACATGCATTTGGTGTGAGCACACATTTTTGTTTTTAGAGTAAAGTCGTATGGTTCATCAGCATTAACTAATAAAAAGTTCCTCTTTCAATTGTCTTTCTTCTCCTCGTCTTTTAGGAGAGGCTAAAATGTTGCTTAGGTTTTTTTGCTGCCTTTCCATCAGTTGGAGATAGGAGTCCCATTGTTCCTTGTAGGCTGGAGTCTCAAACCTCGATTCTGTGTGCCTAATAGCATCAGAGCAGTCCCTGTTTTTACAGTCCTTTCAGGAGCAGAAGCTTTCTTGACTCTGGAATACTGAATCCAGGGTCCTTTGCCAGCAATTTTGACTGCGGTGAGGGTGGTCAGCAGAACTTGGAATGGTCCCCAGTGGATGTGATGTCTGCTCACAGGGCTGGACATCCAATAGCCTGATCAACTCTGGTAGGAAAGACCTCTTCATTTCTCCTGGAGGACTGGGAGGCCAAAGTAGTTTTTAAGTGCTTTAATATAATAAATTGAACATACAATCTGAAACCAAACACAACAAAGATAGCATCATCTGAACTGTTCTTCACAACCATTGGCACTTGATTGCATTTAAACCTTAAGCTGCAGTAGGCTTTGTTATCTTAATCTGAAATTGCCAGCTGTGCCATCCTCTTTGGTTTGCACGTGGATAAACATCCACTGGGAGCTGGACAAGAGCTCCAAAAATCTTTTTAATTGATCTATGAATTAGACATAAACAATTTACATGTGCATAACTAGCATAATTAACCATTTTTTCTTCCTAGAGCCTTCCTACATCCTTATGTGATCTCTTGCAGTCTCTTCTAGAGAACACCTTAACAATAAAGCTGTAGATTACTCCCAGCACATTAGTGTATTACAGAAGTTATGTTTATGTTGTTATCCTTTTGGTAAAGGCTTATATACTGTCCAGGATCAGTCTGTTCTGTGTGCCATGTTGACTGAAATCCATCAAAGTCAATACTGGGCATGTGAAGAGGAGGAAAAAGGAACAGCATTTCTTTCATGTAATCAAACCGATAATATATAATAAAATTTTTAAGTGGGTTTGTGATATGTGTTTTTTTTTAAAAAAAAAAAAATTGTGTCCTTCCAGTGAATGACCTTTTGCCCTCTTTTATTGTTCCAGGAGGAACACAGTGCCCAAACAGTAGCGCCTTGCAGGAAACACGTAGCTGCAATGAGCACTCTTGCACCGTCTATCACTGGCAGACCGGCCCATGGGGACAGTGCATAGAGGACACGTCTGTCTCTGCCTTCAACTCCTCTGCCAGCTGGAACGGGGAGGCCACCTGTTCCGTGGGGATGCAGACAAGAAAGGTCATCTGTGTCAGAGTCAACGTGGGACAAGTAGGCCCGAAAAAGTAAAGATCTTGAAAAATATCTTCCTGCTGTAATTATGTTTGGATTTTACTGCTTTGTGTTTTTATCGCTGATGACTGCTTGCAAAGGCAAAAGGACCCTATTCTTTGTGTTCTCATGAGGGAACATATCATCTTCTAAAAATACAAAACTGGCACAACCTGGAAAACCAGATAATACCTTTCTCCCTATGGATTTTAATGGGTGGTATTTACAGTGGTGATTCTGCTGACAGCTGACTAAATCCAGCTGGCTCCTTGCCACCATCAGGTTGAGTCACAGGAAAATTCTTGGAGTGTGTGACATGCAGAGCAGCACCTTTTCCAAGATCTTCGTGTTGCCTCCAAACAAGCAGTGCACTATATGGATTAGTGCAGTTCCACTCAAAAACAGTGATATGAATCTAAATATAGTAAAGCTCTTCTCAGAACCAGACCAAGGAAGTGTAGCATAGTGGAAACTGACATGACATTAATTTGAAACATTAATTTGAACATTAGCTTGACAAACTTTATGATTTTTTTTTCCCATTTATGTGGGGTTTTTTAAAGTTATTCCTTTGGCCCAATGATTTGGGTTTACAGTTTAATGTGTGACCAGGATTAAATACAGATTAGCTGCTAGTAAAATGCATTTGGTAATATCTTTGTAGGGATTGGCAGTCTGTAAATATATCCCACTCAGAACAGATTCAAAACTCTAAGAACTGATAGCAGAGGTCATTTAGAAAGTTCATGAAGCAGCTATTTTCACACTAAATATTTTCTTGATGCCTGCCATGTGTTGTTTTATTCTGCAGTAGATTTAAGCCTAATTTACTTTAAATGGAAATGTTGGGAGTAATGTCTGCACATTCAGTAATCTAAATTGTTGTGTATCTGTTGCTATTTAGTCATGATACCATTATCTTTTGTTTGGTACATTTACGTAAAAAAACCCGCAAACCTCTAATGATTTATCATCCTTTTTAAATCTACTGTAAATGCCTCTACCTTTGATTTCATGTTAAATTCTGGGAGGAAGACTGTTTTATTCTTTCATAGATGAATCATGTGAAATGAACAAAGGTCTTGCTTGGTCCTTCAAATTGTCACATCAAAATCACTGAATCGTTTTTAAAGACCCAGACATTTAACATGAAAATGTAAATAGGAACCTTGTTTTAAACTCCCCTTAATAAAAAGGATTACTGTGGTATGATACAATCAATATTATTGGCCTTATCTGCCTCACAAGTTAGAGACTCCAGCATGTGTCTTTTCTGTTTAATTTGACCTTGAGTAAGGATTGCAAAAAAATCAATACTTTGTTTTAAGCCTTATATAGTAAATACAAACAATATAAAGCATAGAAATGGTGTTCTAATTGAACTAATTGCCTTGCCTAAGTATCTGAAGAGGAATTGTAGTGTTTAGCTCTCCTGAAAGATGAAGCCCTCAGTGAAATGGTGAAGTGTGTGTATTTTAGACTGTTTCGTATGCTTATCATATCTCCTGTTTTTAAAGAGAAAAGCCAGTGCAAGAAAATCCATTAGCAAGCCAATGCTTTTCAGAAACATTTTTTATTTTAACCTTAAAGAAAATTTCTGACAACATCGTTAATATATGTGATTGGTAGCAGAGGATTTTTTAAGGTGTATCTGATCATATCTAAATACACCCTTGCATGTAGAATCTGATCTTAAGAATCACATAGAACCAAGGCACAAGCTGACTTAAATTGTAGAGAAAACTTACAGAAAAGTGATAGATGTTTGTGTTGCTATAGTTATATTATTTAATGTTTTTTCACATTGGTGGAAGGGGAGAAGAGAGAAAGGACGGAGACCCCATTTTAAGAGGGCACCAAGGAATTGGTGCTGGTTCATGGTAATTGATCATATACTGAGGAGATGTGAATTAACAGGAAAACGTGAAGACAACTGATGGAAAGCATGCACAAGCAAATATTATTGTTGAGGAATATGTTCCTGTAAAGCTGCAAATCAGGTTTTGCCCTCCTCACATTGCACAGCAGTTCTCTGCTGACCATGATTTTCTTGATAATTTACCATTAGACTTGCCCCTCCCACCTCTTTAGTCCCAGTCACCCAGCGCTGAAAAGCGGAAAAGCTAGTCATAGTAATATTTTTCTGTCATGATCCCAAAGCTCCCAAATGTGGAAGTGATGTTTTTCTTACATCTTTGCATATTCTTCAGAGAGTCCACAGTCTGTATGTTTTTAGAGCAGTAGTAATTTTGAAATTATTTAAATATTTGCAGTACTTCTGCGAGAGTTATTGTATCATTCTGAAGCAAGTATTACGACATAGAGAGTTGTTTTTCCTTGATGAAAAAAGACAGAATCCCCACAGAATGGGGAAAATGACCTGGTTAATGAGTCCCATATGTGGCAGTCCAATAATCCTTTTTATATGCTGATCAAGCCTCTTCCTAAAACAAGTAAGGTTTTCTGCCTTTTCTGACAGTCTTTCTCAGTCTCATTGATCTGGCAGTTTTAAACCCTTTTCTGGTTTCTCTCATAACCACAGCAAGCTTATACCTATTTGTTCCTGGGTTACCAGTGTTATTTATTTTAAATATGCCTCCTTCCAGAGTTTATATTTATGATAAAGTGATGAGGCCTGAAAATGTATTTTACTAAGCTAAATGAGATAGCTTTTCTTTGTAATTATGTGAAAGCTTGAAAAAAACCCTGAAAATACAAAGTCTAGCATGGTGAGTGACTGATGATGATTATTTAAATCCTGAGGTGCAGTATACACCAGATTTGGCTTGCTTTCACCACATGTATTTAATTGCTGCTAGTTTTTATATCTGTGCTCCATCCTGGTGAATTCTGGGCAACAAGCCCTGTCCTCATGTGCCTGCAGGCATTCAGTACCTCACACGATTCACTACTTCATTGCAGAGTGATTGTTTATTTGATCATTCTTCTTTCTAATTTTTTTGTTAGATGCCCTGAAAGCCTTCGACCTGAAACTGTGAGACCTTGTCTGCTTCCCTGTAGGAAGGACTGTATTGTGACTCCATTCAGTGACTGGACAGCATGTCCTTCTTCATGTCAAGAAGGTAATTTTGGACATAGAGTTTTTGCTGAAAAGAACAGTTATTTCTATCTATTTTCTATATGCATCTGTTTGGATTTTTCCCCCATATTTTGCCTAATGTTACAAACTCCCATTTGCATCTTACACTGATAAAGAGATACCTACTTACAGGGTAGACACAAAGCTCTTATCATCAGCTTATCATCTCAGCATCAATACTTATACAATCTTATTATTTTAATTGTCAGATTATAAAATGGACAGATTTTAGGGTTGCAAATACCTAAGCTGATGCTTTTTGTGCATCAGAAAAACCTGTCTTTATATAGAAGGAGATAAGTAACTAAGTAGATATTCAGTTGTACATAATTTTGTCCGGCTGCTTCTGCTCCAAGGAAAATTGAAGGAGAGTTAATAAAAATCAACAGACTTTACAGTGATGTGAATGGTTTGAATTAAACATAAAATCCAACACCATTTTAATACACTTGGAAAAGCTCTTTAAAACAGTGCAGGTCTCCCCTGAATTTTTATTACATTGACATCACACATGAAGTTAGCGTGATGACAGGCTTAATATTAGCCACATTTTATAGTCTTTTTTCTCTTCTTAAGCTTAACATGAGGTATTTTTCTAATATGTACTATTACAGACAGACTCTATAATACTCCCTATTCCACAGGGTGCTAATCCCTGTGTGGGACATGGTGATTGCTCACAGCTACCACATTATCAGAATGTAAAAGGTATAGTTACAGCAAACATACAGACTCGGGCTGTCATGGCCAATTCTTTATGGTTGGTAAAGGACACAAACACAAAGGCATTTTGCAGTAATTCCCATCAGGGTTTAATTCATTCTAACAAATGAAAAAGGGGGTTAGGAAGACTAAATTCACAACCTTTGAAAAAGAGCAGTGAATTGAAACCATTAAATCTGAATCTATGAAATAGATATTAATTATTATATATGTGTTATTTTACAGCAGTATTAATTGTTCTTTCTGAAATATTTTTGTTGGAGGAGATCATATTTTGTGAAAATGCCATCCTTTCTTGTTCCCATTTTTGTGGGTTTTAAGAAAGTTCTTGATGCGATGAGCATATCTTCATAAATCTTTACCACAAAGTATTGTGTAGACTTCTATAAAACAGTGTATCTGTGAACTACAGATGTTTTGTCTATTCAATGGATCAAACTCTCTTTGTACTACAAAAACAATTTTTCTTTCATGGGATTTACCCATTTGTGCCAGCAAGCAGGTCAGTAGCATTGCTGGGCTGCACGTCTGTCTTGGCCCTTGTGCCAGCTCCTGGCATCTCCTGGAGCTGTTTGACTCGGGAGTGCAGGGTTTCCTCTGTGCTGAAGAGTGGCCAGGTGGTGCAGAGCCACCGCCGGGATTCTCCTCCTGCTCACTCCTAATTGCAATTGCTTGGCCGTGGTCCAGCGTGCTTCTGTGATCAGACAAGCTGCAGCTGCTGTAATAACCCACCCAAAGCTGATATCAGCCCAGTCAGCCAAATGTCTGCTCTACTGCTCTCTGTGAAAAAAATAAAAACCTTCCAAGATTTTTTACCTAGCATAGGCATTGCTGTGGAACTAATACAGATGCTTTTCTCTTAATTTTCTGCCTGAAGAACCGATACCTGAAGATGACAGAAATCAAAATTCCTACAGGAACTATTTACTGTTTTTCATTAATAATGGACGACCATAATAATTTAAAAACTGCAAACTGTAACGGAATTCTAGAGTGGAATTTCTGTCTCTGGTTTTACATGCAAATGATGAGGACAAGCTTACAACTTCAAACTGTAAAATGTAGCAGCAAACTGAGCTGGTTTAATTTTTGTTCCCTTCAACTGTTTATTCATTTCAGCTGTCTTTTCATTTGTTCGGTATTGCTAGTATTGCTTTTTGTTTAGTTCTGCTTTCTGACCTTGAGCTGAAATTCAAAGTGTTTTTTCTATTAGTCTTAATTTTTTCTGCTTATGGGCAAAATAGCATGTCAATATTATGGCAATTGATTTAAAAACCTTGCTTTCACCCGAATTAGTTTCAACTCTAAGTAGCAGCAGTAGAAACCAGCTATTCTACTCTTTGCAGGGGGTGTCACAGCAAGGAAGCAGTCCCGTCACCGGGTCATCATCCAGCTCCCTGCCAATGGTGGCCGGGAGTGCCCAGACTCTCTGTTTGAGGAAAGGGAGTGTGAGGCTTCTCCTGTCTGTCATAGCTACAGGTATGTGAGACAATCCACCATAAACATCTCAGACGTGATATTTAAACTTGTACTACCTCTAGAGCTTGCTGAATTCCATTTCTTAGCAGTAGTTGTTTTTCTAACATGTACTATTTAGAAAAATAGGATACACCTCTTAATCAAGGTTTCACAACAGATATGTAGACTCAGTTCGGCCCATAGGGAATCACTGGTTCATTTTGTTCCAGTTCCTTGGCAAGAACATTGCAATGACTAAGAATTACTTTCCAGAATAAATTTTTCCTAGAAACTGTTTTGACATTCTAAACATGTAAAGCAAATATTTCTAAAATATCCAAAGTGCTGAACTGCAATCTTGTATGTTTAGGAGAGTTGATTTCTGGTGCCACACTGTTCAACCTACCATATCCTTCATTTTTTCTATCCCTGTAAGCCCTGAGACAGTCCAGAGCTGAAGATATCCCCATATGCCCTGTGTCCTCTGCATTGCCCTGATCTTCACCACAGAATGTTGAGGACTATTCCAGAAGGTGGAACTATTTTTGCTTAAGGAAATGTTTGAGTAGTTCTGTAATACCTATCTGAGTGCTTGGGAAGGTCTAGACATGCAACAAGATGATGTTGCTGATGGAAAAAAGTTTAGAAAATTCTGATTCCCTAGCTACATTTACTTGACAAAATAATAAGACTTTTTTTTGTTTTATGGATATTAATTCCCATGAAACTACTATCTGTTGCAGAGGTACAGACAGAATTTAAGCTTAGTTTAATGAAAAGAAATTGAGATTAAAGAAATGTGTTGCTTTCATCATCTCATAAGAATTATCATTGCAAATTCATTAGGAGATCATACTCTATGCAACTAAAAGATATGAAAAAATTGAAAAGAGCATTGGGAGGCTACCAAAATCAGCACTCTAAACACCAAATAAAGCTCAAGAACTTTTTATGGTCAAAATGACAGTCAGAGTTTTATCTTTTGAAATGCTGGCTGCACGTCGTGTCTTTAGTATCTTCTGTATCTGAGCTGCATGATAATATGTTGAGCATAAGAAAGAAGAGTTGCTAGAGAGTGGTAGATGAGGTCATTTATATTTCATGACACGAACTAATACTAAACACATGTTCTATATATTTCCTTTAGCATCTTCCTGACCTGCACACATGCTGTGACAGATGGACTCACACACTCAGCTGGCTCATGCCTTCGTTACTTGCAGTCCCATAGAGGCAGGTTGCAATAAAACGAGGTGCAAAACCATTGAAATAGTTTAAAACATGCAAACTGCTGACGGCTGGAGCTGTAGACAACAGTGGATTATTCTAGAGTTGTGACAACAAACAGACTTGCTTGCATTTTTTATATTTGATGACTGGGGTATTCTGCAGCACTGGCAGGGAACTTTGTAAAAGTTTCATGGCAGTTTATATTAACAATAGAATAACTTAAGCAGTCCAGTATTGCATTTGTTATTGACAGGTTTTTGCAAGTTCTTTTTGTTTGTGTTTTGTTTTTGATATGGTGGACTCATTGTGTTGGTTTTCTTGGCGGGCTCCATATTTGTAAAGTGTCACTACTCAACAACGCAAGATCCCAGGAATTTCCTGAGGAACCCTTGCAATCACTCAAGCCCACTGTCCCAATACTTTCCTGCAGCTACCTTTCCTTTCTGTTTCTTATTTCTCCACTTTTCTTTCTACCTTTGCTTCCTAGTTTCTTCCATGTGTTCTTAGTGGCCTCATCCTAAAAGAAGAAAAAAATTAACAGAACAGGGAAAAGTTTATGGTACAGTTGCTGGTTCTTTTCTAAGGTGCCTGTGACCAGTTAGTAAAAATAAGCAACAGCTTATGGTGATTTATAACACAATCTAGCACTTGTGCTGCCTGAGGTTTGATGGCTACAAGGTTTAGATGGATTGTTTCCTCTCTCATTTCAGGTGGAAGACACACAAATGGCGCAGGTGCCAGCTGGTACCGTGGTACGTGCGCCAAGACAGCCCGGGGGCACAGGAGACTTGTGGACCAGGGCTACAAGCAAGAGGTTAGACCCCTTTTTTTGTCATTTCTTCCTCAGAAATCTATTGCTACACTGGCAAGTGCCTTACATTTCAGTCCTTATAACCTAACATTAATTTAATGTATCTTTATGTGCACTGGCAAAGGAAAATACTGAAAGTTCTCAGGGACATGTCTCAGTATATTAGGAATCTCTGCCAGTGTGGAGATCCTACAGCCTCCTCTGGAACTTGCCCTCTGATGCAATTTGTGTGTGTGACTCCTTATCCTTTCACTGCATATCTCTGAGAACATTTTGGCTGTTTCTTCTCTATACTCTCAAATTAAGGTGGTTAAGAGAACAATGGGAGCATGAGAGATGCAAGGCTTTGCATTTACAGTGTTAAGATTCAGTGCCAGCCTGCTTCTCCAGGCTGTCAAGGTCCTTTGAATGGCAGTCCTTACAGGTAGATACTGACTGCTCAAACAGCCTTTGTCCTCAAACTTGCTGAGCATGCTTCCTGTACAGGCTGTTAAAGAGACTAAACAGATCTGTGCCTGGAATTAACCACTGAGGTGAAACGATCTTAACCAGCTGCTGATTAAGACTTCTAAACCACTGACCCTTTAAGCCCAATGATCCAGATATTTTTGCACCATTTCCATAAAATAGCAAACAATTTTTACATCCAAATCCAGCTTTGCTGTCACCTGTCTTCATAGAGAATTTTGTGGCTTTAGCAGAATTGTGTATGTGGGACTGCTAAATATAGCCAGGATAAGGGCTTTTTTAGGTGCATTAGCTACATTCAATAGGAAAATAAATGCAGTTCCTATTTACCGTGTTACAGTAATTGAATTTCTTTGAACTACTGGTCAACCTTGAATTCCAGGAAGGTTCTTCTCCTTTGTTGTTTCTGAGTGCAAACTTCTATTTGTTAAAGCACTATTGGCTCAGCAGATTGTGCCATTGCCGAGGAAGGACATTGCTAACTGCAGAAGTGAAATGTTCAGGTCGTTAACTTCCTTGCACTGTTAAAGGAGGTCATGGTATACTTAAAAAGTTATGGAGTAAATCTTAAGCTAGTAGCTCCTACCACTTACTCAGAAAGTGTCACAGGAGATCAATTTAGAGCTTACCACAAAATGAAACCTTAAGGCATTGCCTGCTAATACAAAAGACTTCTGGCTGTGGTAATTATTTCAAAGGTCTATCACAATGGAATCTATTTCTAGCAGCTCTGGAGGATACATCCAGATTACACACTGAGAAAATAAGATTTCTGTCTTTGATGTCTTTTTACTATCTGATGGTGGGAGTTCAGATAGTAAAAACTGTTGTCTTCTGTGCTTGCGTGGCAGTACCTAAATCTCTTGACTTTGTCTCAAAGCCAGTTAATAAAGAAAGATAGTTAAAAACAGTGGATGGAGATTGGATTTTATTACCCTTTTGTGTCATGAGAGTTTCTTTTTATTTTCTTAAATGTAATTCCAATCATGTACAAGGCACACATATATAGAATAATACATGATTTTGAAATTAATGGCCATGTAGTTTTCAAATCTGTTAAAACAGACTGGCTGAATTTCCCTTTGGTACTACACAGGGTTCTTGTGAAAGGTGATGTATTCAAGCAGTAATCTTGTTCCCACAAGCAGATAAAATGGAAGTAGCTCTCTAGTGTAATGTGATCAAGTGGTAGGATGAGTAATCCTTAATTAGGAACCCCTGGAGCAGCTTAAGCCTGAAGAAAGCTGATGTTTTTGATAGAATTATGTGAATATTTCTGAGACCAATTATTAGAAAGGGAAATTTTTGTTTGCTACTGCTTTTTGTCAGGTCTATCCCAGGTATAAATTCCACTGTATAATTCACAGAGCAAATTATTCAAGTTGGAAAATGAAAAGTTGTTTGTACCTCAGTCCGTGTTTCAAAATTTGAATCTTGACCTTGCAGAGGTGGAAGTTATAGGCATTAAAGACAGGGGGGTTTTGCCTGATATTTTTTCCCATTTATGTAAGTGACATAAATTAACATGAAATGTAGGTTTCCAAATCAGATGTATTATGTATCATGTTTCAGTCTTGTAATACCTCACAATGTGTTGACCATATCTTTTACTTTGTACTCAGTAATGTAAACTGACAATCTGTGGGAGCTAAACACAGTAGTACAGCTTTTGCTTAGACTGACACAAGTAAAATGTTTTCCCTTTACAATTAATATGACTTGGAAGTACAAGTTGAATTTTTGCACAAAAGTAAATTTCACTTTGGAAAACACACTTCTCTAATTCTAGAAACTACCAGTTAAAGGGGTTTTTTTACTTCACACCTCAGAAAATTGCATTTTGAATGTAAATAGTGTGTTTTATTTGATAATATAACTTATCTCCTACACAGGGCATCAAGAGATTCCCTATCCCCTCTTACCTTTCAAATTCTGCCATCAGAATAGCCATGTGTGAATTTTTAATGATACACATAATTTTGTTTGGCCCCCTGCACAAGAGTTGATTTCATGCAAGGTGCTCACTGAAGGGAGGCTGACCTGAGAGCAAACATCTGACTGACTGAGCTCTGCTCTGGACAGTAGTAGAAAGATTTCAGCAGTTCCTGAAGGAAGACTCCAGAAGAAGTTTTATTTTCTCTCCCTGTTAATTCTTGGCTCCTGTCTGCACACTTGGCTACTTCTAAATAAAATTTCTACAGGCTGTGGAAAACTTTGCATAATAATATGTCACTAAAAAAATTCTGTACTATAAATAATTTCTTTAATGGTTATTTAGTGATGTAGATACAGAAAAGATCGAGCTACGTCTGTGCAAATACTTTTAACCACCCCAAAATCACAAAATGCTAAACACTGAAATATGAAATCCATCTGGTACAACATTCTGGTACTGCATTTATGGTTGCTACTGTAATACCAATATTTTGATCAGTACATTGAACTGTTTTTTGGTGAATTCTGTACAAATATTGACCATATTATGACGATTGTTGACATAACAGCATTTTTTTTCCAGATGAGAAATAGTTCTCTTTCAAGTTTCTGGTTCTTGTGAACACAAAAAAATCACACATTCATCTGTTGTGCCAATTTGCTTTGATGGCAAAGCCAAACAATAATCTTGTAGAAGAAATCTCCGCCATTTGGTTTCCCACGCATTACCTTTTTATTTTGTCTTGATACTCAGTAGAGCAAGTAATTCCATTCTTCTGTGTGGAAAGAGTTCTGCATTCCTCTTTTTCAGTGCAAGGGAAGGTTGCCATTGCTATCAGTTTGTCCTGTTTCTGATCTGATTGCCTATGCACAAAGACTGTAACACATAGATTATCAGCAACTGTGTTGAATGAGAAAGTGTAGGAATGTACACCAGGGAAAAAGCACATCTGACCATGCAATCATTAACAGTTTATTTTGAACAAAATAGTCTGCTACTGTTAATATTTTAGTTAGAAAGATAATTAAATCTGATTGAAAAACTAGATGTTAGAAATCATTAAAACTGACTGATTTGGTGTCTGATCTGAGGAGTCTGTGAATAACTAGAGCATATGCATGCCTTGCTTTATATCACTGTTTTACTGTTTACACTTCCATTCTTCAGCTTTTTTATCACATTTTGTCCTTCTTGGCAAAAGAGATACTTGGGTGAATCGTAAAGTTTAGAATTGTGATTCATTGTTAAAGACAGCTTTGTTTCTATCTGTCTTGTATAATGAAGGTTTTTTTAACAAATCATGTCAAGTTAAATGAATGTCGCAACTCTGTAACTTGGGTCAAGAGGAAAAAGCATAAAAGGGCTTGGTGGTTTCTGGGTTTTGTTTTAAGAAAAGATTTTCTTTAGAAGTATTTTTTTTTAAAAAATTGTTAGCTATTCATGCAAATAATGGGCAGTTACTTATATCTAATCCTAAGCACGGTGAAATAGCATTTCATACTGAGCAGAAAATTCATTGCTGTAGTCATGATCTTTTTTGGAGAAGGCTGATAGTCATGACAATTGTATTGAATTCCTGTGATGAATGAAAATCTGAATTTGTACCACTGATAAAATGCTTTTTAATAATGGGTAAGCAAGGCAGGAATGTATTACAGCACTGAAGTAACTTAAGGCTTCTGCCTTTTATTCAAAACCCTCAAGAGGAGATTATATGTGTGCATCAGCAAGGGGTTTGAAACTGCTTTTTGACCCTATCTAACAAGAAAAGGAAATACAGAGAGAAGTCGTATTTGACTGCAACAACATCTATGTTTATTTTCATAAGCTATTTCTCAACTAACAGGATTATTTGATCAGATGTATTGATATGTCACCTGAAGGAGAGAGAGGCACAGTGGTGGCAAATACAAAATACCCCCTCCCTTCTCCCAAGAAAATAAAAATAAAACAACCACCAGCCAAAAGCCAAACAAGAGAATAAATGCTTAGTAAACCCAAGATACTAAGTTTGAAATTGTGAAAACTTAGTTAGGTATGTATTATGTTATGCTCATATCTTAAATCAGTCACTCAGGTTCAGTGACTTGTGAAGGAACTTAGAAATGCAGCTCACATCCCTTTGGAATTGTGCAGGAAAACCTAAGAAATTTAATAAAACATGTTTTGCCAGTTGCTCCTCCTGCATCCCAATGGTATTGAAGAGGGCTTGCAGCAGATGAGAAGCTCGAGTGCCCAAACTGCAATAACCAGATCTCATCATGATGTATATGGATAGATGCACATGGTAAGGGCCATCCCAGTGACTGAAAAGAGATTTGCAGAAGGATGCACAGCCTGCAGTCCTTGCCACCATGAATCTTCCTCAGAGATTTTTAGGAGGAATGGGATGAAAATTGCAAAATATGTCAGCATATTCTGTAACAGCAAAAAGTTGTTTGTAAATTTAAACAGAAGTTAAAGTAACCTGGTTGTCAGAGAAAATACCTGAATAGCTGTGCTTGATGTCACTGGGAATTGGCCTTTATTAAAGACCTGGTCTCAAGCTCTCACTATTCTTCATTCACAGGGTGTGTAGTTATTTGAAAGACAGAGGAATGGAACGAAGCTTCCCAGGACGGCCATGGGCACACAGAGAGGCCTTGCAGGCTTGTTAGAGCCGTGGGGAGGCTCAAAGGCAGAACCAGGGGTCAAAAGCTCTTTTCTCACTCCGCAGCTAAACAGGGACAGCAGCCTCCCTCTCCAGGCATCACTTTTGGAGGCAGGAGACTTTGCTGTTGTGGTAGTTTTATGCCCTTATCGAAAGCACAGGGAAGAAGTCAAAATCATGGAGTGCTGCTCTTCAAGGAGCTATAAACTGGTATTTTGGTGTCATTGAGATTTAACAGATGAGAGTGCTCTATTGCCTGGTTTGTGTTTTAGTCACTGCAAAGTACAGTAATCAACTTCAGGAGTCATAAGTAAGAATCTGGATAACTGCTCAAAAGCAGTGTTTATATGAGAAACTATTTTTTTATTTGGAAAAAAAAGACACAATCTCCAGACAACTTTATTTGGCAGCAATACATTGTTATTGTCTTTGGAACATAAAGAGCACTCAGCTTGGTATTTTCACAATATTGGGGGCATATGCTCCTTCTTAAGATACTTTTTGATAGGAATATTTTGTCACACTGTGTTTAGTCTGCTGTGTCCTCCAAAAAAAAAGAAATAAACATAGATGAAATTGTAGCTTAGACAACATGGATAGAAGGCATAAGAAAAGTTAGTGTGCTGAAATAATTCTTGTTTTCTAGAATTGGAAAAGAATATTTTTTGTTGTTAAAAATACTTAACAAACATATTGCAAAAGAAAAGATGATAGAGAACCTTCCTTTATAAAGAAAGTTTTAGGTATAGGAGCCACTGAATCTCACACCTCAGTGAAATGTCAGTGGAGTATGCTAATGATGGTGGCACTGGAAAGGTTTTTATATAAACTCACACATGATATGACTTGCTAAAATGCAGTCTCAGTGTTTTATTATGCCAACAAGAAATATATTAACCTGTAGTGTCCTATGGGGACTTGGTGGAAACAATGCCATTCAATAAAGTTTTAATTACATCAAAGTCCCTTGTCTATAAAATTTAGACTGCTATTAATTTCACACCTTTCTTCTGGGAGCTAATAGTTGTTAAATACCAGAACAATTTTATAAGCGAATGGTTTCCATGCTAAATTTGATTTTTCTGTTAGCTGCACTCTTGTTTTATGTTTTCACTTAATAATGACTGTGTTTAATTCAGTAATGGAGAAACCATGCTCTTTCTACTTACTGCTAATGTCTGTAATAATTATAATGTGGTGGTATAAGCAAAATAATTAGCCTGGTATGGTATAGCTTTATGGTAGTTGAAGACACTTTGTATAGTGAGTAAATCATCGATCTCAGCAACCTCTACTTAAACAACCACAGGTTTGATCAAAGAGGCAGGGGATGTGTTTGCCCAGATTAGTATGTGAGTGGAAAAAGTAACTCCTCTAACAATAGAGTTACTTCAGTAGCCCAAGAGCGTATGAATAGAATGTGTACAGTTGTCAAAATCCCTGCTTCTAATAATGGAAAAATACCCACTTTTCACCAGTCATAAGGAGTATAAACCTTTCACATTGATATCTGAATCTGGAAAGTAACAACAGGAAAATGGAATATAGAGCGAATCATCCAGGTCTTGTCAACTTGAAGTAACATGAATAGTTCCAGGCTACTGTGTACCACTACAGGTACTGTGAAAATTAAGATTTGGGAATTGATTTAGTATGCCCAGCTGCCCTCTAATTTGTGATGTTATTAAGGTGAAATGTTTAGGTCTTGAGAATGAAGAGTTTTCCTGCTTTGATTGCTACAGTACAACTGACAGTTAATCTGGAAAAAAACCAAAGTGTTAATGCTCAGGGGAGCTTTTCACCTGAGTCTGCCTGATGTAAATTAGACACATTAATATGAGTCTGAAAAAATTTATGACATAATGGATATTTGCTCATGGAGTAATGTTTTATAACAAGAAAAGATGAGGGAATGAATATTGGTTTTAGAAAAAGTCAATTTAGCTAGAAAGAAAGAATATTCTTTGTTGGGCAAAGTTTATTGTTCTATCCAAGGGCTGGATGGAGAGGTAGTATGTAAAAAGGAGTATTAAACTTTTGAAGAAAGTTATTAGAGGATATTGGCTAATTAGTTGACCGTCTTTTAGCCCTTGGCTAGGTATAGTTTTCACTGCTAAAAATCTGTGTCTCCCTGAGAATGCAGTGAAGATAATGCAGTTAGTTGTGCTGATGTGTGCATATAGCAAGGCCAAATTCAAGACAGAGGATTTAGGTTTGACCTCTGTGAATTTCCACATGGTAAAACTAATCTGAACTATGTTTTTACTTTAGGGGTATTGGTGTGTGCTATTAGCATCTTACAAGAATCCAAAGCTATAGCCTAGGCTTCTATTGAAGATAGCGGTTTGACTTGTGTTTTTCCAAAATATTTGTGTAATCTTAGAAATCTGATAGTATGGATTTTCAATTTTTAGATATTTGACTGTTCTCACTGAATCACTGTAATTATATCCGAAGAAAATATTTCCTCATGTAAACTACACTAATAGCAATAGGATTTGACAGAATAATTGTATTAGACTGTGTGCAGCTGGTCAGTCCCCCAATAAGCACAACTTAACGCAGTACTGAGCCTATTACAAACAGTGCGGGCAGCCCTGCTCCAAAGGGCAGTCAAGGATCAGGGAAGTTGTTTGCTCAGTATCTCAGGAAAAACACACCCCCCTCCCTTTCAGTGTTTTACAGCAGACCTGTGGCAAAAACAATTCCCTTGGGACCTTTGGATATGTTGTAGTAGGCATATGGACTTGAAACGGAACACATGGGTCATCAAGTTCAGCTTCCTAAGTCATCAGGAGGCAGAAATTTCATTCAGAACTGACTAAAAAGCTTTTTAAAGACATTAGACACATTTAAAGTCATTAGACCATTACAATTCCCTTAAAGCAATCTAAAAAAAAGTTTAACTATGTTTCATTTTTTCCTCCAGGAGGAAATAGTTATAGAATCATAGAATATCCTGAGATGGAAGGGATCCGCAAGTATCATCAAAGTCAACTCCTGGCCCTGCACAGGACAGCCCCAAGAGTCACACCATGTGCCTGAGAGAATTGTCCCAATGCTTTTTGAACTCTGTCAGGCTTGGTGCTGTGACCGCTTCCCTGGGAAGCCTGTCTCAGTTCCCAACTGAGTGAAGAACCCTTTCCTAATATCTAAATGAATGCCCCCTGACACAGCCTCGGGCCATTCCCTCACATCCTTCCAGTGGTCACCAGAGAGAAGAGATGGGTGCCTGCCCCTCTTCTTGCCCACTTTTAGGCAGTTTTCTCTTTTATTCTGAAATGTTGCTTTCATGCTGCCCTTTTCTCCAACAGATGTTTTTTTTTTTTAAATTTGTGCTAATAACACAATTATTATCAGCACAATTGAAGAGCTATGCTTAAATTATGGAGTCTAATATAAAAAGATATATTCCTTCTTATGCGTACAGAATATTTGGATACAATGCTGCTTCAATAATAGGTGACCCAAATCATTTTACAGTCAAGCTACTGCATCTACTGTGTGCTGTCAGATGCCAAGAAGCATCAATGTAATTCTATTGTGTGAACAAACAACTAGAAGCTTCCTATCTTGTTACTGTACATCTTAAGATGTTTTGGGGAAGGAACTAAAGTTAGGTTTACTGAGCTTAGAATAGATAAGCAACCAGGCTTTAAAAAACCTACTTGAGAAACAGTTACCGACCACTGTTGACTTGCATGAAGAGGTAGAGTGCCTCCTTAGCAAGTTTGATGGTGGCACAAAACTGGGATGAGTGGTTGACACCCCAGAGGGCTATGTAGTCCTTTAGAAGGATCCAGACAGGAGAGACAGAAGGGAAGAACCATCTGATATTCAACAACAGCAAGTGCAGAGTCCTGCACTTGGGGAGGAATAACCCCATGCACCAGGACTGACCTCCTGGAGAACATCTCTGTGGAGAATGGCCGGGGCATCCTGGTGGACAATGAGCTTTCCATGAGCCAGCAATGCCCTTTGTGGCCAAAAATGGCAATGGTGTCCTGGGGTGTATTAGGAAGAGCATTGCTGGCAGGTTGAGGGAGATGATCCTGCTCCTCCTCTCAGCCCTAGTGAGGCTACTCTGGCATCCAGTTCTGGGCTTCTCAGTACAAGAGAGATATGGAACTCCTGGAGCAGATCCAGCTGAGGGTGACAATGATAATTAAGAGACTGAACCATCTCTATTGTGAAGAAAGGCTGTGAGAGCTGGGCCTGTTCATCCTTGAGAAGACTGAGAGGGGATCATATCAATGTCTATAAGTATTTGAAGGGAGAATGTCAAGATGATAGAGCCAGACTCCTCTTGGTGGTGCCAAGTTGTAGGACGAGACGTTTCACTCTTGGACAACACAAACAGCACGGACCTCTTAGATAAAGTTGAATGAATCTGACTCCCTGGTTTATTAGGCAGAGAATTCTTATATACTATTGTACAGAGACAAGTTGATTGGTGGAAAAAAGGCAAACCCTTTCAACCACATTGGTCAACCCAGAGGGACATCAAGAGAAGGTCCCTCCTTGAGAGAAGAATGCAGCATATGTAAACATCTGTCATGTTTACAGAAAGTGCCCTGGGAAAGGAATCTCAGAGTTCAAAACATCCCAAGCAGGGAACCAGGACTACAAAGAGGCAACAGGCAGAAACCAAAGCACTGAGAGTTCCACCTGAATATGAGGAAGAGCATTTTTACTGTGAGGATGACTGAGCACTGGAACAGATTGCCCAGGGAAGTTGTGGAGCTTCCTTCCCTGGAGGTATTCAAGAGCCTTCTGGGCACAATTCTGTGCCACGTGCATGAGGGGACCCTGCTTGAACAGGGACCTCTGTGGTCCCTTAACATTAACCATTCTGTGATTCTTAAAGGCTATATTAATGAAACTGCCCTCCCTATTCTTTGTAAATCCTCATGTCCCAACTCCTTACTTTTGTGTGAACTGATGTTTCCTTAAAGAAATTGTTTTTCTTCTTAACTAAGAAGCTTTTATTCAGGATGTGGCTATCATGTTCTATAAAGTTGTACTCTTAATGGCTGATGATCCTTCCCTAGGAAACATCCTGTATTCTTCAAACCTTTTTCAAGGCAAAAATTTCTGAAGAACATCGGGGAGCAATACTGTTGTAAAGGATTAAGTGATGATCCAGAACTCAAATCTGCTTCTAAATTTTAAGCCTATCCATTTTTCTAAAATTCAATTTGCTGACAAAACTTTATAACTTATACAATTAAGTTACTTAAGATGATATTGCCAAGTTTTTTAATGTCTGAGATTGTAGATTGTGTCAGTGATATCAGGAGAAATGATAATATGTAAAGTGGTATAACAGGTGTGGATAAAATGGTGCAACATTTATAATACTGTAACTTTTTTTTTTCCTGGTAACTCCTGATAAATTATTTTAAACAAAATCTTAGGTGAGAAATGTCAAATCTATTCATTCAAGGTAAAACTGGCAGAAAATATTAGGTCATTGCATAGGTATTCTGGGCTCTCAGTGTGATTTTTTGATAGAATATTGTAGATTTTATTTAATTGAATAGAGACATTCATAAAAAATGGTAAATTAGACTCCATCTCTTTTTGCTTCCAGCAATTACTTGTCGCAGA
Source organism: Brachypodius melanocephalos (assembly GCA_013398615.1). Taxonomy (NCBI): domain Eukaryota; kingdom Metazoa; phylum Chordata; class Aves; order Passeriformes; family Pycnonotidae; genus Brachypodius; species Brachypodius melanocephalos. The sequence goes on along the minus strand of VZSR01001283.1, from coordinate 22,156,692 downwards.
CAAGACGGAGGACAAGCTGACATCAGTGAGTGCCTTAAATACTCTGGGCCATTGCCATCCTTAACACAGATGTGCCAGATTCCCTGCCAAGATGACTGCCAGTTTACAAACTGGTCAAAATTTTCTCCCTGTAATGGAGACTGTGGAGGAGTCAGGACAAGAAAACGCACTCTTGTTGGTAAGAGTAACAAGCAAAATAATGCTTCTTTTATTAATTATTGATAATGTTTTGTTTAAAACCTGAGGACTTGAGAGGTTCAGGTTTCCCTTATGACAAGTCTTTGGCATAGTTCAGAAAGCAGATCCAGTTTCATGCCCTGTGTCCTGCTGGTGGAACAATACCCAGGAGTAGAAACTCGTGCCATGTATCAGAGACTCTTCAGTCTCTGAGTAAGTGCCTAGAGAGAAGATGGGAGAATATAGAAGAATACAGTTTTTTGTTTTTAAAAGCAGGGCACATAGTAGGGGGTTTTTTGTTCTGTTGGATTTTTTTTTTTTTGGTTGGTTGGTTGTTTTTTTCTATTGCTGATGGGTAAGTCAACAATCATCTCAGCTTAAAAGGATCAGATGTTAACCCAATCATCTTCCTCTTCCCACACCTGGTCTTGGCTAAAGCAGGCTTCCTTCTCTCATGATGTTTCTTGGTGTATTTAGAATTACTATGGCAGCTGAGTGGTTTCTAGCATTTTGCTATAGATCACCATTTTCAGCCTTAATCTTTGGCTTAGCTGCAGACTTCAATGTCAGATTTATGGTTAAGCCAGTCCTTTCTCCAACTGAATGTTTGCTCTCCCAGTTCTTTCTTTCACCATTTTTCATTGTCTACACCCAGCACCGCAGACCATCTGAGGCAATACGCTCCTTAATTTTTTGCCTTATTTCTTGGGACAAGTAATAATGCTCTTATTTTGTGTCCCAAGAAGCCTCTTTAGGTTTTATTTAGCAGAATAAAAATATTTACCAGTGATGCCCTTGCCACAGACTTGTCCTAGTTCTACATAATGGACATTGTTACACTTTGAAAGATTTTTTTTTCTTCAAGTTATTTTTAATCTGTTGTTTGTTTGGGGTTTTTTTTCTTTCTTTTTTTTTTTTTTTTAATTATGTTTTCTTCTGCATAAAGTGAAAAAACACCCATGCTCTGCTTCTAAATTATAATTGAAACCTCAAGAGTGAGGCTTGGCCTCTGTCACAGCACTCTTTGCCAATTAGTCTGTATTGTCTGTAGTGGAGGACAGCTAGCTAAGGGGGGTGCCCATTAGCAGGCTCAGAAAGAATGTGATAGGATCCAAACCCTTGCCCCGTCTCCATCCCCCTGTAAATCAGAAGACCAGTGGACAATGAATAATTCATGGTCTTCAAGAAGTCTCACTGTGACTGTCTAATAATTCCAGTATGCTTTATGTCAGGTTTGCTTCCACAAGGGAAAAAATGAGCAAAACTAATTAACACTATTCTTCCTTATTTTAAAAACAGAATAAGAAAGTACATATTCTCCTACCACATTACTAACATTTTGTGATACTTCCTGTCCTCATTCAAGTTACCCCTTCAAACTTGCCAACCCTGTGATATGTGCTACGGTGTATTCTTTGTGGCAATGTGTTACCCAGACTAATTTGTAATGCTTGACTTGGAATGAATTCGTAATTATTCCTGGTAAATGCTTCCAGAGGAGAAGCATACATTTAGTAAGAAGTTGTGTTATGAAAAGAATGATAAACTTTTCTCCAGGTATCCATTTTCTATTTTAAATGAAGGCAGTAGGAAATACAAGAACTACGGATGCTGGAAAGTTATGTCCAGTGCCTTGTTTTGAATAGCGAGAAAAATGCTAAAGAATATTAATTTATGGTAATATCTAAGTAACAACTACTTAGATACTAGTTGGTAACAACCACTACTTTTGCAAGGGCTACTGCATTAATTTATATGAACTGTCTGGTATGCAAAGGAAAACTAAACAAATTTTACCAAAGAGAAGATTGAAATATATTTAATGGAAAGGGAAAATTGAATGGATGGCTATGCTCCAGCTCAGGAAAGAAAACAAGAACAGAACTGAATAGAAACAAATTCAGAGAAAGAGCTTATTCTGTTAGAGGGGAAGAATGGTAATCATAAACAAATGTACAATAACAGATGATTAAAGAATTCTGACGTTTTGAAAAAGTGTACTAGTTTAGCAAAGATGCATGTTACTTCCATCTTGACTTCTTCCTTCACCTTGAAAAACCTTGATCCAGACAGAAGTCTTGTGGTTGAACTGCGCACTGCTGATGAAATAGGAGGAAAAGAGTGTATTTGTTTAATTGCTAACTTTTTCAAACTTTACTCCTGAAACATTTTTATCCAAATTAAATATAAATTACATCTTCTTTTTAAAAATGGAATTGCCTTTGTGCAAATTGTAGGTATCCACTACTTTAGAAATTCAAGTCAATAACTTAACTTAATAGAGATTAATGTAACATGTATTAGGCACACACATGTAGTTGCAAGCAGTTGTTACGGAAGTCTAAATGAAATTTTTGGGAGATAAGCTGTACACTGATACAAACTTGCTAACAACTATTTTTTCTTTCTAGGAAAAAGTAAGAAAAAGGACAAATGTAGAAATTCTCAGTTGTACCCTCTAATTGAGAATCAGTTTTGCCCGTGTGACAAGTATAGTGCTCAGCCTGTGGGAAATTGGTCAGACTGTATTTTACCAGAGGGTAAGATGGAAGTGCTGCTGGGAATGAAGGTCCAAGGAGATGTAAAGGAATGTGGACAAGGCTATCGTTATCAGGCCATGGCGTGCTATGACCAAAACAATCGGCTTGTGGAAACATCACGATGCAACAGTCATGGTATTTACAAACCTATTTTCTTTCATCTGTTTACTTATGTGTTTTATTTAAATTTAACCTAATATATGCACAAGTAGAATTAGCAGATTAATATTTATTGGTTAGGCTGCCTTTTATCCCAAGATACCTTCAAATCCCAGCACGTTTTTGCTGACTTTAAAAATAGTAAAATCGTGGTAATCTACTAATAAGGTATTTCAATTGAAAAAATTAAAAACTTGTTATTCTTCCTGATAACTGCACCTAGAAATTTGAGAATAAATCCATGTAGAAGAGGCAATTTCACAAAAAATAAACAAGCACAGGACTATTTTGAAAAGGCTGAAATTATTTCCACTGATTCTTTAGATAGCTTTGAAGTCCTTAAGTAGCCTTATCTGTACCATTTGCTCTTCGGTACCTTAACTAACAGGCATGCATTGACCTGAGTTCAACAGCACACAGCATTTTTTCTCTGTGTAAAGCTGTCATGTGTAAAACCATCTAGGATAGTTAAAGACTTTATATTCTTTGTACTTGCATTGCTCCAGGAAAGAACAGTATATTCTTTCCTAAAGGGGATGCGTCTGTAGCATTAGGATCAAAATTGGCAGTTTCTGGTTTTCAGTGAGCCAGAATTGTGCTAATTGACATCAGTGGAGCTTTTGTGTTTATTTTTTTCCTGCTTGTGGTGCAAACTTGTATCTGAGCAATTGGTATGGACTGGATGTTAATGCCCTTAAAAGGTCAATCTAAGTTTAATTCACATATGCATTCTACTCTCTAATGTTACATCAAGGTAACAAAAATTTCATTTATTTACTTGGATATGTTTAAAATAGCTAATCAAAGAAATTTAATTAAATAAGGCAATTTTAATTTGAACTATTAATTCCAGTTTAGAGATATGATAAACTAGAAATTCAATGTATCAAGTTAAGGTGTTAGCATATACTGTGTTTGAAATTCATGACTTTTCAGCATTAAGTTCAGAGTGACCTTTGAAAAGTGGAAAATTATAAAAATACTTCAGTATGTAGGAAACTAGGGGAAGTGATGGCCCACTGCCAATCAGTTTTCGATGACTTGAAGAATGGGCACTGCCAGCTTTTGTGTCAAAAAAAAAAAAAGGAAAGAAATTGTTTGTCCAAGAGCGTGTTGTTGGTGTTGTATGTGGTAGGTAACACGCTGCTGCTAGGAACAACTTTTTGTGTAGAACAAGTGTGAATGTAGCTGCTCTCAAGCGCTGGTGGTGCATTTTGAGCTTCAATTCCATTGCAAGAATCAAAGAAATAGAAGAGGAATAAAAAAGTATTATAAAAGTATATTCCAAACCATTATTGTTTATCCTGACATAACTCTATCCTCATGATAGTAATTTCTGATCCAATAGATTTTGTCAGTGAATGTGGCCTACATTCACAGTGACCACAATGAATGATAATCCAGTGGAAAAGCTGCTAACAATGTATTACTGTTATTCTTGCTATAGCTAGGGCTAGTTTACATGCTATTAGCACTCACTGGCATCATTTCAAAAACACAATGTAGCATTGCTTTGTTGTGCTCTTTCTTTCTCAAGTTCCATCTCTTTTTTCTCATGGGAGTCTTGAAGTTTCTTTTAACTTTGTAAAATGGAAGTGTTTTCTTGTCATTACTGTATTTATTGTAGGTTGGGAAGCCTGAACCCTTTGTTTTTAGGTGTTGTTTTCTTTTGAATTCTCTCTGTCTAGATCCGTTCACTAAGGTGTCTGGGTCCTTGATACTCCACCACACCACACCCCTCCTCACACCCCTCCTGTCTGTGTTTGCTCATCAGTTCCATCTGAGAGGGAGAGTACACCTTAACTTGGTCCATGGTGCAATGTGTGAGCAGATGAAGCTTGAAATTCATATTGAACTAATCCTGTATTCCTTCTTCTCTCCTAAAATTGTTTGACAGGAATTTCCTGTATATAGGGAATGAAGCATCTAACATGATTTTGATGATAAAAGTTTGAACTGATGCTAGTGAATACCTCACTAAATTTATGGTTTCCTTTACAGTAGATCCTCTGTTATTGATAGGTATTGTACATACACATAGTATAGGCTTACATAAAGCTTACCTAATTTACTGTCTGCCTTCAGCATTTTTCCAGGTTTGGCATACTTTTGCAAATACAAGGGAGCTAGAGCAAATTATACAGATTTTTCAATCTAATTTCAGTATATGTTTACTGCCTTTTCTGAATAACTACTTTTTATTCGTGGATTGCTTTCTGATAATTTGTTTTCTTTTTCTCAATATGTACAAACTGCTGCTTTGCCAGTTAAATCTTATTTTATATTTTCCCAGTATTTATTTATGATGCTTTTCTTATTCTCATGCCCTTGTTATGTGACAGTTCTTCAGTTTGGCATCGTTTCTAGATTTCGGTGAGCTCTTTTTTGGGGGTTTTTTGCTTGGTTTTTTTGTTTGTTTGGTTTGGGGTTTTTTGGGTTTTTTGGTTCTTTTTTGTTATTGTTTGCTTTTGTTTTCTTTTGTTCTCTTTAAGAACAAATATAAAAGCTATATTATGCCAATTCAACAGAGGGCTTCTGTAGTATCACAATAAGACCCCACCTGCTAGAAAATAAGTGGCTTGTAGTTTCCCGTCAATCTGCATTTGGCTTTCAAAGCAGAACTTGACACATAATTCAAGCCTGCTTGTGTTGTTTTTTGTAAATTTTAACAGAGGTGCTTATTTCCTCTACAGCAATGATTTTTCACCAGTTTTATAACTGATCCAAAGTGTCATCAGGTTTTTCTGCTACGTAATCTGTTTCACTCTTGGTTCCTGTGGGTCTCTTATTTCTTTTCCAAGTTAATATGTGATTGCACTTTTTATAGGATATGATTTCGTGAATTAGCTTGCAGTAGGAGAGAAAACAAGACCAACATTTAAGGGAAAATATTTCCTGTCTGGTATCCAACTTGAACCTTTGTTGTCTTCTGACACTTATGAAATCCTGAAATGAGAAATAGAGATAATTGATCTTCTTCAGCTGTGACAACAACGTCTAAATTTGACAAGAGGGACAAACTGTACCCACACTGATGTTATTAATACATCAAGAGATGAGATATGTTTTGTGATATAATCAAATGACACTCAAAAGAAACTCAAATTTCAAAAGTTTTATGTAAATATTGCTTGTAAATTTACAAGGGCGTGACCAAGCTGGTGTTGCAAGTCACGCTGTTTTGAGTGGAAGGAATGAGAAGATAGACCTGCTCTGCTGTGCCAAATATTCAGAAACTGTTTGTTTTTCAAAATGTTGCTTGCTTATCATCACAATTCAGAAAAGATTTATTCAGAAAAGAAAAGGTAAACAGAAGCAGAATAATAAACACTTCAGGGTTCTTTTTCCTGCTTTGCACATCTCATGTTCAGAAGATTTAAGAGAAACCAAGGAGCTAAAGGACAGATGTGACACAAGGACCAGCCTAAATTACTATACCCATCCGAGGATTTTTGTGATGATTTTTTAAATTTTAGGTGCAGTTATAAAGCCCCAAATGCAAACAAGTTTCTCAAAAAATCAGGAGTGACTGTAAAAGAAAATGAAAGGCAAAATATAGTTAAATAACTCTTTTATTACTGCTAGGTTAGAACTCTGGGAAGAAGAGGGCAGAAGTCCTTCTGCAGAGGATCCTTAGCTTTCTGTTGCTTAACAGGTGCTTCAAAAAAAAAATCCCAAACAAACAGTTGAAAGTAGACCTAAGTTCAACTGCAGAGAGACAAGGTGGTTTGTTTTTTCCTTACTTTCTTTTTTTATCTGTGTTGTATATGCCAAATATTTTGATTTTCATTTTCAAAATATCTTGTTTCACATTTGAGTTAAATTTATTGGTAAAAGTTTACACTATTCAGCGGCCATTTGAAATATTCTGACACTGGTATTTTTCATCCACTCCAGTTCTGCAGAGTGTGGGCAGGAGCTAACAGCTCCCAGGTGTCAGAAGGTGTGGTAACATCAGCTGAAAGTGGTAACTGAGCTGTTGTTTGCCTGTTTCCCTTAGTGAAAGACACATTAAATTGCCCTTTCTGTGCTTCCTGCTCTTCAATACTACTACATAGATTATATTATCAGAGAAATACAATAAATAGAACATATATTGGAGAAATATGATAAGAAATATAATACAAATATGTATTGTTAGTCAAGTGTGAGAGGGGTTTTTTTTCCATTATAAAAGCCACAGGTTTTTTTCATAGCTTTATCCCTGCCATGAGTAGTGTACTAGACCTCTGTGGATAATGGCATGTGTCTGCCAACAATCCGTTTCTGTGTATTTGTGAAAAAAATTGAGAGAAATTCTCTTCATTGCTCCTTTAAATTGCGCATTGGAATGACAAAAAATCAAAAGCAAGCCATTGCCATGCTTACGAGCTAGACTATTTGCTTCTCAGTGTTTAATTTTTCTCCATCATACATCAATTATGAATCATGACCCACATAAGCTGAGCAGTGGCTGTGTTTGTGTGTGCCTACTGAAGGCAAACAGTGGCATGGGAGACAGATGCAGCATTTTTATATAGGTCGAATTACTCTTCTTAATTCATGTCTGTTTACTGTTAAGACCTTAGGCACAGTCAAGCAGTCAGGATAGTTTGTCTGCTGCCTTATTAGTGTGAGATTATTTCCCCCTTCAGCATTAATTAAATGAGATGCATTGATTTGTGCTGACTCTACAAAGCCCTTTGTGGCTACAAGGCTTATGTGGAGGATTAGAGAGGAATATCTGCGTATCAGTGAATACTTTTGCAACAGCTGCTAGGAGTATCCATGTGAATGGAGGAATTTTGTATTTAATTGCTTATACGCACAATAAAATAGAATCTCGTATGGTATAACAGAGTCTATATAGTCCAAGATGTCTGTAACAGCTTGCTTTATCCACTTTTATTAAGATTTTTAAATGTTTTATTTTTTTCACTCTCAATAGTCTAACCTGAAGCAATGCAAATTTATCTAGGAAAAAAAAAAAGATTGGTGTTAAAATTTAATTGAGACTTTCTGTTGAATGTGTATTCAAAAGTAAATATATTTCCCATAGGAAATTCTAATCTAGTATGGTAGCAAACCTAGGTTCTCAAATTGTTATTAAGACACCTTACTGTTTCATAGCCTACATATTTCTCAGTTTTTTTAAATCTATATATATTTATGTCATGTGGTCTCTGGCAGTATGTTACCTATTGCCCTGCACCAGAAGTCCTACCTTAGCCCTCTGAATTCAGATGCCTCCACATCTGCCTTGTCAATAGGACATCAGTCTTAAAGCAGTCATCCATCAATCCAAAGAGCTGTAGTTAGTCCACCAGAGGAAGACTTACTGATGCAGTAGATAAGCATGAACAATTGCTCTCAAATTTTGAGGCTTTGAAGGGTAATCCTGAGAAAAAAAAAAAAGAAAAAAAAATCTTATGGTGTTTAATCTGTCTTTCCTTGGCTCAACAGAAATATGAATAGTCTCTAGAAATACATATCTTCTGATACAAATGAAATGCAAATACTTGTATATTTCTTTATCCTGGAAGATGAAGTCCATGAAATTTATATTTCCTGGAAAAAAAAAATCTATGAAAACAACATAAACCATTTTGACATTGCAGGGCTTTTTTCTTTGAAATGTAGCATGACATTTAGTCATGAGAGTAGGAGCATAATTCTGTCAGTCCTAGGGACAAAAGAGTTCATGTAAACATTTTGTGAGATGTTTGTGTTTGCACCCTTCAACTGGAGTAGTCAGTCTGTTCCTACACATTGCACATGCAGTTTGTGGGGAAAAGTCTTACATCCACCTACTTATCCTGCTTTGTCATTAGAGAAAACATGAAGTCCATTAAAGTCCTCCCTTACAAATTATCCATAACATCTGTTAATGACTTTGCTCTAGGAGTCCAGATTTTATAGCCAATTAGCAATGGGACAATAAACTTTTCCCTTTCACTAATGAGTTCAGTTCATACTCCTAGTGGTTCAAAGCTGTTTGTTAATTTGTGGTTCAGTAATCTTTAATGATAGAATAGCCATGTTCTCACTCATAACAGACAACTGCCCATTTCACAGCCTTATGGGAGCTGAAATAATATAGAAATTACTGCCCTGGGAACAGATACAGGCTCTTACATGTAGGAAAGCCTTTTCAACACCTCTCTGGAGGGCCTGTGCCCTGTACCACAGTACACCACGGTCTGGTCTCCAACATCCCTCAGATGTTGTAAGGAGAAGGAAAGGATGCAGGAAGCATGCAGTGAAACACTTCAGTCAGGATGAGAAACAGCAGGCAAAAAGTGAACTACTGATGTCCAGAGCCCTTAAAGTGTTGGTTTTCTGTTTCACTGTCCCTTCCTCACCTTCTCAGCTCTTCTTCATAGACATTTCACTGCTCTCATTCTTTCCTTCTCTCTGCATCAATTGTATTTTACCTTGGTAATTTCCTTCTTGTTCTTTGAACCTCAAAGGTCTGGTATGACTTTTGGTGCAATTATATTAACCAACCAGCCTGTGTGATATAACTAGGTGATATTCCACCATAGAGATTCTTACCCACACACTAGAGGTTTGTTTCTGTAATAAGGTTCAATACTAACACACACACAAAATTCATCTAACACAAGCAGTGCTTTTTCAAGGGTGATTTGATCAAACTGAAAACAATACTGAAAATTTAAAAACGGCTCCTTCACATCCTTTTCATGTCAGAAACTATTGCATCACCAGTCTTATTTGCATGTAGTATTTCTGGTTTCTGCATTTCCATAGTTTTCTATATAACAAGATTCTGTCTTCTCACTTGCTAAAATTTTTACAGTGTGAACAAAGTTTACAAGCACAAACATCTGAAATTCAACAAAAACAACAGCAACAACAATAACTACCAAGTGTAAACTTTTCAAAGTTCCTTAATGTCTACTTTCTTGAATTTGAGGGAGGATTGCTATGAACTTATGGAAATCATCCTTAATCACCCTAAAAGATAAGCTGACTTCATACATGAAGAAAGGCATCTGAGTTGATGCCAAGTCCAGAAAAGCTTTTCCTGAAAAGTACCATTTGATAGGTAGTAAGTGGAGTGGAACAAGTAATTTATTTTTTAAATTCACTCTTCTTTCTTGACAAAAGTGCTGTCTGTAAGCAATTTGAAGTATGCTTCTGCCTCAGTTCTAAGGGAGTCCAGTAGCATAGCTAAATGTTAAATAGTCTGTTGAGCAAAATACTGAGGCCCTTGAGAGGAAATATATGCCAAGGGATGAGTATGCCAAAAAGTTTTTGATGTCAGACATAACAAGGTCATTTTCATTCTGCATACTAATTACATATGGAATGCAAATCAGAGAGCACAGTGTTTGTATTTCTTCCATTTGTCCTCTATTTTGATTTGTGAGAGCGTTCTTTGTTACATTTCACTCTCTGGCCAGAGGATAACAGTGTAAGCTCTTGAGAGCATTTTGTTCTGTTTGTGCTTCACCAAGATATTACTTTTGGCAGGATGCTTATTTATTTTCTCCTCTTTCTTTGTTTTCTATCCCCATGCAGTGCTCCCTTACAGTTCTCTTGACTTTATTTTCTGAGCCATTTATTTCCTGCTCCCTCTCTCTGTCTTTTCTTACCCTTTCCTCTATTCCTCCTTAATCACTCTGTTGTTTTGAATTCTGACTCTTTGCCATGAAAAGCAGCTTCATATAATTATAGAATATCATGACTTGGAAGGGACCCAGAAGGATCATGAAGTCCAACGCCTGGCCCTCCACAGGACCCCAAGAGTCACACCGTGAGCCTGAGAGCATTATCCAAACAAACCTTGAACTCTGTCAAGCTTTGTGCCGTGACCACTTCCCTGGGGAGTCTGTGCCAATGCCCGACTATCCTCTGGGTGAAGAACATTTTTCTAATATATAATCTAATCTTTGTGTTTTTCACGTACTTATTTTCTTTTTCTTCTCTTTGGTGAAGATGTGAAATTCCTTTGTGGACCCTTAGCCGTGTTCTGAGTATACCAGTGGTTAGGAGATTAAGTTTTAATGCTTCTCTTGCACCTTACAAAATAATAAGTGTTCTTCTCTCTGCTCTCCAAAAATGGTCCACACTTCCAGAATCTCCAAGCCATCGTACCTTGTTAAAGCTCCTTTTTGGTGCTTTCATTGATTGAATCCATTCTTGTTCTCTTTTTAACATGTTTTTTCCATTTCTTGTTGAAAGTAAAGGCACGATTTCAGAATTACAAGGAATTTCATAGAGGAATGAAATCTTCACTTAATTCTATCAGACAATAAATATCACTAAACATCTATTGTTTGAGGGAATTGTTTCTTTTAATTTGTTTTGGGTTTTTTTTTCCATTTTAATTTGGTAGCTTCCTGATTGTGTGAGTACATGGTTTCATATAGCAACTGGGAGGACTTGCTGAAAGCTCATTTCTGGTGAAGGTACAGATTTTGGTATTTATGCAATCAAACTTCAGTGTAGGATAGAGCTCTGAAATAGGGTGCATCAGATTTCTAGGACTCAGAGATGTCAGGTAAGGTGAAGTGCATCTACTACTGCAGGGCAATCTATGTCAGCAGCTCTGATATGTAGGGATGTGATCCTCAAAAATGTATTTTGTCTAACACATTCCATTTCATATATTTTTTTCTGAACTGGTCACTAAAATAGCAACAGATGTTTTAGTGACCATAGCATTAGTGACCATTTAGCAACAGCATTTAGTGACCATTTAGCAACATAATAAATATGCTTGTAATTCAAGGTAATAATATTCTAGTCATTTTAAGGAAGATACATTTGGTTAGCAGTAGTTTCACAGTGCACAGGTCCAGGATGTGCTCTGTATATTTATTTAAATGTTTAACATTTCTAAAGAAATTAAAACCATACAGAATAAAAACGTTACCTGAATTTGGCCATAAAATACTCTAAATGTTACTGTATGTTTAAAAAAAAAGCCTTCTTTTCTTTATATCTAAAACAGATTAACTATACCTAAAACAACAAATTTACTAGAAATAGGTATATAGATTTGGAATCTAGGTGTTTTCATTCTGTACAAACCATGAGATTGGTTGTTATTGGTTGCTTTTAGAAGAGACAGAACAACTTTACTTAGAGGCATAGGTTAAAAACAATTCAGCTCTGATGAAAAGACTGATCCTTTTCAAATTTAAAATATTCCATATATCTGACAAACAATTGAAACATTTGAAGCCTAGCAAACCGTGACAATCTTTTGAGGATGATCTTAGCCAAGCATGTGCCAATTTTGCAAGTGTTTTCATTAAATATTTTAATGCAATTTTAAATTCACCAAGGTTTTTTATGTGTAAAGTGGACATTTGCTAATGCTAAGTGCTTTACAGATCTGACACAGGAAAGAGAAGTAGAGCGTTCAGGATATAGTTGTAATAAACATGCAGTAAAGGCCAGCTTTTTATTTGATGTATTATAGCTTCTCCCTTAAATATTGGAATAAATTACACATATTGTAGAGCTATGGCATATGTTGCTGTTGAAAGAAAGACATTTTCACTTATTCAGTGAATTGAGGCTTCATGTTACTCCCTGCAGACCGTGTCATAGCCCCTTCCAACCTCTCTGGACCAATGACTTGTCCAAAACAAACATCTGCTTTTCCATTCAGTGCAATTATTCAGTGTGCTGCTGGGGGCAGATGGTTGTTAATCGGCAGATCATTAATGTGGCAGGCTATTCTCTCTTTCTAGCCTCAGAAAGGTCACAAGGTGTTAAGTTCCCTTGCTCCAGGCTGGCGAGATGAATTTCTTCTCAGTTGGGTTTTTGATGTATGACTGCAATTGAGTTACTTGATACAGTTGTGGAGTATCCTTTAATTAAACCTTTTTTCCTTAAAAAAATTACATGCGATTTATACAGAGTGAAAATGATGCTGTCAAGAGATGGTTAGTGTCAATTACACTGTAGCTGTCAGAAAGTTTGAATACTGAAATCTGGGGTGTGTGAATCCTAATCAGATGGGATGATGAGCAGTGAGGTTGCTCAGCTGCTACTCTAACACAGTCTCCAGCTATGTGTGTCAATTTTCTGCAGAATTTAATTTATCCCTAATGATGAAGAGATCTCTCTATTCACACAGTCCTGTCAAGTCAAACTTTGGAGAATCTAAATGAAGCAGACGAGGGCTTCAGGGAGAAGTCACAAACTGACACGCTGAAGAGATTTCACTTTCTTTTCCATTCGTGCAGGGTATATTGAGGAAGCCTGCATTATTCCATGTCCCTCAGACTGCAAACTCAGTGAGTGGTCCAACTGGTCTCGCTGTAGTAAATCCTGTGGGAGCGGGGTAAAAGTTCGGTCTAAATGGCTTCGTGAAAAACCCTACAATGGTGGAAGACCCTGTCCAAAGCTAGATCACGTCAATCAGGTAATTTGATTTATATTTACATTATTGATGTCTCTTTTTCCATACCTCAGATAACCCTTTTAGCTGTATTTTTTGTTGTAGAAAAATGGTGTAACACAAGTTGCTGATAGAGGTAGAATGACTATGTGTTGGTTTAGAGTTCCTCAGGGGGTAAAGGACTTGTCTTAGTACTTCCTCATGTGCAAGAATTTTGCATCTTTTGTGAACTGCAGAATGGAGACAATAAAACATGTTTACATGTAGATTTTGAAGACTGTGTTTCCAAAAATCTCTTATCTGAAGGGATTCTCCAAGAAAGATGGAGAGAAACTTTGTACAGAGCCATGAAGTGACAGGACAAGGGGCTTCAAACTGAGAGTAGATTTATATTACGTATTAGGAAGAAATTCTTCACTCAAGGGGTGGTGAGACACTGGAATGGGTTATGCAGAAGTGTTGTGAATGCCTCATCCCTGGAAATGTTCAAGGCCTGGTTGGAAGGGGCTCCATGCAAACTAGTCCAGAGGGAGGTCCCTGCCCATGGTAAGGGCCTTGGAACCAGATGATCTTTAATGTCCCTCCTAATCTTCTAATCTGCGACAGGGAGTGAAATATCTCATTACAGTTGCTCAAACGGGCAAGATTTTTATTGTCACTCCCTGACCAACTTAGATGGGAAAACAAAACCCTCAAACAGTCACACAGTGTCATCCCAGTGACCCTTAGAGGGTTCTCCTCAAGCTGGACCTTGACCTTCTCGGGCACACTTGCCCTGGCAGTGCAGTTCCAGTCACAAATGCACGTCTGAAGTCAGTCTCCCAGTTCTCCCACAAACTGCACTTGATATTGCAGTATGAGCAGTCTGACCATACAGTCTGGATCCTCTTCAAGTGAGACTAAACCACAAAATGTGATCCAAGAGCAACCAGGGAGTGCTGGAATGCTTGGACCACTAATAAGCATTTAGTCTTTGGGACCAAGTTTAGCACTAGCACAAGTTAAACCCCTGAAGTTTCTTTCCTTGGAGAGATTTAGAAAGGAAAAACATTCCTTGTCAATTAACTTACGCTCTTCAAAGTTGATTTGTATTCATACTACTGTTGAATTTAATTTAGTCTGCAGAGGCATATTAAACAACCACATGGTCCTTTTTGTAAATATTCAAAGATTTTTTAAAAAATGTGTTCTCAATTTACATTTGAATAAAAATGCATGTACTTAACATTATCCTATTGACATTTTGCTAGAACAAAATGAGATGGCTTGTTGATCTAATTTTCTACTTTAGGGGATGTAATTAGTTCTAATTTAGAAAATCATAAGTGTTAAACCACAGCTAATAAACTAAGTTTGTGATCTACTTTAACAAAATAGAAACTAGAATGAGGGTTGCTGGATTTGGGTCAGCATGTAAATATGCTTTAAATTAGGAGGAGCATGTCTCAATAGGAGCAAATTATAGTCTGTACAAAAGTCTTTTTTCCTTCTTTAATATTCATGTAGTACATAATAGGCTTGTATTTTTCTGCATGAAAGGTGATTTTGCTGGAGGTCTGTTTGCCACTTTTATGCAGCACTATTGCCCTCTGCCGGTCCTTTGACTCATTTGATTTGTGGTTACACAGTATTTGACAAATAATTGTTGATTCGAAGTATAATTATTGTAAAAATAAAATTGAAATATAGTACTTTCATGAGAAGGGCGTTCCACAGATAATACAAGGATGTTGAAGAATATAAAGGCTGTATTTTTCATTTTTAAATACATTCCCTTTCAATTCAGAAATGTGCAGAGAAATGCAGGTTATTCCAATGTTGAATTAGTTATTTAAACTAAATAACTATTCCACCGTTCAGCTGGTAAAGAACTGACTTTTCAGAGTCATCATTCAATAATAATTCAATATAATGTGGTTTAGTTACATATTTCTTACTTATATATGTAACATGCTTATTTGCATACATATGGCCCATGGTGGCAAGATTGGATCTTTGGTGCCCACAAGTACTATGTGTACTATGATTTACAGAAGAACTATGCTGTAAGATGCCATCTAGGAATTATGAACCTGGGGAAGGATTACAACATGTTGTCTAGCCCAGGGAACAGGAGATGGGAGGGAGAATGCTGGCAGTGTTCTAGTACCTACATGAAAGGCTGCTGCAAAGAAGGAGGAAATAATCCATTTTCCATGGCCATCATGGATAGGATAAAAAGCAGTGGGCTTACACTGCTGCAAGCAGATTTGGGTTAAGCCTTGGGAAAACTTTCTAATAAGTAAGGCTAGAGAAACACTGGAATAAAATGCTTAAGACCTTGTAAGAAAGTTGCTCAATGTCTCTGAGGGCTGACATGTGCCTGAGATTTGAGGAAGGACTGAGCACAGTGAAAGCTGGATGTGTCACTCAGTGTCTTTCCTCCTGAGCCATGCATGCCAGGGTGGCTCCCAAACCACACTCCAACTGAATAAAGCTTGCTCAGTACTAACTTCAGTAGGCTAAAAGACACCATAATTACAGTAATAATAGAGTCAGGCGTGATATAAAATCATGTCAATGGCCATCAGATGATTTCAAATGAAGAGACTAATCTGAGATTGTTAGCGAAATTAAGGACATCCATCTTGTCACAGATTATAAACATTATTTCCCCCCTTATTAGGAGAAGGATGGGTATGCAATTCTTATACTACCCATCTGCTGTTGCCTGCAGTTATAGCAACAAAAATGCCAGTAAGGTCAAGAGAATACTGCTCACATATGCCATGCAATATAAAGCCCTTCTTTGGCTTTCTGTCAAGATATCCAAATTTTATGTTGCTGCAAAAGCTGTTGAGTGTGTGGGGTTTATGTATTCTTATGTAACCAGGGTCAGACATACAGACCTTTCCCTGAATGAAGGCTTTCGTTTTCTCATTTTGGAAATTATGGAGAAGAATTCTAAATAACAAATTTTCAACAGAGTCCAGAAACTTCCTTAAGATGCATTTTCACCACACACTTTTATGCCTTTTATTGTTTATGTAGTTCAGAAAAGGCCCAAGTATTCTGAATATGCTGGTGGTCCTGTTCAAGGGCTGATCCGCTGCATAGTGGTATGATATCAGACTCTACACATTTAGTGTCCAAGGCATTATGTTTTCTGTGGTATTTTGCTGCAGGTTAACTATGAAACCATCAGCCCTCTTTTTCTATGGAGGAAGGGTGCTGAAAAGAAATTAAGAACTTGTTTAAGACAAGTCCAGCAGCTTTAGTTGTGCTGACTTGATGATGTGATATAGAATGATATGTCAAATTAGCTGGTATAATTTCAAGGCAATGGGCTTTAAGTAATTTATGCATAATTAAGATATTCCATGAAGGACTTAGGAACTTTGGAAGGATGAGAATTATCAGTTCCATTTATTTCTTTGAATCTATTGCACTTAAAGCTGTCAGAAGAATTTCAATTGATAGAGAAGTCCAGTGTCCTCCAAAAACACTGAGGATTTTCTCTTATGTAAGAGAGACTGGATGCCCTACTGTGTAAAGGTTTGATGCTCATTATAGGCAAAAAGGAAAACAGTTCAACCAACCAACCAAGAAAGAGACTAAGTAATATACAGTTTCTTCTCACCAATTGTGATTTATAAAATTTATTTTCTTCCAAGGGCAAACTTTTTGCAAATTACCTTATAACAGCAAAGGAGATTCAAGGGAAAAGATTAATGCCTTTTGCTTTGCAGAAGTAACAGAATATTGTCGATAATAAAAGCTAAATTGATGCCATTTAAATACCTATGCTTCACTCTAATAATTCTAACCTTTTCTCTTTGCTTTTTTTTTTTTTTTTTCCTTTTGGATTCATGAAAATACTTTCTTCAGGCACAGGTAAGTGTTTGTAAAATAGAGATTTAAGCTCAACATGTTTCTTGCTCAACATGTGCTGTCTGTCCCTTTTTTTTGTAATGTATGTTTGAGTCAGTATATGGAACACTGTAGAAACTGCTATATGAGATGCCATTTAAAAATTTGTGTTCAGATCTAAACATAATACTAATGCTGGTACTCAAATATATTACAGTGATTTTAAGCATACACAACGAATAAATATAGCGAGTCAATATATATTGGTACAATTTCTCTTGAGGTCACTTAGAAATACAAAACCCCCACAACTAATAACGGGGATAATAATATAATAATAATAGTGGGATGAAATCGTGGAGAAGAAATGTGAAAGATAAAGCTAGAGTGCTAGTAGAGTTTTAATAGCATTTTTTTAAAAGTTGTACTCATGAGCTAGCCTTTACAGACTTTATGTTGTGTTGATGTTTTTGCTGGAAATGGCATGGCATGAGCTTAGTGGCAGAGAAAACCAGAGAATCCATCATTCAATAGCTAGTTCCTTTTTGTTATTTCAATAGTTTTCTAGCAAGTATTTAATCTATATTATTAATATAGTGTCTAAATCAAGTTCATATTTTTTGTTCTTCCCAAAAAGATCAATAATACTTTTTCTGTATGATCACTTTTGCATGTTTATCTTACTTGTGTGCACCAAAACTGACACTGAATGTGGATTGCAGGTGTATGAGGTAGTTCCCTGCCACAGTGACTGCAGCCAGTACATATGGATTACGGAGCCTTGGAGTGTTTGCAAGGTGACCAATGTGGACTTAAAAGAGAATTGTGGAGAAGGTGTTCAAACAAGGAAAGTCAGGTAAAACAATATTGTGCCTCCTTCACTTTAAAGAACTTTCAGTTTTGGCTGTATTTAATTTGATATAATTCTATGTAATACCTATTTTTGAGTTCAGACTTGGAGCCTGGCTGATATAAATCAGAATAGATTTAGAGAGTGCAACATGACTCTTGTCTATTTGTTGTTGATATAGACCTTGATTCCTAATTTAATCTATTGGTAATTAAAAGGCATCTGTGTAAATTAAGGATTAATACTAAAAATATAAATTTATCAAAGTTTCAATGGCTTTGGACTTTAATTTATCAGCTGAAGTATGCACAAAATATGTCTAAACCGTAGATGATTTGCATTATTCTGGTTTAGAGGTAAACTAATGTCAAGCAAATCACCTGCCCAGGGGCTCTCAGCAAATCACTGATAAGGACTGTCTGAATTATGGGCATGCCTTTATGTTACTGTCATTTGTGAAAACAAGGATTGCTTTTGGCTCTTCAGCTTTTCTTGGATATTCATACATCAATACTTGTTTCATTTATGTGCTGACAAAATGTTAAAATGCCTCACTGTAGGACACATACCATACAAAATCCATTGGAAATAAGGTTTATGTGCATATCTTTTGTCCAGGTGCATGCTAAACACTGTGGATGGTCCTTCTGACACAGTAGAAGACTATCTGTGTGACCCTGAAGAGATGCCACTTGGTGCTAGAAAATGCACATTGCCGTGTCCCGAGGATTGTGTCATGTCTGAATGGGGATCGTGGACTCAGTGTTCTTTGGTAAGAAGTATGCTGAA
This sequence comes from Brachypodius melanocephalos, assembly GCA_013398615.1. Lineage (NCBI taxonomy): Eukaryota > Metazoa > Chordata > Aves > Passeriformes > Pycnonotidae > Brachypodius > Brachypodius melanocephalos. Next base: position 22,137,968 of record VZSR01001283.1, on the reverse strand, counting down.
GTGTCACATTTATAGTTTTGGGAGGACACTTAAAAATTGCCTGTATGAAGTGTTTTTCAAAGATACTGAACTTATTGCATCTGTAAATATTTATATATAATGTAATCTTTAGGATTGTTTTTTGTTGGCTGCAAATAAAGTGTGACAGTGTCTTCCATTAAGCTAAATTCCTCCAGAACACAGACTAAAACGTGCCCAGTGGTCATTCTTCCCAATGTGGGGTGCCCTCTCTGTGGTGGAACAGCTTTGGAGTGGTTTGTGAATCTGTCTTTGAGCCTAGCTCTGAGCCTCTGCACAGCAGCACAGTAACTGAACTAAAAATGTCACTATCCTGGTATGAGTGACAAAGTCTGCAGATCAAGACTGACCACAGAAAAGTAATTTTGGGTCTCCTCTCCCCTTCTTTCCTGACAGCAATTTCAAAAAGAAATGTCAACACAAAACAAAGCCCAAAAGCGTTTCAGGGCCTCTGAGAGTCTTTGGTGCATTCCATTATAACATTTGGAAAGTGAGCATCTCAATATCCTGTTTATGAGTGAAATAATTCCAAAGTACTAATACTGAAATATGCACTAGTTAGAAAAATAGAGTCATCTTACCAGGTTAAAGGAAAAAGAAAAGGATTTCACTTATACAGTAGCTTGAACCTGTTTTTTTACCCTTGTGTTTTGTGAAGGGATTATTTAAAAGGTTGTTGTAATGCTGCATAAAACGGTATCAGGGTGCCAAAATATTTAAGCTGTTTCCAATCTTCCTTTCAAGCCATGCAATGGAAGTAGTGTCCGTGAAAGGTCAGCTGAATGCCTAAGACAACCAGATGATGGAAAGCCTTGTCCTGCTGCCACCGAGGCAGAAGCCTGCACTTTGAACAAGAACTGCTACCACTATGACTACAATGTGACAGGTATTTGTGTTATTGTGCTCCAGTGACAGCCTGGGACCACCTCTTACAGCTCATTTGCATTCACCTTACAGGATGGATTTTTCTGCTTTCTGTTCTCACCCAGAGGCAGCTGTGGAACTTGTACTGAAAACTGATTCAGGCTGCTTGATTCAGATAAAATATTAAATTCAGAATTTGCATGTACGATGTGCACACTGTAACTGCAGGAAAAGTATTTCTCATATAATTTTGTGATTTACTCAAAATCCATACAGACAAAACCAAACACGAAATTTTCAGGAAGGTACCATGACATTGACTCTTTGCAGTAAAGGTTACTCACTCCAAAAATGTGTAGCAGCTGGGCTCCGTGAGCTTTTGCATGTGTAAAAATTGTTTATGAGGGTTATATTAGGCCATCAGAATTAGGTGGGAGACTGGTTCATTATGAATTCTGTCAGAAAGCCTGCAATGCTAATGAATTCCCCCTTTGCAGACTGGAGCACGTGTCAGCTCAGTGAGAAGGCTGTCTGTGGCAGTGGCATCAAAACGCGGATGCTCGATTGCGTGCGCAGCGATGGCAAATCGGTTGACCTGAAATACTGTGAAGAGGTGAGTGGGTACCTGTGAGAAAGCTCCCTTCTAATGGTGCTAATTAATACTGAGCCAACTGAGCTGTGTGGCATCTTCACCAGATGTTTTGCAACACTATTCATGGATTGTTAAATACCTCTGAAATGAACTGAGCCATCAACTGATTTTTATACTATTTCCTGTGGTTACTTTTAAGTGCCTCCGTGAACATATGCTAATTATTATGTCCTGAAGGAAATTACTTAGAAACAATAATTAATAAAGTAGAATAAAGGTAATAAATCTCAATCAGAATACTAATCATAATTCTAATTTGATACAACTTCTGCATGGAGCCTTGGACACCTGCCAGTATCAATCATTTACTCAATGTGTTGGAAAATATTTCTCACGTGTCATTCTGCAGCTGGGCTGAATGCTAACTTCTTGTATCCAGCTGTGTGATGCAAAAAATACCCAAGCTAATGTGAAGAAAGGGCAGCATGAATGTAATATTAAGTAGGAGCATATATGGAGAACCAGCTAGGAGACAGGAGCCCTTAAGTTTTGCAAGTGTTCAAACTAACCTCCAGCTTGACAGCACTGTTTTCCTGGCATTTTGTGTGTTGGTCCTAAGGTTTTCAATTGCATGGAGACTGTAGTATGAAAAAAAAAGTGAAGACAGCACCAGTGCTACTTTAAGGGCAATCCTACATGCATTTCTGATGGAAAGTTCTGCACTTGTTTCAGCTGCCATTCCTCCACCACCATGACATCAGAAATAAAATTACTGGCAATGGGGGACAAAGAGGGAAAAGCCTCCACAGCAGTTTTGGCCTCCACCAACAGCTTTTCTGCAGGATCCCTCTGGCTACTAGCTGCTCTCAGGATGTGCCCATAGAAAAGTGACTCATCAGAAGTGGAGGGAGTCAGGAAACTCATCACTTTGGACTGTAATTTTCTAATGATGTATGTGACCTACTTAAAATTCTCAAATCTCCTCTGGCATCTTGGACTCCTGAATCAATAAGTTCTTATCAAAGGCAGAGAGTTTCAACTGGGACTGACTTCTGTCCCATGTTCTCTTCCCCTTGTAGTTCTTGGGTTTCTAACAAATCTAATAATTACACAGAATCACAAAATGGTTTGGGTTGGAAGGGTTCTTAAAGATCAAAGCCCCTTCTGTGACCAGGGTCACCATTCACTATAGCAGATTGCTGAAAGCCCCCTCCAACATGAACACTTCTAGGAATTGGACAGCCACAGAAATTATGCCTTAAAAAACCTCAGGATATGACTACCTACCAGCAAGGTGCTGTGAAGTTAATAAGGCAATGCATTAATGCTTTTTATAGTGTTTTAATGTGTTAAAAAAGAGAATTAAGTGTCTGTCACTTCTGTCATTTCTAAGAGATTGCAATATTGATTGATTAATACCAAAACATGATGTAAAATATCCACCCAAATAAATATTTCAAGAGAAAAAAATTATCTATTTGACTTTATGGAAAAATAAATTTCTTCTAGAATAAAACCAAGAAATTATTCCTGCTAAACAAAGATTTAAAACGACATTTAGAACCGACTACATTTTACACTGAAATCTCACTTCAGAAAACCTCTGGAGTTTTCCTGCATTTAAGAAATGAAAGTTTATTATTCAGAGAAATAATGAGGGCAGGAATATAATATCTCAAGGACTACTTGCTGTAAATGACTGGCCAACACACATCACTTCAGGGATGTCCTGGATTTATCAACAGCCACTGTGTCGCATTCTTATCCACCCTTTTAATTTGCTAGATCATATAGAGATACATCTTCTTGTGGAGAGCTCTGATCCACTCCCCAGTCACACAGTTAAGACTATTTGTTGAATTATGGATGTGTAAGCAGTGGTCCAGTAAGGTCAAAGGCTGATCCAATAACTGAGGAGTAAAACCTGTTAACCTGATTACGAGGAAAGCCAAGATGTTCAGATCTTAACAGACGCTTCACTCTAAAGATGTGAAAGCCAACTTCTGTGACCTTGCAGGTCATGAGAGGAGAGTATTCAAGGAATTATCAAAATGTGAATACATACAACACTTCTTGCTAATGATACTTCAGGGTGGGGGTTTCTGCTGTGTTTTTACATTATAAGGACAGTGCAGAATTATTAAGTGAAGTTGAAAATAAGGTGCATGTGGTTGGAAAAGTTGATGAATAGGAGAAATATGAAGTAATTTTGTAATGACCTAGCTAATGAATTTTCTCTGGGCTATCATAAAATTTTGTACTAGGTGTATGAATAAAGATTTGCTTAATTTATGTGTAGGTACATTTACTGAATTATGTTTCTTATTATTATATGCAAAAGAGAGAGCTCATAATAGATAAACCTAGACTGCTCCCTAAGAAATTAAAACACATTATTGCAATGAGTTTCTCTATAATATATGATTCAAGGAAATACTAAAGACATATATAAAAAACCCTTTCATGCTGAATTTTGTCTATAATCCTCTCCAGGTATGAGCATCAGCAGAGTTAAATACCAACATTCCATTTGAGCCCCTGTGTTCTGGTTTCCTTATGTGTCCATAAGATCTTGTGTTTATTTGAGTTGATCAGCTAAAGAAGGTAGCCAGTCATCCTGATTACTGCCAAGATAAATCAATTTCTAGAGCTTATTTCCAAGGCCTGGTTATGTTAATGTAGTTCTCGTCAAACTCTCAAAGCATAGTAATACTGGATTACTTGGTTTCTACTTATCACAAGAACTTGACTTCTCTTTCTTTAAATATTTGAAAATCAAATCACCTAAAGCAAGATGATCCTGTTCACATTCCTTTTTATAGACTTATTTTCATTCATTTGCCATTAATTAAAGATGAGAAAAACCTAGAAACTAGCAGTTGTGTCTGCATTAAAAAGCAGACTTTGCTGGTTTATTGGTGAATAGTCTGCTTGTCAGATTACATGATTAACCTCCAGCAGCAGGGTTTAATCTTTGGTGCCAGACATTCCTATAAACAAATACTGATACTTCTTGTGGATCACAGGATTTACAGAGCATGCTGGTGTGGCAGCCAGCTGCCCCTGGCATGTGTGACCAGCAGCACAGAGTGCATGGGGGTATCTTTCAGTACTTGCCCTTGTTGAGTCAGAAACCACAGCTCATCCAGAACAAAGGCTTTAGGGTAGAGGAGCTACTGAACAATTTTTCAAGTATTTTCTAAGCTCTTCAAGTTGAATTGTGATTCATCAGTTGAAGGAAGGAGAAGGATGAGAAAGGAATATGTGAAAACTATTGAATTGCAAACTGTCAGTTGTTCCCCAGATCTATTTAAGCAGTATTTAAGACATGCAAATCGGAGGTCACTGTGGGTAATCTGGCCTTCAGCTTTCTCCTCTTCACTGCTAATATCTTTCTTGGGCATTTCCCTCTTGAGCTGCTGAAGTCCAGCTGAGAAGACCAGTCTTGAAAGAGAGCAGTCATGTTTCTATAATTGGCAGGAATCAATTCAGCAGGCTTTAAAGCCTTTGCTTAGAAGATTTGACCCAAATGTGGACTTCAAAGAGGGTTCTCTAGCTTCCTAATCATCCAAATTCCAGATTATCCAAAGGTTTCAGGTGTTGTCTGTGTGTGATAACTGTACAATCAAGGCTATACAACCGAGAAAAGAACTCATTCTTTGATATATAAAAGCAAACAGAGGTCTAAACCCTCATTTGTCTCAATAAATGGCACTGCAAATAGCAAATATAAAACTTGGTGAGTCTATCAGGAGGACATATTTTCAGTATTTGTGGTAGTTTGTTTATGGAAGACATGTTAATATGGTGCCTAATTGTTGCTCTATGCTTGTGTTTAGTAGGAAATAGTGGGGTTATCTCCTTTTTAAAGATTTAAGTACTGGTTTTGTATCATTAACTTTTCCAGTCATTAAAATTAATAGGTTTTGAAATGTCTAGTTTTCTTTTTTTTTTTCTTTTTTTCTTTTTTTTTTTTTTTTTTAAACTAGGTGGTGATTTTTTCTAGTTAAAGATATTCACAACTGCCTAGGATTCTGAAAGGCCTCATTGTTGATCAAGGTCTGCTGTTAAGGTCCAGTGAGGAGGACAGTCATTTGTGCTGGAAAGCTGTAGATCTGTTCATATTGGCAGGACTGATTTTCTTTCACACTTTAGATTATACACTCTATAACTGACCTACCCTTTTAACTCAGCTGTGCAGGATGCAGGCTTTATTATGCTAATATTTTTGCCATCAGTCATATTTCATCTTGCCTCATATATTCTCACGTGTGTTAGTGAGAATATTTCTTTCCTTCCATGGATGGCAAAAATCTGGAGTGTGTGAATTTATAAGAAAATAGAAATGACTGTCCAGGATCAGAACAAAGGATCATGTGGTTGTTGTGCCATGTCACAAGCATAATTATAAAACTCTTGCTTCCCTGGGGCAGGGCATTATGCTGAATCATACCTGGGGAAAAATTGGGAACAGAATATATTTTTGGGAAAACTTGAGTCCTGAAATTAATTTCTCTGTCCCCTTCTCTCAGACTCCTCCAGTAACTGGAGCTTTTACTTTATGGATGTTAGACAATTCTGGTTTTTTGCAAAATTTTTCAGAAAAAAAAGCAAATATGTATTTTTTTGGAGAAATATTTGTCAGTGTCATGTCAACAGGACAGGACAGGATAGGATGGAATGGAATGGAATGGAATGGAATGGAATGGAATGGAATGGAATGGAATGGAATGGAATAGACATGCACTTTTACAGCACATTAAGAAGAAAACAAGAGAGGCATAAGCAGATGCCCTAGGAAGAGTAAGAAGCACAGACATATGAGAGTTTCCATCCACTCCTTTCACAGCCTCCACTTTTTTTCAGCTCTTGAACTGCATTTGCTTGATGGGGTTTCTGTGTGTTTAAACCTTCAGATTTCTCTTCCATTAAACTGTTCAGTCTCTCTTGAGCTCCTGTAAACTTTTAGCATCTTCAGCATTTTCTGCATATCCAATACATGTTCATCCTCCTCGTTTTGCTAGTTTTGAACTTGGCTTCTAGTGTCACTTCATTTATTAATAGCTGTTGAGTACTTTTGCATTCCTCTTTCCAAACACTTCATAAATTATTTTGGCCTCCACCTATTGTAAAAAGAAATACTGTAGAGATGAAGCCCTCCATTTATACGTTCTATATATTTGGAAACTATATATAGACTATATATTCTATATATAAATTATATATTTATATTTTAGAAAGTGATTGATGAAAATGGGATTTATGCATGTGTATAAAGATTATTATATACGTTATGACTGTCTTGAAGTGAGAATTTTGAATGTCCTAATTACTTTACTTTTTACTTTGCACTGATGAGGAAGGCCTGGAGTTTTTTGCTGACCATTTAACATTTTCTTTCAGCTTGGTTTGGAAAAGACATGGCAAATGAATATGTCCTGTGTGGTGGAATGTCCTGTGAACTGTCAGCTCTCTGACTGGTCCACCTGGTCTGAGTGCTCTCAAACATGTGGCCTTACAGGTCAGTACATACCTTTGGCATATTTTAAACACAGAGTTCTCTCTTTTTTTCCTTAATGAAAGTAATAATACCTCTCTGCAGAACTAAAAAATGTAGCTAGATAGGGAGAGTTACAGGAATGTAAATCAGCCTTATTAATGGAAATAATATGCTTGAGTGAGACTGTGCTCACTGAAAATAATGGGAATTTAGTCCAAATATTTTCTTATTCTGAGAAAAAGAGGTGATATGATATATGATGAATGATATATTGAGACACAAGTAAACATTGATTTGAATATTTATTTTTCAACTGGTGGGGAGAGGAAGAGGAGGGAGGGATTTTCTCCTAAATTTTAATATTAATGTTTTAGGAGAGATTAGTAGAGATTAGGCAACTAAAATTGTTCCAAAAACCAAATTGGAACTGGTCTTTTTCAGTAAGTTATAGCCATGTAAAAAACCCAGTGACCACAAATCTTGACTGCTTCTCTGCACCCACACAAATATCCATCTAGCTGAGGAAGAATTTTGTCTGTAAGAAGTCTGCTCTTTGCTGTTCTTTGGCGGTTTTTTCTCCAATACTTTTCAAGAAAATCTTTTTTTCTCCTGTAACATCTCAGTTGGAGCAGCTGTGAATTCAAGAATGATGGGGCTCCATTTGGCCAACATCTTTCTAGCTGTCTGCAGTGAGCACAGCTGTCTGGGAGATTGATATTGTTCTGCTTATGCATGGTGGATGGTGTAGCTTGCTCTCAGCACAAGATTCATGTCATTATCATTAGAGTATTCAATTGCAAATGCATGAGATTGAAATGTGGAATTAAAGATTAGTTCTTTTGGCTGGCTAACATCAGGTGTTATATAGGTAAATCTTTGTAATGCCTTTAGTTTAATATAAGCCTCACTATACAAATTTAAATAAATACATAGTTTTTCAGACTTGGATCTTATATTTATCTATAAATATATTAAGATACCACAGCTGTGTTGATTTTGTGGAAACTTTTGTGAGGTGACAACTCTAGACCAGCCATTTGACCATTCCTTCTGACACAGAAGGAAGTTTTATCACATGAACTCTCTATAATGAAGCATAATGGTCTAATATCCACAGCAAGATGAAAGGAGAAAGAATTGCTAAAAGGATAAAAATGTCTTCCACTTTCAGTTTATATAATTATTTTAAATAGAACCTGTATCTCAATGAAGCTGGGTAGCCTATCACTCATGGCTGAAGAGGAAATAATTGTTAGATAAACCTATTGAATTTTCATTTTCATTGGGCCTCCATCATCTGCAAAATCTACATCTGGTATTTTCCACACAGACAGTGACAGAAAGTTGTGAACTGTTTCAAGTTCTTGTTTGCTGGAATCAGACAATTATGGGACACATGTTTCTGTGTTAATTTAGGGTAGAACACAACGTGCTGACCTTTTCTAGCAGCAAGCTCCAGATGAGAGCAGGAGTCCCCATTGAAATGAACAAACATGTTGTCATGTTCATAAAGAATATTTTTCTTCAGGCCTCTGAACTAGGAAATTTTTTTTGCATTTTACTGCATTTTTTTGCACTTTTGCATTTACTGCTTTTTTTTTGCTGTTACAGGAGCAATCCTAATCAGACATCCTCCTGCATTTTTTATGCTACAAAAAAAAAAGATAGAATATAAAGTGTCTGACTTGGAAAATATGAATCCACGTAACAGACAAGAGCCAACAGATCAGCTTTACAATCCAATTTGTCAAATCTGGAAAAAATTCCTTTATTCAAATACAACACTTTTCAGCAAAATAGAACCATATCGAGGAATAAATCAGTCTAACCACTTTGTTGTTGGTTATATTGCTGGTTTTTGTTACAGGAAAAATGATCAGAAGAAGGACCATAAATCAGCCATTTCAGGGTGATGGGAGGCCTTGCCCTTCTCAGATGGAGCAATTCAAACCCTGCCCAGTAAAGCCTTGCTATCGATGGCAGTATGGTCAATGGTCAGCATGCAAAGTAGAGGTAAAAAACGTATGGGACTTTGAATTTATAGCATGTGTGGATCCAGGCATATTTGTAATATGCCTAGATACTTCTTTGTCAACCCTGTAAACAATTTGCTTCCACCTCTCTTATACAAAAACTAAAGTTTGTTTTTTTCCTTAGATATCCCATCTATCAATGGATGCAGCACTTTTTTACAGATATTCAGAATATAAATGTAAATTTGGTACCTGAGCAGCATCTTTGCTAATAATTTAAACACTTCTATTGTAAAAGAATATCAGCAGAAATGTATTCGCATATTAAAAGATATCTTCAGTGGACATACTGCTCTGGTTGCAATTCAAAGATGTACTTAACTCTATAATTTAAGGAACAAGTAACAGTGACCAGAAATTTTGAGTTGAGTTTTTTTTTGTGTGTTTCAGAAGTAATGAATCATATCTTTTCTTTTTGGTCTTCTTTTTCTCCTTATTGAATGAATCTGTAGTTAAGCAAAAAACAGTAGGAGATGGAATGGCATGTAACTCAGATCTAGTCTTTTGGCACTTTCTTCTGTCCAGTATCAATCAATATATGTTCTCCTTCTGTAGGATGCTCAGTGTGGAGAGGGAACACGAGTGAGGAACATCTCTTGTGTGGTTTATGATGGGTCCACTGAAGATGTTGGCAAAGTAGTAGATGAGGAATTCTGTGGAGAAATAGAGCCTATTATAGATGGTGATAAGAAGATAATACTTGAGGAAACCTGCACTTTCCCTTGTCCAGGTAACAAAGCTGTTCAAATAAATGTTGCATTTCAAGATTGGTTGGGTGTCATTACAGCTATTAGGGCCTAGCATTAGCCACAGGCAATTAAATCTTTTTCATCTGCTTTACTGATTGGATTCATCCATCAAATGACCAACAGAGTTACTTTCTAGGAGTGGCTTCATGACAATAAATAAATTAGAAAAAATACTAGATTTTGAATTTATAAAATCATGATCTCTCCATCACAGATTGTACCTAAGATGTATATATTTTTTCACAAAATCTATTGAAACAAACCCTGTATTTAACTCTATAAGAAAGCATGTTTGTTTACAGCTAAATATTAGTGTTAAGTATGTAGACTCTCTAACAACTTTATTGATATGTTTACCAGTTGCTAAAAACTTGATGCCTTTTATGGGTGTTTAAGGAAGATAAGCTAAGGCATCTTATTTTTTTCTTTAATGGTTCTATTCCAAATGAAACTAAAGTTTTGATCTCTGAGAAAACATGAGTGCCTCTAGTTGTTAAATTGTCTGGGGGTGACTATCATTGCCTTTGCGAACTGAGTCTAAAGGAGCTGTTATGAATGATCAGGTCCATGATGCTCATACAGAGAAGGATTAAGAGCATATAAGAGTTGTTTAATTTCCAGTAGAAAACCCTCCAGTTTATTTCAAACACTTACTTGTAGAATTTGACTTTTTTTTGCCATTGTTTAGTAGCCATTAATGATGAATCTTCAGAAGAGGTGATAAAAGTCCTTCAGTTGTAATGTAGCTATCATTTCACACCAGTACATTATTTTCATCCTCTTGAAACTCTCCTCTTTCCCAGAGTTTTTTTACTAGTTCATTTCAGATTGGACTGAAGAGAAAGTTGTCTCAATAAATAGAAATTAATAAAAAATGGAGAGATTTCCATCACTGCTTTGTACATAGCATTCCAATTGCATAATTTCAATTTTTTTTTACTTCTTAAATAGAAACTGGAAGAATACAAAGACTTCAGTTATGTTTTTATATTAGTGAACTTTATAAAAAAAATATACCTGCTTACTGATTGCTTTAAAAATTTTGCTGAGCAGGGGCCTGTTCAACAATCTCACATTTAGCCAGCAAGAATAACTGCCCTGTGGGGATGTGCTAATGATACGCTCCAGCTAATGTTTCCAAAAATCACTACTTGTTTTCCTATTATGTATACATCAGTTCGTCAATTATTCAATTCTTTGCATGCTTTCCTAAGGTTGGCAAATAAAATTCCTTCATTAATCAGGCATCTGGTCAACACAGTACTGATTATATCTGTCATCAGTATAATGCAAGGTAGCATGAATTTTTAATGGCTTTCTCACTGAAATAATGAGAACTAAGAGGTTTATTTATGAGTTTGTGCACAGTCTAGTCCCATTTTCAACTGCAGTTTTAACAAAATGGTTTTTTTGTGTTGTGCCTCAGATCTTCCTTAAATGTTCTTTATCTGATTGTGGTAATTAGAGTCATTAGTATAATTTTATTTTTCAGTTTTACACTACAGAATTCTACAGGTCTATTATCCTAACATGAAATAGTGAGAGCAGACATTTTAATCATGTTTCCATTTCCCTTTCTTACAAAGAATTTTCCATCAGTTCCTTCTACATCTGTTTAGAGAAAATCTGCATGGGGATAAGCAATAATTAATCTTTTTAATATTAGACAATGTTTTCTAAGATCAAAGATGAATTAAAAAATATGTAAATTTAGCATAAGACATACAATGCTCAATATCCTAAAATGTACAAAAATCTAGACATTGGGTAGAGCATTGTAAAGTGATTCATAATGAGGGTGATCTCATGGGATTGCTACAAGCAACTAAAACTGCTTTAGAACAAATAACCCCTTGTATAATCTTTTTCATAATATTTTCTATGACACAGATATTCAGATGGTATCAAAATGTTATCTTTTCTACACTGTGAGTCAGAAAGAAGAATGAAAGGAATTAAAAAGAAGAAAAATTAAGAAACTGTACTCGGATATTTTTAAGACATATTCAGTGCAAAAAACCTCTTCACATCCAGTGATCATTCATCTTATAAAACTGCTCTTTGACAGGGGACTGTTACTTGAGGGAGTGGTCAGAATGGAGCCTTTGCCAGCTAACCTGTGTTAATGGTGAGGATCTTGGGTTTGGAGGAATACAAGTCCGATCCAGAGCAGTGATCATTCAGGACTTAGAGAATCAACATCTCTGTCCAGAACAGGCTTTGGAAACAAGACCATGCAATGGTAAGCACCAAAATATATGTAAGGCTGGTTTCTGTAAGAAAAAAAATATGGAACAACCATATTTTTTTTTTTTTTTCTGCTCATGATATCCATTTTAGGCAAATCAAATTTGATAAACAGAAGTGCACTTAAATTGTTGTTTTCTATACATCAACTGTAAAGACAAAAGCTTTCAAGTAGTAACTATCATATGTTACCCCTCTAGAATTACTCTTTTTTAATGACATTTCTTTTTATATGGGACAAAGAGTTTCCTTATATGCTTACTAACATTAAAAAAAGAAATCTCTGAGTTGTGATTCATAACCAGATTTAGATTTCTCTCTACCCTTTGGATTCTGAATTGCATGACAATGTCATTAAAATGTCTCAGCTATGCTTACAATTAGTAGTATACAAATTGTCTAAGAAAAGTAGCTTCCTGTACCGACTTGCCTATTCAGAGGCCAGATCAGACAAAAAGGGATTTTATGTTTATAATAGAGAGCTGAGGTGCAGAAGGACTGCATGATTCATCCCAGACCATGTAAGATGTGCACAGAAGAGCTGAGATGCGAAGCCAGGTGCATCCCTGGCCTCTTCGCCAAGCACTGAAGCACTGGCTGAAGCTCAGTGATACCAGGAAAGGAACCTGACCCCTAAATGAGTTTTGCACAACAGATGGGCCACAACCATTATGAGGTTATTGGAAACACTGCTTTTACCCATTAACTGCATTTGGCTTACTCATAATCCCAGTTAGTGTCTGGGACACATCTGGTGTATTCTCTATGTGTCCAGTAAGTGCAGGAGACCCTGAGAGCCCCACGTGTGCAGTGCAGTGCTGGATGAAGAGAAAGGGGCTTCCTTAACTGTACAAGCCATTAAACATGATGAGTGTGGCCACAAAATGAATATGGTCTGCTGATGAGTGTGGCTGCTGCCCATGGTAGTCTAAAACCTTCATCCAGTTTCTTGAAATGGGAATGTTCTCTGTGCAGATGGCCAGTGCTACGAGTACAAGTGGATGGCCAGCCCATGGAAGGGATCTTCTCGGACTGTGTGGTGCCAAAGGTCAGATGGCTTAAACGTCACAGGTAACTACTCTTTTTATATACACACACACAAAAAAAAAAAAAGCCTGGAAAACAGATGGATAATGTGTTTTCCCAACAAACTGGAAAAAAAAATTAAAAGGATCTGCTAAAAACACTTTCTGGGGTACGAATCAAAATCATAATTTTTTGCATATTAAAGATGTGGTTTCTTTTCTGGAATCATGCAACGTGTAATGCTAAAAGTAAATGTAAATATTATCTTCTGTAGTGGACCTGAAATGTTTTACATTGTATATGTTAGGGGGTTTTTTACTATAGGCATCTTTGCACTTCTAAATGTAGGGTTTCAAATTTCAGGCCTTACAACAAAATTTTTATATATTCCAGGTAATTTCAGTGCCTATTCAAAGCCAAAGAAAGTTGCGGAGCTTGATAATATCATCCATATATGATATATCTCCTTAAAGTTAAAAAATATAAAATTCTAATAAATGTTCTAATATGAGTTTATTTCTTTACTTCAGTGCCATAAATCTGTATCAGAATACATAATGGACTGCTATGGGATGTTGTGACTTTCTGTGCAAACCAAAGCACAAAAAACACGATTTAGGAACAACTGAGATCTCAGAAGAATCTTCATATGAATTTATTTATATGGATTTATATATTGGCAATAGGGATTCATTTAAGCTAAGATGTATGAATTTATTTAAATAATTTTTGTATTAGAACAAGTGATAGTAAAAGAATCCCAGAGAGTGTAAGCATATCCTCAATGCCAGGTGCTGTCAGGTCAGTCACAGCAAGGGAGCTGTTATTTATGTACTGCCACCACATTACTTCTTCCTCATGGAATCCACCATTACTGTGTGCTGTAGAAATAAAATATTTGTATTATTTTTACAAGGTGATGAAATAATAGCTCAAAGTCTCTTGCAAATCTTATCTTGTGGTGTAGGACTATTAAAACACATCTTGTTCACAAGAAATGCAACAGGGCATTATTTATGCACCTTGATTGCTTCCTGCTTAGCTAAGACGTTTCTATGGTAAGTAAAACTCTAGTAAGATTCTTATTGAGATTAATATAGGATATTATCTATGAATGGTCCTACAGGATTTTTAGTAAATAGCATCTTGGATGCTATTTACCTATAGGATTTGAAGTAAATAGCATCAGAGCATTATGGCTCTGAGATGTTAAAATCAGAATATATTCATAAATCACAGTTAGTCACATGAAAACAATAGTTTCTCCTAATGTCACTGAATACAGTTTTGTGATAAATTCTAGGAAAGACAAATGAATGACTAGGTATTATTGGCAGATTTTAATAATGGGACCTCCAAGGCAGACAAAGCTAAGACTTATATTGTATCACTTTTTTTTCAAAGTTTGTTTCTATGTGGCCTTAAAGCTATGGTAACTTTCTGATTTGAAAGGAAGACTAATGGAATATTCCAGAACATGCAATCACTGGTCTCCATGCAACACAAAACTATATTTTTCATGTGTTTCTGTTAAATGCAAAAACTATCATTTTCATGGAGTTTATGATAGTTTTCAAATGCAGCACTTAAATATAATATTCTATTATATTAATATATAATGTAGAGGGAGCTTCTCTATGTTGAATATACAGTAGTGAACCAGATTTTAATTTACATTTGTACATTTTCTGAAAGTGTTTAAAGTATAAACTACAGTATTTATGAGCTTCTCGATGTGATAGACACACATACATGATTGATTTAAATTGAGATTACCTATTTTTGATTGAGAAGCAACCAATATCTCTGATTATTGTCAGCTTTGTTGCTGCACATTTGGCTCTAACATAGTGTATTTTAATTCAGACATTTTTGAATAATTATTGTGAGTTTTGTTGGTATTTTAAGGTCTTTTTCTATTTACTTGCATAATATCATTGTGCTGAATAGTTCTTTTTTACTTGAAGGTGTTATTTCCCATGGGCGATGAGGCAACTCTTTCCTTCTGCTTCCTTGGATGACTGATATTTTATTACATAGATTCCCACAGGCATGTGATTTGTATGCTAGGATGTATGATTTTCTTTTCTGGGGGTGGGGAAAACTTATGGCAACCAGCAGGGTTTTCTTTGTTCTTCACCAACCATCCTGTTAACACTTGGATCTACATAACCACAACTAATTGCATCTGCTATGGTTGTGACCAACCCCAGCTATCAGGATTTCATCATCATATCACACCAGTAAAAAAAATGGTATTAATTTGGGAGGTGCCCGATAAATTGTCCTGTAGCAGTATAAATTTTAAATAATGTGATGCATATCCCTCTTCTATAAGCTAAAAAGAAACACAGGTAAATTGAAACTGATTCTAAATGTGTTTAAAAGTCTTTCTGGCTGAAATGATAGTGAAAGCCTGATTGTGTGTATTGGTCCATAACAATAACTGCACTAAGCTGTAGAAATGAAAACTAAGTCTGTATTAAAAAAGAAAAGAAATCCACAATATCATTAGTATTGTAACATTCAGTACATGCTTTACTGATAAATCTGCTTTCCTTTTGTAAAATCTCAGACTAACATGAAGCCTTGATTCATAAAGGCATGTGGAAAAGTGACCCAGTAGCAGCAGAAAACATAAACAGGATGAGTAACTTGTTTTCAGTTCAACAGGAAAAAAAAAAAGGAAAAAAGATGCTTTTATTTCTATTGTGGCCACAGTTTTAATATGCAAGTCAGAAGGAGAGCCCTAGAGAACCAAATCTCTTCCCTTGACTACAACAAAGCACTTAAATTGGTTTTTTAGGCAGTCCACCAAAGGAAAAAAGGGGAAAACAAAAGGCTTCATTTCCAAATATTAGTTCTCAAAAATGCACATGAAATTAAATACATTTACTGTATCCTTACTTTACATATGAGAAAATATTTGATTCCTATTATCCTTCAACTTGCAACAAAAGAAAGACTCTTACATTCAAATTAGCAACAAGATTGTCATCCATGATATACTGCAGCAAGTGATTTCATCAGTGGTGAGGTATTGCCATGTGAAAATCTGATTTTCTGTCCTACAGGGGGCTGTTTAGTGATGCGCCAACCAGATGCTGACAGGTCATGTAACCCACCGTGCAGCCAACCCCACGCTTACTGCAGTGAGGTATGTGCTACTGCATTGGAGCATAGAGCACCCCTACGAGGGCTTCCCACACATCTCTTGATTACAAAGATTAGGCCAGCAAAAAAAGCATTTTCAGAGATTTTACTAGTCACAAGTTTGTTAAAATCCACCTCGTGCAATTTTCTACCTTTCAATTAAATGTTCAGTGATCTCTATTGCTACAGTATGAACTTGCATAAAAACATATGAAGAGGTACTCTCCGGTCTAGCACTCATCAAAACAGTCTTCTCTTCCAGTCATCCATGTTGTTATGCTTTGTAGCTCCCAGAAAGCCTTGTTTATCTGCTGCACATTGTAAAACACTTGTTCCCTACAGACTAGAGCGTGCAGTTGTGAAGATGGATACACTGAAGTTATGTCCTCTGATGGCACACTCGAGCAGTGCACTCTCATCCCGGTGGTGGTGATCCCCACCATGGAGGACAAAAAGGGAGATGTGAAAACCAGTCGAGCTGTGAACCCTACCCAGCCTTCCAGTAACCAGTCAGGACGAGGAAGGACCTGGTTTCTACAGCCTTTTGGGCCAGGTGAAGTCATGCAATGAGCAGTTCTTAGTGCTAAATACTGCTGCAGGGTCTGGCATTTATATTTTTGTATACCTAGGAAGACCAGAACAATCCTTGACCATCCATTTAAGAAGGCAGGCAGCTACTCTCAGTGAAAACAAAGGAAGAGACACAAATAAACACCTAGCCCTCTCACTACTCCATCAATATATTTAGTGAAATCTTATACTGCAGATTTCCTTTTTGCCATTCTACCTGTTAGAGTTCACAGAAGCTATTTGAAATGTGACTGCAGAAAGGTGCAAACCGTATATTAAATTATTGCCTTTTAACCAATAATTCTGCTGACAGAGGAACGAAAAGATAGCACTGAAGACTGCCAAGAGTAAAGACTTCTTAAAATTAGCAGCCATAGCATGAATTGTACGAAAATGATTGGTATAGGCATGCTAATGCTTTTCTGACATTTCCATATCTAAACTTATTCATGTTAGTCGCATGCTAACCATATTGTTGATATTTAGCATAGGCCTGCTCTAAGTCTCTATGAGCAGTATTTGCTTTTGTGATGGATCATGTTCTTTAGAGCTGAGCAAAAATTTATATGCATAAAATGTGGCATAAAATATGAGTTATTTCATTAAAAAACTTCATAAAGCCCATCATATAATCAGATGTCAGTAAATATTTTCTAATGCTACTAAATATTTAGACAATAAAAACTTTAATTAACAAAATACTTTCACATAAAGAGATATGTTGCTTGTCCAAAATATTATTAATATAGACGAGAGTAATTGGTTATCATCTTAAGTGTCTGTTGAGTCACATAGGGCTATATAAATTAACTCACTTGTGTATTAGGGTGGTCATTTATTTCTAAAGGGGTTTTGAATGTTTTTAGTTGCAGAGTTGAAAGCACTACCTTTACATGCATAATCCATAAGATGTTTCAAGTTGAGATTTATAAAAATATTTCTAATAAGCAGATTTAATAATGTTTTGGTTAGAAATTAGAAATACTTGTGTTAGATCCCATTAGTCCTACTAGTATTTACTATTATTTGTACTTTGATATTATATTTGATACCTGCAATAAAATGGTCTTTAATCCAAGTACTTTAATCAACAATAAAAAATAGAAAATTAAACTTTTCTGGTCCTCTTTTAAAAAACAGCATCTTACCAAATATGTCACCATTTATTCATTTTAGCTAAACCTCCTGAAAATGGCAGAGGGTGTGTGTGCTGTAGCATGCAGAGTGATGACAATAAGCAAATATCAGACAGTCACCTTCAACAGTTTAGGACTATGGACCCTCATGTGAGCTCAGGGAGGGTTTTGGAGCAAGGTACATATGAGAAACCTCATGAAAACTCACTAATTTTATGTGATTCGAGTTGGGAAGGAAACATAGTTCAGATAATCTCAAATATACTCAATAGAACTAATACTTTATGCAGTGAAGTTATAAGCAAGTGTGAGAGAAAGTGAACATTTTCCAATTCAGATGAGATTTAGGGTTGATTGTTTTATTTCAGGGTTGGATATCTATTGGAAAGGTTTGGGTTTACTCTTGTATGATTATTCTCTTCCTCACAGTTTCTAAGTCTAGATCTAAAATAGTTCTTTCATTTTCTTCCACAAATTACATTGCAGTTCCAGAAAGGAAGGTATTAAAGCTGTCCTCTTCAGTTGTCTGTGCTGAGGTATTACCACAAAAAGATGAATCTGAGATGCCAATTCCCTTGCATACTTAGAAATAATCTGTCCAGAGGGAATTCAGAAAGCCTGAGATAGATGTCAGTAGTTGCATAATAGGAATGACCTCATTAACAGAGTTCCTTGCTTTGACAAAAACAAATAAATCTGTATACAAGATATTGCCAGCCTTTTTTCAAGGAGATGTTACTATTTTAAAAGAAGCCAACCTGAAAAAAACCTTAAACCTCTTGCATTTACTAATGGAAATAAGCCAAGGAGAGAGGAAACTAACCTATTTAGCAGTATTAAAGTCTGAATTCTTCTCATTGGTGTTATCATATCACAGGACATGTCGGGTCAAATCTACTGTTCCATTAATCTTTAATGGATCAGTTATTTCAGTTATGTCAGTTATTATCAGTTATAATGTTTCATTAGGTTGATTAAAGTAAGGAAGGTAAAATGTTCTGATATTGATAGTCTTGAACAACTTGTCCACATGACAGCAAGACTTTGCTTTGCTACAGACCAGAAAGCCTGAGCTTAACTGCATAGCAATGGAGAGCATTACTGTGTAACCAAGCAATTTTAGCCTAACTTCTGTTAATACTATTGTGGAAACAGAAAAATTGCATTGATGATGTCTTTTGGTTCTGCAGAGCTAACGAGAAGCACTGTGTTTGGCCAGAAAAAAATTAGCTGCATTTGCTTACATTGAAAATACACACAACTTCATGAAATAGAACTTGTACCACTTGAAAATGAAATAATTCAGTTTTATAAGGATGATTTTTTTTAAAATTGTCAAGGAAAGGCAACAAGGCCAGTTAGCCCCCTGGAAAACAATGTTTGCAGAAAGCCATTTAGGAATTTTAAAAATGAGTTGGCTAAAAGTAGTGAGTCAAAAAGCATGCACTCACCTTTAGTTGTGACATGATCATTTGGGGGCAGAGCAAAACCCCACAGACAAAGCCACATCATTTTCCTCATAGACATGAGTGCATCTGAGGCAAGAAGGAGTGTGGTATGTATGCCTAAACATCCAGGGACATCGTGTCCAAAACACAAACTACACAGGCTGCACATAAATGCAGTCCTTATTAACAACAAACAGTTGTTTTATTTATGAGCATGGATTGGGGGGTTTTTTTGTGTATTTTTATTTTATGAGGAGAAGTTATTTATAACAACAAAACTTGCATTTCGTAGGGAAAGAAATTTAAAAATTTTACTACTTTATGCAGTAGTGCAAGTTGTGTATGTGCAGTTAAGGGATGGATGATGTACAGCGTGCTAAGGACATTTAAAAACATACAAGTAAATAGGAACAAGAATAAAAATAACAGGCAGATTGTTTTATCAAAGCTGGAATAGGATGTGATAATAAATGAGTCCCAGGCTGATGCCCTGCCCTGTGATCACACTGAGGGATTGCTCGCTGCCAGAGGGCCCCAAAGCTGATTTTCTGGGTCTCTCGCCTGCTGCCTCTGCCCCAGATCTCAGCTCCACTTGAATTAACCTGACTTCAACTGAAAAGCAGAGCACAGAGAAGTCATTGCTCAGTTACTTAGCAATATTTACTCTGATTAAACTGTAATTGCTAGTGAATACATTTATTTTGGATTCTTTAAGTATTTCTATGCTATATCAGAACTAATAATTCAACAAGACTAACTCAAACACTACTGACTAACATTCATTCCTTTTAGATGGGAGGCTGAAGACCTGGGTTTATGGTGTAGCTGCTGGTGCATTTGTTTTACTCATCTTTATTGTTTCTATGATCTATCTAGCCTGGTGAGTTCTTTAATTATTTATAAGAAAACAGTCCCGTCACAGACTGTAATGAAAATGCTTACATCTGCCGCTGTAGAAACTGCAGGCACTTCAGTGAACTGCAGTGTTTAATTTGCTGTGTCCTTTTGTCCAGACTCAGGTTAGCAGATTCTGGCTGTACTCTAGAGGATGGATCACCACATGCTCTTCTGAGGGTATAAGAACTTGCAAACATGAGGTAGCTTAGTGTACAGTTCGTTTTTGCTCAGTTTATCTCAGTTGTTATATACAGTGTCCAGAATAATTTTATTGTGCCTGTCTCAAAAAATGCTGAGAGAAATAGCAAGAAGGAAATTTGATAACCGGGCAAATAATATTTTAAGTTTTACAAGATATAGTGATACAGAACCACAAAAAAATTGAAAAGTTTCTCATCTTTTTAATACATGAAATAACACCTTTTGTGAACAAGACACCTTTGAGAATGTGCTCCCTGTAGTTTTCTAGGTCCTGTTTGGAATATCTGATCCAGATGACAGTACAGGTGAAAGGTGAGGGAAGTGTGGTCATATACATCAGGGTCTTGGTTGTACTGCATTAGTAGGTGTTTGAGGAGCTTATGGGTATGTTTGCCATTCAGTAAGATTTGCCCAAAACCTCACTTCTGCCTAATATAAAAATTTGTTTGGGTTTTTTTTTGTTGTTGTTGGGTTTTAGTTTTTTTGTTGTTGTTGTTTGGTTGGTTTTGGGGTTTTTTGTGGTTTTTTTGTTTGTTTGTTTTGGTTTTGGTTGTCATTGTTTCTTTCTTTGGTTGGGTTTTTTTTGTGTTTGTTTTTTGTTTTTTGTTGGTTTTTTTTTTTTTTTTATTAGTTGGTTGGTGTTTTGCAGGGGTGGGGTTTGGGGAAAAGGAAACCATTAGCATTCAACAACACTGGATGGAACCTGTGGCTATTGCAAGTCATTGTAACAAAAGGTTTCGTATAAAAGATTCAGATTTGAGCAGCCCAAGTGACACAGCTGAAATAAGATTTTGGACAAGACTGAGAGTGCACAGGCCTGATTTAAGAAATGCTTACATTACACTCTAAAAGAGGTACTCAAGCATGGATACATATTAATTTTCCTTTGGCCTGGTAATTTTTTAAAACTATATCAAATGGACTGGAAATACTGCTGGATTAAAATCTAATTCAAGGCTAGACAAGGAATGTTATGGTGAACAATCATAACTCTGCTATTAATGACTGGTTTGATTATAGCATCTAGAATTAATTGTAGTCATTTCTACAGGATTAATGAGATAAAACCAACCAAAAGATGGATCTTTCCTGCAGAAACCCTTGATGTGTCAAGGGCAGTTTAATATTTGAGTCACATAATTTAAAAGCACCTGATTGCAGCTTTGATACCTGACCAAATATTGCATGGCAGGCTCTGAATTCTTCTGAAAACTGAGTGATGTTGCAAGAGTACCTGCCAAGGATTTCATCAGGTCACACCAGCACCATATCAGCTTGTTTCTGAGCAACTGAGGTTTGAATTAGATATTGCTTTGGGTTGATAAAGAAATAATTAGTGATCCCAGTGAAGGTTTTAGGCTTATAGGTTTTATGAACAAACAACTGAATGCATTATCAACATGCTCATCTTTCATTTAAGACTGAAATACATTTTTGTGTGTTATTAATTGCTTGTTCTATTTATGCATTATCTTATTGTTTCAGCAAAAAGCCAAAGAAGCCCCAGAGAAGGCAGAACAACCGACTGAAACCTTTAACCTTGGCTTATGATGGAGATGCAGACATGTAAAACACAACTGCTCATGATGACAAATGGAGTCTAAACGATAGGAATGAAATCAGAAGGTGTCCAAAGCCACAGGGATTTTCTATGGAGTGGATTAACTGTTTTGTACTTTTCTTTTTTGTAACTGCACCATAGATAAAGAAGGATGGATTTCACAATGCCTACCGATATTCAAGGTATTATTGCTTTACTTTAGACCATCAGCACTGAGAAATCAGGCAGAATCACATTAATAGACACTGCAGTTGGAGATCTGTGGTGTTTCCTCAGTCTTAGAACTGAGCAGCACTTCTGCCTCCAGAATACTGTAGCTGACATAGTATTAACACTTGGAAGCCCCTGCATCATTAACCAAGTATAATCAGTACGCATGACGAGTTTGTACCAAGTCTATGACTCTTTATATTCAAACATAACATATATACTCAGTTGAACCATATGTATTATTCTAGCAGATTATATATGTGATGAAGAGCATTTTAGTGCTTAGTACAATATTAACTTTTAACTGGGATTAACCCACTGAGTAAATTCAACAGTTTGCCAGTTGATGATAACTTGTGTTAACCTGCGTCTCAGAGGGCAAAATTCTTGCAAAATTCTGTCCTGTTACCACTTCAAATTATAAAGGCCTCATGTGTGCATCCAGAAACGAGGCATTCTCAGATTCACTATTTTCTAGTGGTTGATGTCTGGAAAAAAATACCTGCTGTATATGTTACAATATGTTTCTACTTTCTCTAACTCAAACTGTTGCCTGCATCTTTTTTGCTACATGTAAGGCGAATTTTTGCACTATATTAGTGCAGCATGATATGCACTTAACTAGTATTGCCATAGAAACTGCCTCTTTTCAGAAGAAAATATTGATGTATCTTGTGCAAGGAGTGTCAAGTAGACAGGTCTTGAATCCTGAAGAGAGTAGTGTTCAGTTTGGACTGTGACGGGATGGAATCAGCTACGACGTGGGCTGTACACGCACCGTTCCTCATCACAGCAGCCATTTGTACTCAACACCATGGCAGTAATGCAAGTGTCTAGTTTCCTGCCCCATCTACCTATTCTGGTATAGATTGTCCTGCTGGTTTCTAATTGTACCTTGAAGGCTGTTTATGACTAGATTTTTTATATTTGTTAACTTTGTTAGAAAAAGAAGAAAAGAAAAACAAAAGTGGTTGCCCTGTAATCCTGAGTGACATACTTCTTGTCTAAAAAGGTGTTCTGATTGTTCAACTAAAATGAAAGGGTTTTACTTTTCTTTCCTTCTGTTAATGAGAGCTTTTTCACTGTTACTGGCAGTGCAATACTCAGAGATGTTCTGTCTTTTCTAATTACAATAATCCAATAGACTCTTTTAATTATTCAGTTAAACTCCTGAGTGTACTGGCAAGTAAACAATAAGATCAATAGTTCTGCCATTTTAATACTCATGACTTTTTAAAAAACTCTGGCAGTATGAAAACTCACTGTTAACCTCTTCCATGCTTATGGCTTTTCAGTGTTAAGCTTCCAACATGAAGCTCATTGACTTGCTACTCGTGTGACACGGCTGTTACGGATGTGATCCGTGACCTGAGAAAAGTAATTCTCCTCAAACGGCTTCTATGTGCAGCCAGAACATACAAGTGACTGTGCCACTACTAAGCAATACAAAACTTTATCAGGCAACCTCTCAAAAATAATTGTTACATAAAGTTCAATATTAGGTTCTCAGGTCTTTTTTATAACCTAAGCCACTTCTGCCTACTCATCACTCTATCTACTCAAGAAGCACCAGTTTTTGCACACTGAATGAAACTAGCTTTGCAAACTTTGGCCAAGATCCACTGAAAGCAGTGGCAAGACTCTCATGGAAATCAATGGGTAATATCAGTTCTTAAAAATACACACCTTTGTTCTTTGTAGAATAATTCTTGAAACCAATGACCATTTTGTGGATATTCAAGAGAGATTATGGTCCTACTTTGACTTAGCTGCCACATTATCAGTGTGGTGTTGCTGCATCAGGAAAATTACCTTCATCCCACTGTGTAGGTATTCCCCAAATGGGAATGATGAGCAGGGGAACAATGGTAACAATCTTTGATGCAAGTTCTCATTTTATAACTTGATCCAGCTGCAGCTGATGAAATTTTGTGGCCTCCTGCCACAGCAGTGGTTCATTCATATATGTGTTACATATATGAATGAAGTCTTACATCACCTTGTACAGATCCATTGCAAAAATACAAATATTAATTATTAATTATTAATTTTAATTTTCAACATTCTTGAGTAGAAAACGAGAAAAACCTGGTTAGTTCCTCTTTTGTCAGACATACAAAACAAACCATGAAAAAATAGAATATTAAAGAACAATAACTACATGTGGAGACAGATTTTAATAATGATTTCTGTTCTTTTAAAAGTCTGATTCTGTGCTGTCAAATAGTTTTGGACCAAGCAGGCATTGAGGGAAAAGGGTTTCTTTCATTGGCAACGAGTCATCTTTATTTATGGCACTGGCTGGTCTTAGCAGGAGCTGTTTCCTAGTTCCTGCCTTGAAGAATTTTTTGTCCTAGATCTAAGCATTTAATAACTTGAAGTTAAAGGTATGACATCTCCTTTTTCTTACCATATTAAATGGATACACAAAGAGATAGGAGGGTTTTTGAAGTGTCTTTGGCCTTTGCAATCCATGCAAGTATTTTAGTATGTGTTGCATTTTATATCTGATCAGTGAATATCTGGTGCACATCTGCATCATACCAGTGCTGCATTTAAAATCTAGAGTGCGTTTTTATTATTATTTTTTCTATGAACAAAGTGCATGGAAAGTTGAAGCCAGAATGGCTTCCATCATTATCAAGAAAAAAATACTAGACTGTAAGGAGGGTTGAAATTCTATGTAAATCTAAATGTTGCAAAGGTGATTAAGCCCTCTAGCATTGAAACAGAAATAAATAATATGTGAATTATCAATATAGAATGAAAAGCAATTTGCTTAAAAAATCAGAGTGCTTCTACAAATCCAGTGCCTAAAGCAGCCACTACTGTAGATTATTAGTTTGTGAAAGTAATGTTTCCAGTGATCAAATAAACCATTCAGAAAATAGCAAAGTAGATACTTTCCTGTTGATGTGGTGGTTTATATTTTCCTTTTTAAAACTGTAGTTTCTAGCTTACTGTGTCTGCTTTGAGTCCTGGAGCAGTACCTTTTTGAAGCTTTGATGCAACTGCACAAGCCTGTTTATATTTGGTATAAAGCATCAATTTTGAAACCCCCTTCTTCCTGCCAAAATGTAATAAAGTTTTTTTTTCCAATCTTACAATTTGAAGAGACCAATTTAAAAAGTCTATGTGTAAATCACTGTAAAATATACCTTGAATTAAATGGAAATCTGTCTTTTTACCTTTATGTAAATTGTTAAGAGTTAAGAGTTTATTTTGCCTAACTTAATTTACTTGAATATTTATTTTGTAGAACGAGGAGGCAGCTGTCTGAGGAATGTTTACCTTTTTTTTTTTTTTTTGGGTTAATGTTAATTTGTAAATTGTGTAATGCATTTTTATTTTTTAAATTATGTATATTTCTTTTTTAATGCACAAAATGTTTACTTACAACTACTACTGCAAATTTGTGCATATTGTCACTAGGCTTTATTCAGTTAATACAGATGATGTGAAAATGTAACAAGTCTTACATTTTCATCTGGGTTATTTTTACATAACTGATGTATTGCTGACAATAAATATAAACACAAAATCATTTAATGTCTTTTTTTTTTTTAATAAATGTAGTATACTATGCTGGGATAGATTAACAATAAAAGCCAGATCCCAAAAAATATGACCACCTTTTAAACAGTCTCTTCTTTTTTCTGAAAGGCACTAACAAACATATTCTTCTTAAAAATTAGTCTTTCTATTTAAAAAGAAATATATTTTCTGATGCTATGGTAACAATCAGATCTGTTGCTACGGTCCTATTTGACTTGGAAATTTACAAAACATATTTAGTTGATTGATTAATATCCAATAAATAAAATAAATAAAGATAATATTTTCTTCCTTGCCATTTTTATATCAGAAAAAACAACCCTTCTGTAGAGAGTAAAGGGGTCAATCAAGATCTCACTAAAAGATATCTATTCACTTCAAGTGAAGCTGAATCTGAATCTGTCACTGTCCCTAGGCAAAAAGAAAAAGAAGAAAAGGAGTAATTTTGCATCTTTTCATAATTGTTTATATTCGATTTCTGTGATCTCCCAAACTCAATTTTTCTCATGTCCAGTACTGCTATGTAATTTACACACTGTATTGTGGGGGGTTTGTCCTGTTTCAGTAGTTATTGCCTCCCCACTAGCATTTCCAAGCTAACCCCTCAATGATTTAAACACAATTCTGAGAGCACACAACTCTGATTTTCAAGGCATTTCAAGATTTTCACAAGGAACTCCTACCTATTTT
Organism: Brachypodius melanocephalos; assembly: GCA_013398615.1. Taxonomy (NCBI): domain Eukaryota; kingdom Metazoa; phylum Chordata; class Aves; order Passeriformes; family Pycnonotidae; genus Brachypodius; species Brachypodius melanocephalos. The sequence goes on along the minus strand of VZSR01001283.1, from coordinate 22,111,518 downwards.
CTCCTGCTGGAATCCACAGTAAAACCACAGAAGCATTGGTCTTGAATTCCCACCTACCACCCAATAGAAGAATAGATGAATAGAGGAATTTTTAGATCATTTAAATGTGCTTAATTCAATATAGGCAAAATTTTGTAGCTAGTTAGAAAACATCAGAAAGAAGAAAATTTAAATTCTCATTTAAATTTAGAGAATTAGCTGTGGTATAATAATGAAGAGGATAGAGTCTTCATATTCAGTAAAGAAAATGTGGTAGGACTTGGGCAACTGTTTGTGAAACTTTTAAATTAATGGGAAAGGGTAGTCTTTATTTTAAAAAGAATCCCAAAACATTATAGGAGAATATGATTTTCTAGTACAAGTGTGATGAAAAGATATGAAGAGAGAGGTGAATCCAGAGACTTAGATAAGCTTTGTAAATGTTTCAGCCTTCTAGTAATGTGAAAGCCTACAATATTGGAGAATCTAGAAAATCTAGAAAACTATCCTGCTGAAACAGTAGTGAGCTTGAGCAGCCATGCAGGATCTGCTCAGCATCACTATCAGTTTAGCTGTAGAAAATGCTATCTCTAGATCTTCTGGTTGTTAATTTTTGGTACAGGAAAGCTGGCTGTCCTATCCAAAAGCAGGTAATGATGAGGTGGGCGAACAAACATCTGCATTTTTTGGGGGCAGGATGGGGATGGGGTGGGTGTGTATGTGTGTGTCTCTTAGTCTCTGCTTGTCCATTCATTTGGTTTTTTGTCAGAGGCTGAGGGTGTGTAATTTTGTTTACCTTCCTTTGGGCAGTGCCCCTGGCTGTGGAGAGCATTTTCCATGGTGACATTCTGGTGAGGCATCTTTACATGGTTTTGTAAAGGGGCAGCTTTTCTCAGTCCTGCTTAAACAGAAAAGGTGGAAGGTTTACTTACATAATTGGCATGTGCCATTCCTCTTTCTGCTGCCAGGTAGCTCTGCTGTGGGGCAGGACTGAGCCTCACCAGGCACAGCAGTGTCATGGTGACAGCTGACAACACCAACCTGTGCCTTTATCCACATGTGGCCGTGCTGGACGTTCACCCTTCCAGCCTGAAGCAGAAGCCATTTCTGCTATTCACATTCTGACTTGCCTTGGCAAGCTGGTGCTGCTGGATACTGCCTAATCCTGCTTGTCCTGGTTTGGTTAGGGAACAGCTCTGCTGGAAAGGGGGTGTGTGGGCAGCATGCTGACCACAGCTCAGCTGCAGACTCCAGCCCTGAGGGAGGCAGCTGCACACAGACTGCGTGGACAAGAGCTCCAAGGAGGTCATTAGTGCCCTCCAACCCCCCTAGCCTGCTTAAGGCTCTGCTGAGAGCCCCAGGACAGATTTGGACACCCCTTAGGCAAGGGAAAATGTCAGATTATGCTCTTTTCTGACCCCGAGATGGGGCAACTGAGAGGCATTTGGAAAACTTTTATTTTTAGTCTCATGTGAAGGGTGAGACAATACATATGTTATAATTTTTGCCATCACAATCAGAAGACAACTATTTGTTGCCCACTATTCCTTGACAGGAAAAATCCTTTGATTTGTCACCATGGTGAAGGTAAAACTTAGTCACAGGATCATAATCGATGATCATAGCTCTTGTTGTTTTCCATTTTCAAAGAAATCTCATTTCAAACAGTTCAATTACTGAACCTATGTAATTATTATTATGGGTTGATGTATCTAAAAATCTTTGCCTTTTCAGAAAAAAATAAGATTTGGTACTTCTCCATTTATAGATGAGGAGTTAGAGGCTCCTTCATATTTAATATTTTGTGGATTTTATTCAGAACCTAGCCCTTAAAGTTATGAGAATTATATTCTAAAATTGAAATTATAAAAAGGATGAGGTTTTCTTTTATTTTCAAAAATACCCTTTGGAGTGTCATATAATACTTTTAAATGGCAGAAAATTGTTTCTCAATCAGTTTTGTTTAGCTTGCAAATAAAAAAATATTTCATCACAGTTTCAGTGTTGCATTTCAAAACAAATATCATTTTTTCCTTCTCTGAATAATGATAATTAGAGAGAAAACCCTCTTTCTTACCTATACGTCTCAAAATGTGACTTAATTCTCAGCTTCTTAACTCTTCCCAATGCTTCTGCTGAAGATATCTGTATGGAAAGAGCAATATGATTTGTGCCCATGACCAGAATCTATTTAACAGTTCTGTGACTGGACATTCAGTTTGTGGGTGGTCCAGTGCTGACAGATTATTTTTAATGCACTGCCCAATGAAGTCCTACAAAACCTCTCCCAAGCTGGTCCTGAACTAATTTACACAACTAGTGTCATGTAAAAACGATGAAATTTTCATATAAGACAAAGGGTTACATACTGTGTCTTGCTTTCATACTCAAACTCAATTCCCTTGACAGCTTTCTTCCTCTGCCCCCATTGTGTCTTGGTGCTTGACACAAATGCCAGATTTCAGCCTTACGTGGAATTTTCTGATCTGCACTGAGTGCTATCAGAGCCTTAATTCTCTTTTGATGTGTCTTCTCACTCTTAAGATCACAATGAGACAACAATAGTTGCCAGTTGACAGCTTACAAGTACACAAAGACATGCTGTCAAAAGTAAAAATACGCATATGGAAAACGTGGATTTTGAGGCTGAAATAATTTTTTCCTCTCTTCCTGCAACTAAAGGTGCAACTATGTGTTTAGAAACCTCGAAGATACCTAATTCTACATATTTTGATAATGCCATTCTATTGTTGTTACTTTGCATTTTTTTCTATTGTTCCCTCTTTATATTCATTTTGTGTAAACTTTAATTGTAAAATCATAGTAAAGGCTCTCTCCTCTGTGTGTGCAATCATAGAAGGGAGAAGTCTCTCTTTGAAATCCTGACTGTGATGTGACAATAAACAATCATTAGCATAAGCTCAAATTCTCAGTATCTGTTATTTTTACAAGAGTTCTGGGGTGAAACCTTGGTTTAAAGTTTGGAAATATTCTCAGGCTACAATGTCCCTAAAGAGTGAATCACCACAGGAATCAACCTATTCCATGAGCAGCTTTATGGCAGGAGGTTACTCACATTTTCTGTTTTGGAGTGTTACTTTAGACACACGTGGATGTTCTGATTTTAGTTACTTTATCTATAAGCTATATCAACAACCCGAAGTCATTGGTAGTTCAGATGATCTTGAGGTATGTTTAAAATAGTTTCAAAGAGTGTCTAGCACCATCCATATATTAACAGAGCTGTGTTCAGGTAGATATGCAAGGTCAGGAGTGACATCTCCATACATCTATCTTTCAGGTTTGGGTCTCATTTTCAGTTTTGATATTCCACAAAATGAAACTGTCACAATTTAATCTGATTTGTACTGAGATAATAGAGATTAAAACACCCCATGTACTCAGGACTGAGGAAAATTACTTCTCAGCCACAGGTCTGCTCCTTTTCAGCCAGAGGACTGAACCTATGTAACCTCCAACTTGGTTATTAGTCCCCAAAACATAAACTAAGAATTATTAATAAAGGCCCTGTGACCTACTAGCAAAGAACCCATTTCCCATACAGAGCCTGACTCCCAAGATGCTCTGAAAAACTGGTAAGAAATAAAGTTCCACTGATTCAGTCTTACCTGGTTTTAACAGAATTATGCTGGTGTCTTCCTCACTGTTTTGTCCTTCAATCTTCAGAATGAAGAGTTCTGTAGCTCCATTTTGTGAGAGGAAATTGGTGACACCAGGATTCACTCAGCCGAGGAAAGAAAAAAATAATTAGCTGGCAGTTTTGTGACTGCCTGAAGTTGAGTTTAATGAACTGCAGCAAAAGCTTTCTGCAACATTAGAACAGCAGCTGGAGCTAAATCCTGCATTTCTGTCTTAAATGGCCTTCACTTACAAGTTGATGAGCAACACATGAGTAGCAGTCATTTGTTCAGTTTTACAGAAATATAAAAGGAAGGTTTGCAGCACAAGTGAGAAGTTAATCACCAATCTCAAACTGACTCTCCAACCCTATTGCAGAATTGCAGTGCTGAAGAAGCCAGGGCAGAAGTCTAATGGCCTCAAGACTGTAAATGGGCTCCTTCAGAAAGGCAAAACATTATTTACATTAAAAATTGCCATACTCCATCTCTCTAACTGCGTTCACTTTATAATGAGGTGGTGCTGCAGGTGACAAGGCTTTCATCTGCCACCTTGGATCAATGAAATGGCAGTACAGGATGTTTCTCCAGAATACTTCATGGATCTCATCAAAAAGCCATGCCATGACATTAAAATTGTCTTTATGCTTAACAAATTCTTATGAGCGATGAAGCTGTCTGCTACCATTTAAGGATTTATATACCAATAATAACATTATAGAGATTATAACAAAATAATATAAGTGATAATAACATTTATTATTACTTAATTTACATTGTTTAAAGCTTTTTGGGTTCTATTTAAGCAGTTGTCAATTAGCACGCAAAACATCCTGGGCAGTCTCTGCTTAACTGTACTGACTTATGTGTATAACAAGAAATCACATGCAACAGGACTGGGAGGTCTGTTGGTTTGATGGGTTGTTTTTTTTGTAGTAGGACAATTAATTTTATATTCTTTTTGTAGGACAAAAAATTGTCCTACATTAATCTTTTTTAAACAGTTAGATCTGGACTAGTAATGGTTAGAGTACTTCTCTTTCACTTATGCTAATAACTTTTTAGCTTTACTTATATAAGCAAGCATGATTTTGAGTGCAACAACTCTGTAGCAGCAGAGAGAATTCTGGGGCAGATGGATGAGAAAAAAGGAGATGATTTTTTGAGTTATATGAATACAGATACACTAATCTTGTCCTGGTACATCAAGTTTTGAAAAGGAAAGAGAAAACCTTAAAAGCTAGATATACTCTGGCTTCAAATCATTAGAAAAATGTGTATAAATGAAAGAAAAGGTTGTCATAACCTTGGAGGCATTTCTTGCTATTTTTAATGAAGAAATTCAGGCTAGTTTTGTAGGATAGCTAATTCTGAACTGAAGCAAAAATCCTAAATTTACTAAAACTGCACTATGTGCAAAGCAATGTGATTAAAGAAAATTATCAACAATTATAATTTTTATGCAAAATATATAAGTATTTATGAGCATGAATAAGACTTTTATCTGAACCATAATGGCAGAAGTTGTGTCACAAGGGTGACCACATGATTTTGTCCACCTAATGTACCAATGAGCTAGAAAACTCTTCAATGTGGACAGACAACTGGTTAATGCTAAAAAAATACTGACTGAGCAGACATGGTAAAGAAGCCTGTGGGCTAGTTATGGAAAGTATTAAAATTATGAGCAACTGGAACAAAAAAGTGCCTGAAGCGAACTGAAGTGTAGCTAGAATTAACTGCAAAACACTGCAAGATAGCAGCAGGGGAACAAAGAAAAGCAAGGGAAAATATGTCATAAAGCAACAAGCCACAGCAAAATCCAATATGATCAAAGACATGACAAAGCATATGCTGTGAGGCTTCCTCAAGAGCAGAGTAGAGTTACTTCAAAATATCTTACATTTGTGATAGTTAATAGACAAACACTGTCTATAACTACAGCTCAGCAAATGACTGGTGAAGACAGGGGCAGAATAAGCAAAGAATTGTTTAGCAGGAGTACAAGATCTTATAAAACAGCTCACTAGAAAAAGATATTAATGAGTGGGAAATTTGAAATTAATCTTTAGAGATTAATAAAAAATGCAAAGTTTTCACAGCACCCTGGTGGATTTTTTTTTTTTTTTTTTTTTTTTTTTTTTTTTTTTGCATTTACACTCTCAAGCCAAGAATGATTTGTGTCAGGACTCCCTAGGCCAGCAGTTTTCCACCAGTCACTGTGTCTGGCAGACTTAGGTGGCTTTAACTTTTATGATAGGGACCAATTTGTTTCTGAACTGGTGCCATCTCTTAGCATCTACTGCCCTTCTGGTTCCAGAGTGGCAGGTTAGAAGCAGATCTGGGGTATGGCCATTGCCATAAATCATAAGGGACAAGAAGCAGGGGAGCTGGTCAGTCTTCATTTCCTCAGAGAGTGACTGTTCCCAGCAGCAAGGATTACAGTGCACAGGGAAGCACCTGACACATGCCTGCCAACCCCACAGGGCTGAAGAGAGAGGAACAAGATTCTCATGGAAGGAGCATTTGAAGGAATGTAAATGTCATAATGAGGGGGAATATGAACAGTCTAATATTCCAGCACATTCAGATATTCATTGTTCCTTCAGAATAAGGCAAGAAAAACATGTAACTCAAGCGCGTGTAGACAAAACCATACTTTGATATATGGTCTGATAAATTGCCTTGAAGAATGTCAAATTTCAGCTCCAATATTCATGATTCTTACACTTAAAGCATACCCTCTCCAGGCAGTAGAGAAAGGAAAGCAGTAGAAGTCCCATCTGGCAAAGTATTCAAAACAAACTGCCTACAGCAATGGAACATTTGCAGAGATGAACAATCCTGCTGGCCAGGGAGGGCACCCAGCTCCTTCCATTAGAGAGTGCTCTGCTGCCAACAGGGCAGGTGTTCTAGGGTGACACCTTTGCAAACATTGCCATCATGAAAAGTTGTTTTGCTTGCTTATAATTTCATTGATCTTTATGCCATTTTATGTTTTAAAGCCTCAGCTAAAATTGGATCCCACGTGTCGATTTTCTAATTAAAAACCAAACCTGAGAGTCCTTTGGTAAAAAGCCTTATCTTTTCAGATGTAGGCCCTTACCTTCAGCTATAAACACCATGCAAATTTTCTGTAGACTTTAGTAGTGTAGTTGCACCTGAATGTCTTCTTTAGCAAAACAAATAGCTATTTCATGATCTTTCAATAGCAAACAGAGTCAGGTTTCTGTTTCTTCTCGACAAAAAAATGACGGTATTGCTGCAAGATGAAGTAGCTCCACTACCAGGTTTGGTCTCACCCCTGCATCATCTGTAACCAGAGCCTGCATGACCTCCCAAAACCCTCTTCAACACTTGGGATTCTCATGCACTGAACTCCCAGGCAACCTACCTCGAGGTACAATTATGTCTGTAGTCCTAAAACAAGTCCAATCAGTTTTGATTCCCAAAACTTCCCCTACAGTTTAATGAGAACAGGGTCAAAGCACAAGGCTGGAACACCAAGTTCTGTGTACAGTGATATGAAGAACAGCTTTGTGAATCTGTGGAAAATAAACCACAGCCACAACAGTGGAACAATTTATAAGCAATCATGTTGTTAGGAGAGGGTAAAAATTTAAGGAAAAGCAGCAAAACTTATTTGCATAGCAGAGGACCAGAGCAGCAATACAGCTCTTCTGGAAGTATGTAATAGCAAATGATTCAAAGGATAAAAAAAGTCAGCTTCACTGAACTGGGTGTAAAATAACTCCCTTGGTCAGTCTGACTCACCAAACTAGATGAGACATTTAGGTAAACATATGAACTTCACAAAACTTCCAAGCACTGAACTCCTTAATTATTGCAATTTCTTCTGTTTCATAAGAAAAAGGTGGAAAAAAAATGTGTGGGTACATAGCAAAACAACAGAAATTCAGAAAGCAATGACAGATTGCGAGGACTTTAAATGAGTCAGGAGATCAATTAATAGACAATATGTGAAATGAAGCAGTACAAAATAAACTTTTCCACAGTACCTGCTTTGATCTTACAGCTTGCACTAGAAACAGCAGTTCCAGAGAGTTCTGGGCTATGAAGAGCAGAGTGATGCAACAGCATTGTGAGATTGGGCAGCAGCAGCAAGAACAGCCAGACAGACAGACAGAGCTCCCACATCTGCATGGTTTTCTTGCCCAATGCTAACAACTGTTAAAGAAACAATAAAAACAGAAAAAAAAAATGAGAGTCTTTACAGGACATGGGCAAACTGGTGTGAAAAGCCACAAGCATCCCCTCCCAGAGGAAATACTAGAGAATTTCAGATTCATTACAACAGAGTCCACCAAGAATACTATGGTATCTTGACAACAGTTTAATTTAAAGGCAATAAATAAAGTATTTATTTCAGCCACAAGGAGAGAAAGAGAAAAATATCAAGGTCATAGAGGATCTGATATATCTGCTTTCATATCATCAATTGTAATTCTTCAAGGATTTAAAATTTTAAAAAGAAATTAAACATGCTCCTTGGAATATAAGGAGTATATACAGTATATATATACACATAATGTGCAGTATATATATATATACAGTATAATATACAGTAACTTAATACTGTCAATTCTTTTTTCTTGCTCACTTTTACAGAAAAGTTACCTGTGCTATGTACAACACAGGTTCACACACCACCTTGTAAGGGAAGTGACCATGGCCTGAATGCCAAGGATGGCTCACCCTGCAGCAGCTGGGAATTCTCCAGGCAATGCATGAACGGAGCCATCACGAGGCCTCTCTGGGCACTGAGGGATGTTTTGATGCTGGTTAAAGGAGAGGAAGAGGAGAGGTGCCGCTCTGTTAAGGCCATGTTGATTGTTCTCAGTTCTGGAGAAGCCCATGGGCCATCATTAGCGCAGATGTATCCTGTTAATGACTTAACTACTCAGGGAAGTGCACCGATGCTTCCAGGTGTCACTGTGCTACTTGAGATCCTGCAAAATAGAGAGAGGCTCTAAATATTTTCTTAGACTTCATGTATATGTTCTATAGAACTGTTTGACATTTTGAAAATAACATATTTATACTCCTATGCGCTTTTTCAAGTACATATTGTGTGTAATTGCTTCGTTTCCTTTTAACCAGTTCATTAAAACCAGGTGCCCCCATATTTTTTACTGCTGTGAAGGTATAACACCAGTTATTAAAGTCCCATTGTGTGGATTCCCAATGTTCTTGTCTTAGAAAAAGAACAAAGACTCAACAGTTTCAAACATTTTTCTCTTTTCCTTTAAAGCCCCCTGTAGTCTGAGGTAAAAGCAGCTTAATAAAGCCTCCTTCTGATGTTTACAGCTTTATAAAGAAGAAAGGATTAACTTCAGAAAAGTTTAAGAGAACACTAAAACAAATTGGGGACATGGTTTTTTCTGTCACTTTTGTGATGTACTCTAAACTCTTTCACATGTCATCAGACCAATTAGCCAAATGATGACCTATCAGTGAAAAAACTGAGCCAGAATGACTTCATTATTTAGCAAGAATAGCACCTTTTCACACAATACCATCCAACTTTCATTTCTGAGAATCAAAGAGGGACTTCAGACATGTTAGATTATCAGCAAAGAACCATAACTGATGAAAAAAAAAGTGATGGACCAACAAAAAAAAGATTAATCAAGAGGTGCAAATGAAAGTAATGAATCTTTAGCAGATTTTTTTTAAGTACAAACATTAGTCTTTGCATATCAAAATGATGCATGATGAAAATCTTCACAACATTTTTCAAGTGCTAATTACCACAAACTTTAGACCCCTGAAAAATTTACTGGTAGTTTAAAACTGATCTGCTTGTATATCTATAAAGTTATGTGTATATATATATATATATATATGGGTGTTTTAAGATGTGTGTGTGTTAACTGCAACTACCAGCGTGTTACATTGTCTTGGTACAAGGCCAGGAGGAAGAACAGAGGGTTGCATCAGAAACCTTCCTACAAATATAAAGTGGTTTTAGTTTGTGCATGTCCCACATACATTGCTAGGGGCCTAGCTCTGGAAACCATACTAATAATACCATTAACAACTTAATACAAGGTGCCAGCTGTCTGAGCAAGGTACCAGTGAGCCAAGACATACTTCTAAAACCCAAGATATAAGACAGTTTTTGAATACATAAAGCCTGAACTTGGATATGTGCATGAAAATACATTTTCCAAGGCTTCCCCTTTGAGGTCCTGACTGTAACAGCCACATTTCCACTGTTGCAAAAAACCCAGAGAGAACACAACACTCAGGAGCCCTTAGGAGGCACCCAGGTGTCAAGTGCTCTGCCTTGCATTTTTGAGGGACTGAAAAAGTAACAACACCCTCTGCATAAGTATTCGTCTAATTGAAAGACAATTATTAATTTTTAAGTTTAATATTATCCATTAAGAGCTCTGCTTATGTTTATAATTATTTCCCTCGTATCTTACAAATCAAATAACATCTCTCTCAGAAATGAAAACACATTCATGATCAGGAAAAGGACATTCTCTTTTTACTGTCAATGTTAAGCACAGTTCAACTCAGAGTGAAACCCCCCAAGAGCTAAGGTGGACACATTCAAAGGCATGTACCACGTTAAAGTGAAGAACAAGGAGACACCTCTGGAATAAGCGATCCTTGTGGTGTCCTGGGAAGGTGAATTTTCTAAGCCCAGGCCAGTTAAACCTTCCCTTTACCAGAAGTTAGATCTAGGAAAGTTAATGATGGGCCTGCAACAGAGACCCATATGCAAACTGTAACTTTTATACCTTCTTTAGAAAACCAGTAACTGCCATATTTTTACATTTGGAGTCTACAATTACTAATATTATTACCAGAGATTTTGTTACTCTTTCTTCATGCCAGTGCTCCTACCACACAACAGCTACTTCCAACTATACACACGAATAATCCATTCTCATCCATACTTTCTGGATGAGAACTACACAACTGAAGTGCCTCTCCTGTCCTCTGCTTCTTTCTGTTGATGTTATTCCCACTTTATTATTGTCCTTTCAAAGATTTTCTTTGGAGAGAACACTGGAATTAAATTACTTTACTTTTGACTGACTCCAAAACTGCTGTCAAGTAACCAGTGTCACCAACCTCCCTCACAGACTGCAGTAAAAAATAGCTTCTAAGATAAACTTTGCTGAGCTGATTTTGTCTAGCAGAGCTGATGCTGAAATGTGCACTGGACTTACATAGGAGGAGAGAAGAGTATCTGGAAATAGGTAATAAAATGAAAAGACAAAGCTCATGAGATTCTAGCCAATGTGAGCTTATATGTTTTGAGAATGAAAAAAGATAGAAAATGAGAATGGAAATGAACACATGGGTAATGTCAGTATTTCATATTTGGTTATTGGAGGCCCTCATTACCTGAAAAATATTGAGTCTTTTATTGTGAAAACACCTTAGGTGGCTCTGAAAAGTCTTAACTCTGTATTCACTGTGATCTTTAGGTGATGACTATTTTGTACGTGACAAAATGATATATTAATTTTTTTTTTCTTTTCTGGCTAAGGATCCATCTTCCCACCCAGACACAATACCTGAATTCTTACAATCTGTCAGCATTCCTGTGCTTCAGCACCAATGGCAAGCTGTGGGTCTGGCAAGAGCAGGACGGTGCCTTTGCTGGGGCCCTGGAAAACCCTTCATTTACTGACACAAAAACCATCTCTGCTGCTAACTGGAAAATCCTGCTCTGGTAACCGTGGTAGGCAAGACACAGAGATTAAAATAATATAAAATATAAAATATAAAATATAAAATATAAAATATAAAATATAAAATATAAAATATAAAATATAAAATGTAAAACATAAAATATAAAATATAAAATAAATATAAACTATAAACTATAAACTATAAACTAAACTATAAACTATAAATTATAAACTATAAACTATAAAATATAAATAAATTTTTAAAGATAGAATAGAATAGAATGGAATATATAAAATAAAATAAAATAAAATAAAATAAAATAAAATA